>CM056053.1:432292796-432642657 GCA_029574335.1 Rana kukunoris | reverse complement strand
TTTACTGTACAGTAATCTCTAGCAATCAACCAACAAGAAGAAATCATGTGCTGTAACCTCTAGCAACTAAACAGTAAGTGATAATGATATGCTGTAACCTCTGGCAACCAATTGCAATCATTGCCGGATCAGATAGTAAACTGATTTTAAGTCTAGCTGAAATGTATTGTATGTCTCAGAGCAGGTGGAGAGCAAAATTGCATGGGGGGGGCCAAGAAATGTTTTGCCCAGGGTCCAATCAACATTAAAGACGGCCCTGCGTAGAGTGCTCAACAGCACCCTGGTAGTTGACTGAGAACTACAAGCTGCCGGCCACAAAGTCTGTCAGTACTTGTAGTTTTCCCATTCAAAGAACTCTGGGCCAGATTCACAAAAGAATTACGCCGGTGTATCTACAGATACACCGGCGTAATTCGGATTTCCCGCCGGCGTATCATTGTTTTCTATCCAGAAAACATGATACGCCAGATTTACGCTAAGATCCGACTGGCGTAAGTCACTTACACCGTTGGATCTTAAATGTAATGTTACGCCGGCCGCTAGGTGGCGTTTTAGTCGATTTCTCATTTGACTATGCAAATGAGACAGATACGCCGATTCCCGAACGTTTTTGCGCTGCCTCGTCGTCGTTTACGTAGTTTCCGTAAGCGTAAACTTACCCCTGCTATATGAGGGGTAAGTTTACGAAGGTCCGTCGTATGCCATGTTAAGTATGGCGTCGGGACAGCGTCGTCTCTTTCCATCGTTTACGTTTTTTTACTAAGTCGTTTGCGAATAGGGCTTTACGTAAATGACGCTCACGTCAGCTTCATTGATGTTTTCCGACGTGAGCTGTAGCATGTGCACTGGGCTATTTTTACAGTCGGCGCATGCGCAGTTCAATCGGCGCGGGGGCGCGATTAATTTAAATACAAGCCGCCCCTTTTGAATTACGCGGCCTTATGCCGGGCCATTTACACTACGCCGCCGCAAATTACGGAGCAAGTGCTTTGTGAATACGGCACTTGCTCCAGTAAGTTGCGGCGGCGTAGTGTAAATGGCATACGCTACGCCGCCTCTGATTTTATGTGAATCTGGCCCTCTGAGAATAAATGACGTGGCAGAGCGGGTGGAGCAGCCATTTATGAATAATGTCTGAGTCCGTCTGTACCAATAGAAAGACTTTGGCTGCGTACACACGATCTGTCCATCCGATGAAACTGACTGATGGTCTGATGTGTCTACATACCATTGGTTAAAAAAACGATCGTGTTAAAACGCGGTGACGTAAAACACAACAACGTGCTGAAAAAAATGAAGTTCAATGCTTCCAAGCATGCGTCGACTTGATTCTGAGCATGCGTGGATTTTTAACTGATGGTCGTGCCTATTAATGATCGTTTTTGACCTATCGTTAGGCATCCATTGGTTAAATTTTAAAGCAAGTTCTCATTTTTTTTGACAAAAGGTTAACTAACCTATGGGGCCCACACACAATCGGTTTGGACTGATGAAAACGGTCCTTCAGACCGTTCTCCTCTGACAATCCTATTGTGTACGCGGCCTTAAACAGGACTAGTCTCATCCCATTGGCAAATATACGTAAGAAGCCTTACCCCTTAATCATTAACTCTTTGTTAATATAAATAGCGTTTAAACCTAGTTTACAGCTAATAATGAGATCAACCAACACAATACAGATAGGATTAATTATGGCAAACACAATTCCAGCTAAGAAAAATCCTACCTAATTCTCTTTGTTTGTAAGGGGGCTGGGGAGTTATCAGAAAACAGTATTTTAAAGGTAATGAGCAATTTGTATTTTGGCTGCAAAGGTAATCATATATTTAAGAGAGCATACACATTGTTATACCTTTTGCACCAATGTACTATAAATATTCCTTCTTAACACTAGCTAGCAGATAAATAAAACATTACATTCACAGATATTAACAATTATATACCGTACAATAGAAAATATAGTGGCAGTCTGTGTTAAGCTGATATTAACAACAAATAAATTCTACAATATCATAATATCATTTTTAAAAGCAGATGATGGTTAAAGTTCATATGAAAAAGTTCCAATTATTGGGATATACAGTAGATCTCAGAAGCCAATAAGTCCAGGCATCATGTTTGATTGAGTTCTTTCTACAAACAATGCTCCCTATGCCCACATTGCTTTATACATCTCTAGAGATCACACCACTCAATCAGCCACTTACCAGGAGCACTTAAACCTCACAACAATCAAAGTCTAGGAAGCGCACTACACCACTGGTCATCTGGGAATACTCACATGCACTCTATAAACGTTTGCTAAAACAAATCTTTGGACTTATTGGCTTCTCTATACCAGTAAGTTGTGTTATGAACATCTGCCATCATCCATTTTTATGAATCATAGTAACTTTTTTATTCAGTTCATATTAAACACTCCATCTTGACAAGCTGAACATTGCTTGCCAATAAGAGGGATCCATCTCAGGCCCCAAACTCATAAACAAGGCACCAGAACCTTTAGGACCCTGGTGCCCGACCTGTGGTTTGAGGACTGCTTCTGGCACGTTGGTATTTAACCACTTATTGTATGCCCTTGGACACCAGCTTTTAGAAGTGTGAGTATTGATTTTTACTGTAGGGACTGTAGTACCAATTTCATGTAGCATGTCTACAGTCATGTCTCCTGAAGCACGTCACCAGTCTCCAGAAGTCTCCAGCCACATCCAAAATTGCTGACCATTTTATTTAATAATTCTGCAGTCATTGACAGTCTTCTGTAACATTACATATACTGCGAAGAATGTGTGGCTAACTTGTGACCTCGGAAGCTGCAGTTGAGACCCCTTGTACCTTGTAAGTTGACAGCCACTGCTGCAGGCATGAAAGCTTTGGCAACCAAACTTATACTCCTCTGATAGGATCACCAGTTACAGAATCTTTTTTCTTGTTTTACTACTTCTTAAAATTAACTTTTGCTTTGCCAGATAGGAAAATACAACTTCACTTGTGTCACGTACCTGGTGAGGAGCCTAAAGTGCTGAAGAAGGCCTCTCTTACACCTTTGGTCCCCAGATAAAGTGGACGGGTAGAGCACAAGGCAGAGTGGCAAAAGTGCCTGTTGGTATTGCTAGCAATAAAGTCAGTAGGATGTCCAGGCCAAGCAGCAGGAAGCTGGCGGTGAGCCACAGCAGAGTAGGCGAGCTGGGTTGTAGAAGGTCAGAAGTAGGCAGGACAGGCTGGCACTGGCAACAGCTAACTGGTGAGGCACAGGCTGGTAGCAGACAGATGCTTGCAGCAGAGGACCAGCAGCAGGCTGGATAGAAGCAAACTTAGGCAAGCAGGTCAGATACTGCTAGTTGGATCAGGTGTAGAAGCATAGTCAGAATATGGTCGGTAACAGATCAGCAGTGTAGAAGCAAAAGGAGCAGGTAGAAGCAAAGCCAAGAGACAAGCTGGGGTCGGTGCAGGCAGAGTTCAAAGAGTAGTCAAGACAAGTCGGATTAGTAACTGGGAGCAGATGCAGGTTACGCGGGAACACTGTCAAAGAGACAGCACTGAAGTAAAGCACTGAGTTAAATTGCCCATTTCTTTCAATGTACTAATCCCAATGCACAAGTTCCTGGCTGTGTGTATAAACGGGTGCTGCAGCAACCAATGGCTGGAACTGTATCAAGTAAAGGAAAACAAACGGCACACCAAGGATTTCCAGAATAGGTCCGGAGCTTTAATCAGTGATCACATCGTTACAGCAGATTGCAATGTTTCTGAGCCATGCAGGACCCCTTAATCAGGCATGTGGCATGTGATGTCGTCACATGACTGATGAAGGAGTCCTGCGTGGCTCAGAAACATTGCAATCTGCTGTAACAAATTGATTACTGATTAAACCTCTGGACCTTTTCTGGAGATCCTTGGTGTGCTGGTGACATCTGTTTTGCTTAAAGAGCCCATTTGGCGCCATGAACTGTCACAGATGCACGTGACTGTGCATACGGATGTGCTCATGCACATTTCCTAAGTGTATGTGAAGGGCAAAGAACTGCCCTGTGACTTTGCACAGGCATCCACCCAGTGGGGCCATCTTGGTTTTTGGCATGCCCTTCCCGACAACTTGACTATCTTCCCTTACCAACTACACATACTCGCCATAATTAGGGGAAATTGTGGGAATCGCAGATATAGGTGGGCTCTCCATGTAACAGCACTGGCAGATATTTGTTGCTGGTGGGGGCAGCCATTAAAGTCAATCAGGTGCTGTGCCCTAAATGTAAAAGTGCAGGTTTCCTTTAAAAACAAGCACAGTCCAATGAGCAGGGCCGGACTGACTATTGAGTCACTCGGGCACTGCCCGAGGGCTCCATGCCACTAGGGGGCCCCATCAGGAAAGCCAGGCTGAGTAAAACCAGGGACAGTATGTAAAAATCTCTGTTTTTTTTACATCTGTCCCTGATATGTCCGAAACCGACATGCTTTTAATGTGAAAAGCCCGAAATTTTAGCTGCCCCGCCTCTGCACTGCTTCCTGGCATGGTGGCCATCTGTAAGCCCAGGGGCCCCAAAATCTTCTATTGCCCGGGGGCCCATGAGTTGTCAGTTCGCCCTTGCCAATGAGATAACCTAAACATCACCAGGATTGGTATCTATTGAATGATTATGGACAGGGTGTGTGGTGTGGAGAAGGGGTCTAAACTTACTTTTCATTTATATACTTCAATCATTCCACTTTTAGGTGGACCATTAGATTACTATCTCCAAATATTATTGCCTAAAGTCTTTGATTGGCCCATTTAATCAGTTAATTGCTAGTTACAGCTTTCATAGAGATAGCATACTTTCGGCATGTGTGGCGTTTTGTCCACTTTTTCTTCTTACAATAATTACCCTTGTAAGCCTACAAGATTATCCTTTGTCCAGACTGCTCCTTCTCCTCTTTTATTTTTTTAATTTTTAATATAATTACAGCTCAAGACGACCCTAAATCTGCCAAGGAACATCTAGCTTGAGGTAAACATAGCACTTTTATGCTTCTTGAGGATGAGCCAAGACTCGTTAAAATAGGTTTGTGCAGGAAATTAATTGGCAAGACATGATCCAATGAAAGATTTAAATGGAGACGTATAGCTCGGTATTCATATGGATGTGATATTGCCTGTTGAAGTCATCTCTGTGCTGATGATAAAAATAGAACGAGACATTACACAATAGCACTGATACTGAGCTCATTGCACTCAGCGAGAGGTAGTAAGAATCTAAGAACCATTAATATCACACATAAAAATAAGATAGGATGGAAAAGAAAAGGGCACTTACTATAGGATGATGTCATCTTTAACATGATCTCATTGCTGCTTAATGTTCTTATTGTCATTCAATGCAAACAAAATTTGGCATTTTGGCTTACTGTCAGGGACAATCAGTGACACTGCCATAAATTTTTTATATTAATGAGGTTTTAGAAGGCAACTGTAGATCTTTTTAGTTGGTACTCTGCTAGTGTCCTCCAGGGAGGTTGTGATCTGCACCAAGGTCTGGTGAGTCCTGGATGTGGTCTGCGAATGAGCTCAGGTAATCTATGTAAATTAAAAGGTTTGAGGTAGGACTTGGAGCAGATGACTAACTTGTAGGTAGGGTCTACTTTGTGGCCCATTTAATTGGATTGTTGTTTTAAAATCCTTTCAGGTAGGAAGATAATTTGTATGTCCTTTCTGGCAGGATCTCTAGAATAGCTTGGGTGAAGCTTAGCTCAGCGCAGTTGCTGGCTGAAACAAAATGTCCCACACTCCGCTTGAGTGCTTCTGTCATATACCGCTTCCTATTAGTCTGGATATAGATATCAGATATTCCAGCTGCTCACAAGCACACAACGAGACAAGACTTGTTTGTCTGCTGAACATGGAGTGTTTATTAGAACCAAGAATACAACCTTATATACAGTTAAAGAGTAGGTAACCAGAAAATCAATTAACATGAGCTAATTAACTAATCATTTACCCAGACTAGGGGACTCATAGATGTGACCTTTCAGGGTCAACTTCACGTCTCCTCGCTCACCTGCTATACAATACACATTATCATAAGTGTAAACACAGCAAACCTTTACACAATAGCAGGATCAATTAGCACAGAGAACAGACAGATGGCTGGAAGGGGGTGGGATTAGCTTCTCCTTACACTGTATGTCCCAGTATGAATCAGTACCTCTAACCTGGCATATACAGGATCCCCAGGCATACAGCTCACAAAGAGCACTGTTCCCCCTAATGCCAGGGCCCATGATCGCAAGGCAAGAGGCTAGCATTCAGTCCCCTCCAAAAGCCTCTGTCCCTGGTGAGTCTGTCACACTGGCTATGGGAAGTGGAGTCATGGGAGAGAGCACTATCTAGTGACTGAGATGTGTTCTTTCTATTTCCCCCTTGAGCGGGCTCCCCTGAAGCTGGGCACAAAGGTACATTACCAGACAAAAAGAGACTTATTATACTTTAATGAGAGATGCAAAGCATTGAGGGCTGAGGAGACGTTAACTACTTTATTAGAGCTGTGACTATTATAATTAAATTACATTGGGCCAAGCCCCTGGCTACTTCATATGTCTAAAGTGGATTCCAGTAACCTTGTTGCTGAGTACCACACCGCACCCTGTTAGGCTAAGCTAAACAGAGCATCCCTTAGAAACTCCCACTTGGCGAAGAAGAATGCCAATGTATCCAACAGTGTCGCAAACCTGATCTTGATAGGGCCATTGATGGATATGCAGAGAGAAATTTTCAGGCCTAAAGTATCTAGTATCCCTGGCAGGAAGATGTGCTTTTGTCAAAAAGAGACCAAGAGCGTAACCTTTCTGCACATATACATTCCTCACAATATAGAGCAGTAGTATATATTTTTTTACTTTGCCTAGGCTAAGATAATGTCATCAGTCCACTGCAGGTAGGAGAAAAAATGTCCTCAGTCTATTTCCTTAAAGGGGTTGTAAAGGTAAAAGTTTTTTTACCTTAATGCATCCCCGTTTTACTTACCTTACCGTTCGAAATTCCCGGGGGCGTCCACGTCATCCTCTTCGGTTCCCAGCCTGGCCGTTGATTGGCTAGGCTGGGTGGATTGATAGCAGCGCAGCCATTGGCTGGTGCTGCTGTCAATCACAGCGGATGATGCGGGGCGGGGCCGAGTGATACAGTCGGCGGCTATGGCCGCCGCTGTATCACGGGAGTGCGCTCGCAAAAGCTTTCCACCGTGCGAGCGTCCTTGCATGAAGATGGAAAGCTTTTGCGAGGAGGAGCCCAGACAGCCGCCGAGGGACCCCAGAAGACAGCTTTCCGGGCCACTCTGTGCAAAACGAACTGCACAGTGGAGGTAAGTATCACATGTTTGTTATTTTTAATTTTTTTTAAAACTGACTTTAGTGTTCCTTTAAGTGATTAGAATACAAATTGTAACTGTACAATAAGTCACAGGATACAGAAGGGTTCTCTGCCAGACATTTGTGAAAATTGTTTGTTTAATGAGTTATTAAAAAAGCAAGGGTTGCATACTATTTATGTATGTGTTGTAAGGTACCATAATAGAAGAATACATATCGGCCAAAACTGAGGATATTTATTATAGCAAAAAGTTAAAAAATTGCTTTTTTTTCAAAATTGTCGCTCTTCTTTTGTTTATAGCACAAAAAATAAAAACCACAGAGGTGATCAAATACACCAAAAGAAAGCTCTATACAATTATAAAAATGTCATTTGGGTACAGTGTTGCATGAGCGCGCAATTGTCATTCAAAGTGTGACAGCGCTGAAAGCTGAAAAATGGCTTGGGCAGGAATGGCGTGAACGTGCCCTGTATTGAGGTGGTTAAAAGAGTTGCACATTTTTTTTTTTTTTTTTTGCTGAAATGACTGTTTACAGGGCATATAGACATAATAGTTAACTGATTCATTTTAAAAAACTATTACTATTTCCCCAAACACTGGGGAATTTTCTGTGGAACCAGCTCCCTCATCAGCTCCGAGCATCCACCTCCTTGATGGCCTTCCGTAAGGGCTTGAAGACACTTTTGTTTTCACAAGCCTATAGATAGAGACCTGCCCTTCCAAGCCCTTAGCAGGACGCTGCCTTAATCCTAGGCTGCGGTCCATTGTCAGGGAGTAGGGATAGGCTTGCTGTGCCCCGACACCCCCCCCCCTTCTTTTTATATTTCTGTTTTTTTTTTGTTTTGTTTTTTAGCTTGTTGGTAAGCGCTTAGACGCGAGTATCACAACTTGCATTTGGCGCTCTATAAGTATTAAATCCAATCCAATCCAATCCAAAAATAGATAAAAATCAATCATATAATGTGCCTGTAGTTTTTTAGTTTCGTTTTTGCATCTAGTTTCGTTTTTGCATGTTATCCTGTACCTGTGCTGTATAGAGCCATAGAGCAGTGATGGTTTGGAAAACTAAACTAGAAACTCCCAGTACTGTGGTCCTCAGGAAACAGACAACCAGGAAGTGTCCAGAACAGAGGAGAGTTACAGCAACATCAGAGCAAAAAACTAACAATGAGGACATGAAACCAGAACTGCAGTAAGGTAAAGGAAGCTATTTAGCTAAACAAAAAATTCCTTTAGTGACCCTTTAAAGTGACACTAAAGGATTTTTTTTTTTTTAAATAACATATCATACTTGCCTCCACTGTGCAGTTAATTTTTCACAGAGTGGCCCTGAACATCCTCTTCTGGGGTCCTCCAGCGGCTCTCTCAGCTCCTCCCCACATCAGATAACCTCCTTTGAGAAGTGCTCTCCCGAGGGGGTTACCTTGCGGGTGCGCTCCCATGTCCAGGATGCGTGACTCGGCCCTGCCCCCAGCCGCATCATTGGATTTGATTGACAGCAGTGGGAGCCAATGTCTGTGCTACTATCAATCTATCCAATCAAGAGCCGAGAACCCCGGGCAGAGGAAGAACGTGTCCTCGATGCAGGACTTTTCAGGGCTCAGGTGAGTTAAGGTGAAAAAACAGGAGAGTTTAAAAAAAAATCCCCTAAATTAACCCCTGACACTAGCTGAACCTATAATGGTGCAGTTATCCAATGCATCCTTTATCAAAGCAATATACTACTATAATATAATGCTAAAGTATACAAAGACTATGATTAATGTGAAGGAAAGGAACTTGGCTTGACTACAGTAACCAGTCAAGCATTAGCTTTCGTTTCCCTTACCTGTAATAAAACAAATCTAGTTTGTTCTGTTTGCTGTGAGTAATGCTTGCTTTCCTTTCTATCATGTTTTAGAAAGTGCCATTGTTGTAAGAAAGCAGGAATTAACAGTTTGTCATTTTCTTTCACTAGATTTCAATAAGCATGGACTGCTTTCTGTGAAATAACGTGGATCCCTATAGCATGCATGGAGCTTTATCACATTAATAGGCAGCCACAAAGACTAGATGAATGCAACAATGTGGACTGGGGCTATAATGTCAAGGACCCAAAAGCCTATTGTTATGAAAACCATTGTGTTACCTCTGCTTTGTCTCCCGATCAATATGAGTCTATATCATTGAGTACCTCTGACGAAGGCCATGGTCTTAAGTTATCTCAAGATGATTACAGCAAAGAGAGGAGGAAAGTTTGCTGCTTGGAAGAACTGGAAACCTCTTTTACATATGTCGATGAAAATGTCAACATAGAACTTGTGACTCATCCAACTTTTAGACACGACCATGGGTACCAACCCCAGGCCTCAGATAGAGAAATCCAACAAGATGGCATTATTGAAGCCTCCATTATGTCTGATGATGAAGCAACTTCAGAAGCTTCAGGAAAAAAACGTAGATTATGGCTTCATTAGTGCAGTGACTTTCCTAATTACTGGGATAATGCTTGTTATCATTTCATACCTGGTCCCCAGAGATAACAGATCTGATCCAAATTCCATCCCAGCCAGGGAAATGGAAAAAATTGAGAAGAAAAATGCTATCATCGGAGCTCATTTGGATAAGTGTGTAATTGCTGGACTTTGTCTTTTAACTCTAGGTGGAGTTGTGTTGTCGATTTTATTGATGATATCAATGTGGAAAGGCGAACTCTACAGGAGGAAAGCATTTGCTGCCAAAGACTCTGCAAAACTGTATGGATCAATTAATTTTAACCATTCCAAGTCTGGTGGAACTGAGAATACCTTGGTCCAAGAAGAAACAATTGACATAGTTACCTAAGTACCAATGTTTTTATGTGTTAAAAGTAAAATACATAGAATGATCAGTGAAATCTACCACAGATGGAAAAAGGTGACTGTGGGATAACAACAATGAGACTGAGTTTGTGCCACCTTCCATCACAGTTTTATATGAGGATAATGTGCATTTAATAGGAACCAGCCTTACCTCTCTGAGATGGCTTTATTATCTATTATTTAGATGTATACCCCCAGGCTGGATACAGTGTCGGTTCTCAGCCCTGAGCTTAAGCAGCAGCCAGGTTAGCCTCTATGGGAACCTAACAGCTTGACAATGGGCTGACATTTCTGCTGTTACTGGAAAATAATATGAAAAAATGCTAGGATATACAGTTATCTCTGAGAGGTAAGGCTTTGCTGCTATAGCAACTTAACAGTGAAGAGACAGATGTCCATTCTTGGCCTTTTCATTTTAAAGGATGAGACTAAATTCCATATTAGGCTGCCCCACAGCAAAAAATATAGATATACTATATATACCGGGTACAGCACAAGCGGGTTGAATGTCAGATGGTTTTCTATTGAACCGACCAATGCTGCCCAATATTTGGCCCATGTGTACTAGGCGTTACTCAACCCAAGTCTTTATTTTTGTTTTTCACTAGATTGGGTAAGAGGCTTTTATTAATGTCTGTGACTTAACTTGGGAGATTTTCCTTAATTTCCTGACACTGGAAAATGAAAGGACAGGAAATGGTTGTCACCTGGAGAGGAAGAAAATAGAATAGCTATAATAGCAATAAATAACATATTGTCATATGGAGCATTGGATGTGCAATAGCTGTATACTGTTAACATATAGATAGATATCTCTATATCTATCTCTATCTAGATAGATATATATCTATATATATATATATATATATATATATATATATCTCTATCTATATATATATATATATATATATATATATAAATTCTCTATATATATATATATATATATATATATATATATATATATATCTATATATATATATCTATATATATATATATATATATATATCTATATATATATCTATATATATATATATAGATATATATATAGATATATATCTATATATTTACAATATACAGCTATTACACATCCACTGCTCCATATGACAATATGTTATTTATTGCTATTTTAGATATTCTATTTTCTTCCTCTCCAGGTGACAACCATGTCATGTCCTTTCTTTTCCCAGTGTCAGGAAATTAAGGAAAATCTCCCTAGTTAAGTCACAGACACTAATAAAAGCCTCTTACCCAATCTAGTGAAAAACGAAAATAAAGACTTGGGTTGAGTAACGCCTAGTACACATGGGCCAAATATCGGGGAGCATTGGCCGGTTCAATAGAAAACCATCTGACATTCAGCCTGTGTGTGCTGTACCCAGTCCAATAGAATTTGTTTGTTCTGTCGAAGGGGCATGACCAAAAAAGGTCTGCTGATCATCTCCTGATCAGCATTCATCTCCAATGGCTGAGAGCACGGACCGGATTGTTTTGGCAGTGTGGTCGTCCCCCTGTCAGAACACAATAACACAGCAGGGGAGATCGCTAGCTAAAAAAAATAGTAGTGTATACTAGGCTTTAGGCTTTTAAGCTGAATAATAAACATTGTACAAGAGAGTGGCTAAAGATGTATTTTCTTCTCATGGGGAAATTGCCTTTTCAATGGAACTTCATGGATATACATGGAAATGTGTGTGCAGTTTTTAACACATATTGCACTGTGCTAATTATGCACTGTGATAGCTTTTCATGCATTTCTATTATTTTAGTTAAAACACATTCACATTAACATTGAAAGGTGTAATTGCACCCGAAGAGGAAAATATGGATGAATTTCTGAGAAGGAAAGTTACACAAAATATTAATGCCTTCACAAGAACAATGTTAAAGTGGAACTAAACTCCATTAATCAACCTTAATTGTTTTTGATCCTTATGCTGTTAGCCTTAGTAAATAGATAGTAAGTTATATTATATTTACTTGCGTTACCCTTTTTTTTTAAGTTGCGTCCTGGTTTCTGGTCTAGGCTAAACTGATTTCATACATCCCATGAGTCTTCATGGGCATTTGGACTTTCTCAGCTAAGCACATCCTCTTACATGCCCGTGTCTTATCAGAAAATGCAACCGAAGTGACGTTCCGTCGTGGCCATCTTGGTATACCCACACTCGTCCGCAGTAAGCCTACAGTCAGAAGGTGGCAGCGGACATCTTTTTACACCCACCAAAGTCTTGCATTTCACACATATGTTTACCAGTAAACTCAGCTTATTTAGTGAAATACAGTATTTGGAAATCTATGACACTGTTTTAATGTTGAATTTTAAAGGCATAGGCAAGCCTGCTTAACTCACAGGTTTGCTAATCTGACAGAACACCCCTGCTTTTAAGATTCAACATTAAAACACTTTGACGGATTTGAAAATACTGTATTTCACTATGTACGCTGAGTTTACTGGTAAAAATAAGTGTGAAATGCAAGACTTCGGTAGGTGTAAAAAAAAAAGGTGTCCATTTGCCACCTTCTGACTGTAGGCTTACTGTGGACAAGTGCGGGTGTACCAAGATAGCAACGACGGAACGTCACTTTGGTTGCATTTCTGATAGGTAGCAGTATTCTGATAGAACACCTCCAGATGGATTACAGAAAGTAAATGCTACATGAATCATCTGCCCTTAGTCAGGATGGACACTGTTAGAAATGTTCTTTAAAGTTTTTTTTTAACAATATAAACGACAATGAAACGACAATGAAATGAAAGGTGCCACTAATGCCCCATACACGCGATTGGATTTTCCATCGGAAAAACCTTGGATGTTTTTTCCGACAGAATTCCGCTCAAGCTCGGCTTGCATATACATGGTCACACAAAAGTTCTCTGAACTTTCGACCGTCAATAACACGGTGCGTACAACACTATGACCAGCCGAGAAAATGAAGTTCAATGCTTTCAAGCATGCTTCAAATTATTTCCGAGCATGCGTTGGCATTGTTGGTGTTGGGATTGCTACTGAATTTCCAATTAGAAATGTTCCCATCGGGAAAAATTGAGACCCTGCTCTCAATCTTTTGCTTGTGGAAATTCCGACAGCAAAAGTCCAATGGAGCATACACACGGTCGGAATTTCCGACCAAAAGCTCACATCAGACTTTTGCTGGAGGAATTTCCAACTGTGTGTACACGGCATTAGTGTAGTATCTTCAACAACATTTAATAACAAACCAAAAAATGCCTGGCCAATAGTTTGAGAAAGGAGCATGTACACACACCTCCGGGTGTTCTGGGCATGCTCTGAAACGCGTTGCGCATTTCCGGATCGTAGGACGACTTCATGCCGACGCTGCAGATCACACTGCACTCCATGGCCCTGTAGAGCTTCCTTGTTCCACCATGGGAGTCGTAACGACTGGCCTCCATACACCTCTCTCTCAGACAGCCAAAAGGAGCACTTACCAGCCTACAGTGGATTCCAGCACCGTGGATGTCATTAATATTCCTGATGAGCTTGCTTTTATCATGTATCATGCGAATGACCAATTTTTGGCTTGTTATTAAATGTTATTGAATATACTACATTTAGAGGCACTTCTCCTTTCATTGCTGTTTACATCTGAACATAGAGCTTGCTTCAAGCTCTAGTATCAGCTGCCATTTGTGGACTATAATTCTCAGTGCTGTCTAACAACAAAGTACCGCCTTATACAAAAAATAGCCAATTACACTCTGCAAATAATGCTAGAATTCAAAACGTTATTAAAATAATATATAATTTCATAAAATGAAAAAAATCATTAGGTTCATACAAAAACATGTTTGTGTCGTCTTCTAAGTGCAATGATTTTACATTATTCCTCCAAAGAGCAATCCGTGCTCCAAAATTCTTGTGCCAGTAATGTGCAGTTTAAGGCAATAATATGAATATACTTTTTGAAAGTGTATTTTATATGCAACTATACAGATCAGACCAAAATGAGGGACAAATGAGGGGGGAAGCGGGACAGAGGTTCCAAATCAGGGACAGTCCCTCAAAATCAGGGAAAGTTGGGAGCTATGGATACACCTTACTTTTATAGGGACACCATACCTTGCACCTTAGCGGCAGTCTATATTATCCCTAATGATATTGGTAGTCATAACGCAGCATGGGGACACCAACACCAAACATTTGTGGACTATCATTCCCCTTTTTTTCCAGCTGAACTCTTAATATGGACTTTGTCCCCTCAGAGACAATGGTTCTATTAAATCATTAGGCGCATACTACGTTATCCTCAACAAAATAAAGCAAGGAGATATGGATGGATCGGTGAGCTTGCTGTCAATTTTAAAAATGAATTTTCAGTTTGTGGTGCTCAGATACAGTTTAGTTCTGCATTAAAGTGTATGAAAACTTCAGCACTCTATGGGTTTCCACCTATGTGTTGCAGGGAGTTTATGGTAAATATTCTGTCAAGAGCTTGATGAGAAAGTGTGTACAGATCATCCAATGGGCAGCTGTGCTCCGCCATTATGAACAGGTTATGGTTGGCCAATGGCCATACCTGGGAAAGTTGTTTTAAAAGTTTCAACACACAATCTGTTTTTTTTTTTTAGCATTAACTGAATGGCCGTCTGTGAACTACATCTGTTTCTAATATTTACCATCAAATCAATTTTTCCTAGATATCGATTTTTCTTAAAAAAGAAAAAAAAAAGGATCAGCTGGTTTTGCCAAAAGATAATAGAATTTTTAACATTTTGTATTTAAAACTCATAAAGATTATTGCATAGGATATTACTCCATAAATCCAAGTCAAAGCCTTGGTAATTATTATTGTAATGCAGTCACAGGCTTAAAGGAGAAGTACAGCCAAAGCTTTTTTTTTTTTTGGTTGTATTTCTCCTATTGATCACAGGAGTGCAGTTCATTCTGCACTTCTGTGATCCATAGGAGAAGTATGGTCGGCTGACGTCACAGAGCTGGTCCAGGCTCCTAAAAAATCCAGACCATATGGTCATGATCCCCCCAGAAGCCTGGACCGGCACGTGGCTCGGCCTCTCAGCAATCCACCAAGAGCCTTAACCAGTCCTTCCCACTCCCTCCACAGCCTAGCGCTACAGTGAGTACTGGAGGGGCAGAGCAGAGAGCAAGAGGCTGACAGTCCTGGCTCTCTTCTCAGATGGAGGGGATGAACTGAGTGATCCCAGTGTTTGATCGCTCAGTTCTCACTGAAGAGCAGGCATGGGACAATTGCAGCATCGAATCAATGCTGCTTCCACCTAGGTGAGTAAAAGGTTTTTTTGTTTTGTTTTTGCAAAGCCCAGTAGCCTGGACCGCCACCTGGCTCAGCCTCTCAGTGATTCATTGAGAGCTTTAACCAGCCCCTTCTTCCCCGCCTGAGCCAGCCCCTCCTGCCCCCTTCACAGTCTAGCGCTCCATTGACTGCTGGGGGTCCTGGCTCCCTGCTTAGATGGAGGGGAGAACTGAGCGATCGTTGTGTTTGATCGCTCAGTTTTCACTGTAGAACCAAGATAGGGGACAGATTCAGCATCAGATCATGGGGGTGTGAATTGCATTAGCGCTTTGGGGTGCTTTTGTGCACCCCAAAGCGCAAACACACACTACCGATCACTCACGATGTTCATTCACAAAGGGAAGGGAAGGGGCCGGTAAATTACATATTCCCCCATTCATCCTAAAACATCCCTGCAGCAATAGCCAGTGGGAGAGGAGGAAAGCTGGAAGTGTTGTGGGGGGGGGGCCAGGACAGTAGGGGCAATCTGTGCTGCACAGGGTGTGAGCACATCTTTGCATCAGATCGATGTTGCATCCATCTAGGTGAGTATAAGGTTTTTCTTTTTTTGCAAAGCCCATACTACTATTTTAATATACAGTAATAAATATACTTTTCTTTCTGTATTTTTCCACACATGCTGCAGCAATGATGTGTGTGTGAGTACAGACACCAGAAAACGTCACGAGAAACCCGTGTTCTGTGTGCGGTTGCCAAACTACGCTCAAAATGCACTGCACTTGCCATCTGCAGGGGGTGTCAATGTAATGCTAACAATACCCTAGGTGCAGGCAAGCACAATACCCTAGGTGAATGGCATGGTATAGAATTACGATGCCATTCAATTGCAGTGCAGTTTATAAAGTAGTGCATGCACTACTTTTGGTGATGTGCAGTAAAAATTTTGTCCATTTCTGCACTCAAATCGCACCGGAATGCAGCCCTTAATAGACAGCAAGCAGGAAAGATAAACTTGATGGTCTTTTTTTAACCTCATCAACTATGTAAAAGCTGGAGATCCATGCAGGTGCTTTACGTGTAAGAGCAGCGGTGTGGCTCTCCAGCGTGTTGCTTGCACTTTTGCTGCAGCACTTTGTATTTAAAAGAACTCAGACATAAAATAAAGTTATTATGCTATATGCAGTCTAACTACATTAGAGTAGACACAGAGGCTTCAACTGTATTCTATCATTTATACAAAAAAAAAAAAAACGACTGTGTGTCTAAAGTGCAGGGACATAAAGTTCCCAAAATAAAGAGAAAGCAGAGTGTGGGGGAACGGGGGGCGGGTGCACTATAGCAATACCTGGATGAAAAAGCACTGGACAGGTAGGCTGTGTTCCCTGTATGTTATTTAGGCTTAAGGAAGAACTTATTTTGTTGCCCTGCACATACCGGTAATAAAACCTACTAAAATACAGCTTTTGTTACAAACTCAGCTTTAATCCAGAGCTGTCCCCTGCAATACTTCTTTGCCACCAATGGATTTTGCCAGTCTTCCAGGTTGATTGACAGGTCTTTCAACCCACTTCCTCTGAGCCCAAGCTGTCATGGATCTGTGGAGGAAAACATACCTGTGGCATCACCATACCAGCCTGAAGACTGCATGAAAAATAGTAGGTATAGGGTCTTTTAGGCTGGGTTCACATATGAACAGCAGGGGTCTGGTGCGTCCTGGTTCACCGTTTTAGGTCCAATTTCAGCCTGAATTTTGGGCTGAATTCGTATCTGAAACAGACCAAAAGACGCACAGTATTTTTGTGCAAATCACACCGGATCCGCTGTGGAGATATGTGAACCGGCTCCATAGAGAGCAGGTCAACATCTGCTGCTATTGCAAATTGGATGTGGGGAAACTGCATCCAATTCGCAATGGTGTGAACCCATTCTTAAAGCCCAACTCTACTTTCCAAATCTACCCCTGTATTGGGTCTCCCACACTGTACGGCCCCATACACACGAGCAGACAGATTTGTTGAAATCGGTCGGACAGACCGATTTCAACAAATCTGTCTGCTGGGGACGTATTGGTTTGAAGGTGTACACACGATCAAACCAAAATCCCCGGCGGCAGACGGCGCGCTGACGTGGCGGTGACGTTGACGCGGCCACGTCACCGCACCGGGAAGTAAAACACTTCCGCGCATGCGTCAAAACCATTCGACGCGTGTGCGAGAAGACATGTCTGCTGGTTAGCGTACTAACCAGCAGACATGTCGGGCGGACGGGTTCCCAGCCGACAGATTGGAAAGCATGCTTTCCAATCTGTCGGGTGGCCAAATCCGTCTGTTTGCCCGTACACACGATCGAATCTGTCTGCTGGTACGGTCGGACCGACCGTTTCCAGCAGATAGATTTGATCGTGTGTACACGGCCTAAGAGTAAAATGCTCTATACCTCCAGGGAATGAGGAATTAGGTGTATTCGTCCTCTAGGGAATATTTCTCCACTAGGTAGAAGTCTTTAAAGTGGATGTAAACCCCCCATACACCCAGTGAAGTGAACAGCCTCAGATGATACACAGAGATGAACCAAATCTCCCTACATTCAAGATAGCTAACATTGCTGATTTGAGGAAAGGCACACACCCCCTCTAATCATAGGTAGACACTCTCAGAGGTGTTTTGTAATAGGACCTGCTCCCTGCTAATCTATTTTAGCAACCTCCACTGACTGAAGATTCAGGCTGCTTTTGTCTAAAGTGTCAGAGAATTTGTTATTAGACTAATAACAAATTTCATGAATTAGGTTTGTTCATCCACTTTAAGGAGCTCTAGGGCTCTACATGAAATGTAATCAATGCAGCAGCTGGAGTTCCGCTTTATCAACTACTTTTAATGCACCTGATCTTGTTTACAACTGGCGTATAAATGTGACAACTGATTTTCTTTTTCTCTCAAAATAAAGTGTTTTTTGTGCAGGAACGCTGACACATTTATTTGGCTCCGGGAGTGTGAGTATATTTTTTTCTGTTTGCATATGTCAAACATTCATTGCTTTTATGTGTCTCACATTCTAAATCATGACCCTATTAAAAAGTGAAATTAACTGCTGAAATGCTAATGCACTCAGGAAACATTGCAGGTGTTCTAGATGGTTTATCCTTCTAGTATGTGAATAAAACAAGGAACTGAAGACAGAGACAATAAAGCCTGACACTGTTTATACACGTTATAAATGTCCATACAGTTCCTGATGAGTCACATAGTATGCAAGCTAGCTGTTTTTTTGTTTGTTTTTTAACCACTTGCCACCCAGGCAAATTCTGACATCTCTCTCCTACATGTAAAAATCATAATTTTTTTTTGCTAGAGAATTACATAGAACCCCCAAACATACATTTTTTTTTTTTAGCAGAGACCCTAGAGAATACAATGGTGGTAATTTGAGCAGCAATTTTTCATACACTTTTTTCTTGCTGGTTCTTGCCGAGTAAACCATGCATGTGTACGAGGCTTCAGTCTTTCTTCAAGACCACCGTTAATATTTTTTAAAAAGATGCAGACAATTTCTCTGAATATTAATTGGTATCATCTGAAGAAAAGTAAACTTCTTTGTAAGCGATTTCACTAAACGTTGATCTACTGCTATCAAAGCATCAGTGCTTTCCAATATAAATATATCAAGCTTTGCATTCATTAAGATGACAAAGTCTTGGAACTTTAGATGAAGCTCTTATGATCATTTTAGATTAAACACATTTAATAGACTTTAATTAATTAGGATATTCAAATCTGGAAGTTTAAGATGAAATGCATATAATAGTAATATTTTTTTTTCTAGGATCTAAGAGAATCAGTATAACAATATAAAGCTGAACTCCAGGCACAAAAAATCGTTATTTAATTTTTTTTCTCAACAGCCACAAAAAATAAAATATCCACTTTGCGTGCACTGAGGTATTACCTTGTGAACGCAGCAGTGACATCATCACTGTGCTGTACATAGCCTGTGCAGAGAACAGAGTTTTGGGAGGGAACCAGTAATACCACCCTCTACAGGCTGCCTGCAGAAAACTACTGTACATGAGAGGGTGGCGACAAGACCAGTCACCCTGTACAAAGAGAGAAAGCAGCAGTGACTGGTCTGTATTACAGGAAGCTTCGGCAAAGAGGCGGACTGACCAATCAGGCAATGCATGAGGGCCCTGGCCCAATCATGGAGCATCCCGGTCTGGAGGCAGCAGGTGCGGGGAACAGAAGAGCAAAGGATTCTTACCAGCACCCGTCTCTATGTGCGATCTCGGCTACACGTGCGGGCAGCCATAGGGCACAGAGCTGCTCAGCCCGTGCTCAGCCCGCGCTGCTCATCCCACGCTCTAGGTCCCCCAGCTCGCTCACACAGTGGGGACACATCGCAGGATCCAGGGACAAGGTAAATAACTTCCCCTGTATCCTGCAGTGGCTCGGGGATACCGCTTTTGGTATGTAAAATTCACCCCGAGCCTGACTCGGGAATACCGCTAGGCAGGTAAAGTATACATTTTTTTGAGGAATAAGCAACCCTTTTCTGGTTACAAGAATTATAGCAATATTCATTGTAGAGTCTTACCTTCTATAAGAAGTACTGAAGCTTACACATGGGTTTTGAAGAAGCACAATGTCAGTCTGAAACGTGTCACCTCTTATCCTGTCTGTGTCCTGGTGGCAGTCTTTATATATTTTAAAAAACACTGTTGAATTGGCAAAGGTGTGTGGCCAGTTTCTTCTTGTTTGAGTCCTACTTTCTACAAGAAGTATTGTAGTTCACACATGGATTACACCTGCTTCCTACCTCCAGATTGCTGAGTGAGTTGCCTAGTTCCTGGTATAGGAAGACCCTATTACAAGCCCCAAGCTTGTAATAAGAGAACAATTATTGGGAGAAGTAAAGCGCCAATTGCCAGGGTTTGAATTCACATTTACAAGAAAGCCATACTTTTCTCCAATTCCAAAATGCCCCCCAAAGATGTGTGTCTATAATAGCTGGGGTTCACAGGAAGGAGGGGTGAACGATGCTGGGAGAGGACTGGAACCAGATCACAAACAGTGAATATGTGGCGACAGCTTTGGAAATGAGAGTATTTCAGTTAAAGCTGCTTTTTAAAAGGCCAATAGATGTTTTAATTTTTTAAAGCGTAACTCCACCTTTGTTCAGAAAAAAACATTCCCCTCTGGGTGATTTATGTACATTGCAAGGATTATAACAAACTTTGCTGCAGATTCCTACATTGTGTTATTCTGTTTGTTCCTGTTTTTGTAATCACTGTTTGTTCCTTTGTGCCTCTGGGCTAAGTGGGTCTAATGGGAGTGGTTTCATAATTATCAATCAGCTGTGGCACCTGCAGAGCACTAATGAGGAAATCTGATGGGGCTGAATCCTTTTAGACATGTTCCTATTGGAAATATCTCACCAAAAATGAAATTTTTGTTGCAGGGGATGCCTGAAATCTGATTTGGATCCCAGGCAAAATTCATGGAAAATTGGTGAGCCAATCACACAAGCAGGAAATTATGTTTATAGGTGGTGGTTAGTACACATTCTTTGTACAGAAAACCTCCAAGTAGCCATATTGCATTGCATTTTCAGAAAATTATAGCCACTGCAGATTGAAAAGGAAAGGTCATTTTTAATAACATTTAAATATAATATGACTTGTATCGCAATTGTATATGTTATTTTCCCCACAAAAGTTTAGTTACCCATTAAAGGAGTTGTAAAGGAACACATTTTTTTTTTACACTGTTTACAGTGTATAGAGACATAATAGTTAACTGATTCCTTTTAAAAATGATTAAAATAGATACAAATTAATCATATAATGTGTCTGCAGTTTCAGTTTAGTTTTTCATCTAGTTTCATGCTTCTGTGAAGTACAGAGACACAGAGCCAATACAGGGCAGTGTTTGTTTTTAAAATGAAACTGATTGGTTCTGAGGGGTTTTAGACACACAGTAATCATACCTCCTTGATCAGAGACCACAGAGAGAAGCTCCCATGACTTTTTTTCATAAGGAAACAGACAACCAGGAAGTGTGGAGATCAGAGAAGGATTACAGCAACTTCAAAGCAAAAACGAACAATGAGGACATGAAACCAGGATTGCAGTAAGGCAAAGGAAGCTATTTAGCTAAAAAAAAAAATTCCTTTAGTCACCCTTTAAGCAAAAGATGGAGTTGAGCTTTAACACTAAATAATGGAAACCAACAAGAACTGATCTGTCGCTGATCTGCCTAGAGTAAGTTAAAGAGTATTTCCTCTTTTGCAGCCAAATTTGTATACCTACTTAATATCTGTCACATGTCCCGATTAACAGAGCATAGGTTTAAAATAAAAAAATAGCGGGTTACATTTTTAAAGTGCTTTTCACTAGGTAGTGCAATTTGATTCGTAATGAATCGAAATTCTGACGAATTTTGCATCTTTGGAATCATTCAAATGCATCCGAACGTCCAAAGAAAAAAAATAACGAATTTTCAAAAAAAACAAAGAAATTAATTCAACATGATTCATTAATTCGTTAAAGGTCTAATGAAACCGCAGGTAGACTTGTAATGGCATAACAAATTATCTAAAATGTATTCGTATTAAAGGAGTAGTAAAGGAAAAAAAATGTTGCTGAAATTACTGTTTACAGGGTATAGACACATAATAGTTAATTGATTCCTTTTAAAAATGATCAAAAATAGATAAAAATCAATTATATAATGTGCCTGCAGTTTAAGTTCGTTTTTAGACTAGTTTCAGTTTGTTCTGTGTGTACAGAGACCCAGAGAACAATGAATCTGATCAATGAACAATGGTTCTGAGGAGTTTTAGACACAAAGGGCCAGATTCAGAAAGGTTTACGCCGGCGTATCTCAAGATACGCCGACATAAGTACAAATGTGTGCCGTCGCATCTTTGCGCTGATTCACAAAGCAAGATACGCCCAAAAATATGGCTTCAGTCATCCGACGTAACTTGCCTACGCCGGCGTATCGTGGGCACATAGTTATGCTGGACGCATTCGACATTCCCATTAAAAATATGCAAATGAGCAAGATACACCGATTCACGAACGTACCTACGCCCGACGCAGTAATCTATGCCATTCACGTAAGGTGTTTTTCCGGCGTAAAGATAAACCACCAAAAAGATGGCGCAGCCCATGTTAAGGTATGGACGTCGGAACAGCCGTCGAATTTTACGTTGTTTACGTAAGTCGTACGTGAATGGGGCTGTGCGTAAGTTACGTTTGACGTGTATCTTAGGCATTCTATTCGACGTGATTCTGAGCATGCACACTGGGATAGTCCACAGACGGTGCATGCGCCGTTCGTTCGGCACCTCATTTACATGGGGTCATGGTTCATTAACATGTATCACGCCCACCTTCCACCTACTTTGAATTAGGCGGGCTTACGCCGGCCCATCTATGCTACACCGCCGTAACTTAGGGAGCAAGTGCTTTGTGAATACAGCACTTGCCTCTCTAAGTTGCGGCGGTGTAGCGTATATTCGATACGCTACGCCCGCCTAACCATACGCTGCCCTACCTGAATCTGGCCAATAGTAATCACATCGTCTTGATCATGGACCACAATAAAAAGCTACCATGAGTTTTTTCATATGGAGCCAGACAAGCAGGAAGTGTGGAGTTCAGCAAGGGATTACAGCAACTTCTAAGCAAAAACGGACATGGAGGACATGAAAGCAGGACTGCTATAAGGTAAAGCAAGTTATTTAACAGTAAAAAAAAATTCCTTTACTGATCCTTTAATTCATTTTTATCCTATTAGTGAGAAACTCAGCAAGTGGAAAGGAATTGATTCATCCGAGTTACTGTTTTCTAGTCCAATTAGTTGATTCCTTTTGTGTTGGGGGATGGATTACTGTCATGGAGTAAATCAAACGCAGTAAGCGAAATGACTTTCTGAATTAAAAATCATTATCACGAATATCTATAGATACATAAATAACAAATTATCCGACAATGAAACAGTTAAACATTAACACAAATTGAGAACATTTTTGTTTTAAGCCAGTTAGAGATAGCAAATCACATCCTAATTTATTGTATACAAGAAGGAAGAGGAAAGAATATATCTCTCCCATATAAAGACGAGGACGTTATAGGACGTGATGCTATCACTGGGTGAGCACAGATACTGTATATAGTTAAAATATCATATTTATTGTACAAATATACAAAAAAACATCTTCACAAAATATAGTATATCAATATGCAAACCACATGGAACATATTGTCAGTAATGATGCTTGTTCCCAGCAAATGCTTGAAAGATTCTTGAACATAGAGTCATCCAACGCGTTTCACAGAGATAAAACTCTGCTTCTTCAGGGAAACTCAAACATGCATCTAAATTTATGAATTGAATTTAGAGAACATCATTACAATCACATAGAATCTACAGTTACTTTTATAATTTTTCATAACAGACATTAGCAAATAGCAAAGGAGTTTAAGTAATAATTGTGCTCACCAATTAATGATGATTCAAGATATATGTAGCCTCCACCCATAACGAGGAGCCGATATATAGTCAATAGTGTCAGATTAATCAACCAAGTCTGGAGGACATCAGATTGCACTTAAGACTGAACAAGGCGGACTTCACATGTAAATCTGGAATGTTAAAATATGGATATTCCATATAAAATATATATATATATATATATATATATAATAGACCATTTATGTACAGTATATGGTGGCAATAATAGTTTTATGGGTGTGACCAGATGGCCACATTCAGGTGGTCCAACTGTGACTATTGCTGGTCCCCCCAATTTAAGTGTGGAATACTGATGTGGAGGTGCATACTGGACCAACACAGGATGGTACCATTCATACATGTCAATCCAATCAACCAAGCAGAATCCATGTAAACCACAAACACCACACCACCCAAATCCCCTTTCTCCACCCCCCCCCCACGTACAAAACCCTTATGGCCCTCTTACACCAGGCATCAGCACACAACCCACATGGTCATATCCCATACCATACTATCACTTCTCATACATAGCTCACACGCCATACAGATTACACATACAACCCCACACAGAGATCACACCACATGGCAATGTATCACCAATAACAATCTCTCACCCACCCACCACAGCCACCCCCCATTTACCCACATCCACCAACCAATCAATCGCAATAAACATGGTGTAAACAACTGCTAAGGATACAATATCCACCTCTGCACCCCATAAGGGAACCAGCATGTGTATAGCACCACTTGCCACATCTGTCCATGCCATAGACAACCATGAGATACAACATGCACCCATACATTTGCATCTACTGTATGCATCCATAGCTAGTCCTGGCAACTTATTGCCTTATCTTTAACTGAAAGCTTTAACTGAAAGCTTTAACTGAAAGCTGTCTCGCCGCTGAAATCAGTGTTCCAGCCAGTGTCCACCACCACCTCTCTATAACCACGATCCCGTCAGAAATGTCTGAGCCACGTGGCTCACTAATGTCACATCTGGCGTGGGCGCCCCTGTGAGAGTGCACGAGACGATAGAACACTTTGCGTTTAGATACCAAGGTATCCAGAAGAGCAGCGGAGCATTCGTTTCACCCCCTACCCGCCAACTGAGGCACATCAAGAAAATGACAAGGAGACTAGATGGTCCCCCCCCCCCCCCGTCCCACAAGGGGCGCACAAATGTCTGTCCAAAGGACTAGAATCGGGCAATTGGCAAAGGTAACCCTGTATAGCTGGAGCAACCACATATATAGACAAAAGGTCAATATATAGCATGTATACCTGTAAATACACATGCAACAGGAATAGATTCTTTATAACGAATATCTGTTGTCTACGGAAATTACAAATTATTCTAACATAAATAAAGCAGAACGAAATTATGTATTTTACTAAATTAAAACGAAACAAAAAAAAAATAACATTTTCCAATGTGCACAAGTCTACTTTTTACTTACAAGCTCTCCCTGCTTTGTATTGTTTAGAAGGGGGCTGTGGAGTATTGTATAACATAATTAAAGTGGATGCAAACCCGATTCATGAAATTTGAGCTAGGCTCACATATCTGCAGTATTTTGTTATCTCTCTTCAATGAGCGAAGCCTTATAGCTCTCTTCTGAACGGTTCCTCTCTTATCAGCCTGAGACCTCCTGATAAATTCTCTGACTTTTAAGACAAAAGCAGCCTGAATCTTGTGTCGGAGGAGGTTGCTTAAATAGATTAGCAGAGGGCAGGTCCTATTACAAAACACCTCTAAGGCCGCGTACACACAATCGAATTTGTTCGCTGAAAACGGTCCGATGGACCGTTTCAGCAGACAAATCCGATCGTGTGTACGGGCTAGCGGACAGATTTGTCCATCGGACAAATTTCAAAGCATGCTTTGAAATTTGTCCGCTACAAACCTGTCCGTCGGATATGTCCGCTGGTTAGTACGGGAAACCAGCGGACATATCCTCCTGCACATGCGTCGTATCCTGTGAATGGATCCGACGCATGCGCGCGGAAGTGTTTACTTCCTGGTGCGTGACGTCGCGGTGACGTGGCGGCGTCAACGTCACCGCCGCGTCACCACGCTGTCTGCCGGCGGGGATTTTGATCCGATGGTGTGTACACGCCATCGGACCGAAATCCGATGAGACATGTCCGCTCTAAACTGTCCGTCGGACAAGTTTGAGCGGACATATCTCATCGTGTGTACGAGGCCTAAGAGTCTCTGCCTATGATGAGAGGGGATGTGTGCCTTTCCTCCAATCAGCAATGTCAGCTGTCTTGGCTATATGCCCAGACATCACACTCTGTGTCAGGCTGGGTTCACACTAGTCCGACAAATGCTCCGACATTGGGAGATCATGTCGCATGACGTGTGAAAATCAATGTTTCCCTATGAGAGCCGTCTTAACTGGTCCGACACAAGTCGGTCCGACTTTGAAAATGCTCCCTGTACTATGGGGTAGATATGTGCATTCCCGTTCGTACGAATGTTATTTTCGTACGAAAATGTTCATTTTCGTACCCGCGGGATAATGTGTACATATGAAAAAAAATAAAATTTTCCAATGTGCACAAGTCTACTTTTTACTTACAAGCTCTCCCTGCTTTGTATTGTTTAGAAGGGGGCTGTGGAGTATTGTATAACATAATTAAAGTGGATGCAAACCCGATTCATGAAATTTGAGCTGGGCTCACATATCTGCAGTATTTTGTTATCTCTCTTCAATGAGCGAAGTCTTATAGCTCTCTTCTGAACGTTTCCTCTCTTATCAGCCTGAGACCTCCTGATAAATTCTCTGACTTTTAAGACAAAAGCAGCCTGAATCTTGTGTCGGAGGAGGTTGCTTAAATAGATTAGCAGAGGGCAGGTCCTATTACAAAACACCTCTAAGGCCGCGTACACACGATCGAATTTGTCCGCTGAAAACGGTCCGATGGACCGTTTCAGCAGACAAATCCGATCGTGTGTACGGGCTAGCGGACAGATTTGTCCATCGGACAAATTTCAAAGCATGCTTTGAAATTTGTTCGCTACAAACCTGTCCGTCGGATATGTCCGCTGGTTAGTACGGGAAACCAGCGGACATATCCTCCTGCACATGCGTCGTATCCTGTGAATGGATCCGACGCATGCGCGCGGAAGTGTTTACTTCCTGGTGCGTGACGTCGCGGTGACGTGGCGGCGTCAACGTCACCGCCGCGTCACCACGCTGTCTGCCGGCGGGGATTTTGATCCGATGGTGTGTACACGCCATCGGACCGAAATCCGATGAGACATGTCCGCTCTAAACTGTCCGTCGGACAAGTTTGAGCGGACATATCTCATCGTGTGTACGAGGCCTAAGAGTCTCTGCCTATGATGAGAGGGGATGTGTGCCTTTCCTCCAATCAGCAATGTCAGCTGTCTTGGCTATATGCCCAGACATCACACTCTGTGTCAGGCTGGGTTCACACTAGTCCAACAAACGCTCCAACATTGGGAGATCATGTCGCATGACGTGTGAAAATCAATGTTTCCCTATGAGAGCCGTCTTAACTGGTCCGACACAAGTCGGTCCGACTTTGAAAATGCTCCCTGTACTATGGGGTAGATATGTGCATTCCCGTTCGTACGAATGTTATTTTCGTACGAAAATGTTCATTTTCGTACCCGCGGGATAATGTGTACATATGAAAAAATTAAAGCACCAAAATACAAAAACGACGGGATTATGAATGAGCCACATAACGAACAACCGCAAATACAAACGAACAATCCGACGAAAATACGACAAAACGAAAACGGCAAAAGAACGAAAATGACATCTGTAACAAAAGATTTGCATTCTGTATTTTGTTTGAATCCTTTTTCTGTTCGTATTTTCAGTCGTATGTTCATTGTTCATATGACATCTATAACAAAAGATTTGCATTCTGTATTTTGAATTCCTTTTTTCTGTTCGTATTTTGCATTCAAAATACAGAATGCAAATCTTTTGTTATAGATGTCATATGAACATACGACTGAAAATACCAAAAGAAAAAGGATTCAAGATACAGAATGCAAATCTTTTGTTATAGATGTCATTTTCATTATTTTGAATGGGCAGTGAGTGAGTGTAGTTAGTGAAGCAGCTTCTCTTTTGTGCTGAGTACACTAGTACAGTGAGTAGTACAGTAAAGCCAAATAAACTTTTCTGTGGATTTTCATCTGAAGGGAGATTAGTTGGCCAGACTTTTGAACCCAAAAATGGTTTTCTGATGGAGTTTAAAAACGAACACATTTTCTGAGAACGAACGGAAAACTATCGTTTTTTATGTTTGTTGTTAAAAAAGTCTGACCAAGTGTATGGGGCTTAACAATAGTTAATATGGATGAGCCACGTTTTGAAAGTGCCACGAATTCTGCAATATATTTACGAAAGTACAAAATGACGAAAATGCTTTTTCTGTTGGTATTTTCAGTCGCATGTTCATATGACATCTATAACAAAAGATTTGCATTCTGTATTTTGAATCCAAAATATGAACAGAAAAAAGGAATTCAAAATACAGAATGCAAATCTTTTGTTATAGATGTCATATGAACATACGACTGAAAATACGAACAGAAAAAGGAATTCAAAATACAGAATGCAAATCATTGACGAAAATTCATGAAAATTATTGTCTAACAAGTAACGAACATGAATTAAACAGAATAACGAACCATCCCACATGTACGAAAATAAAACGGTAACGAAAATACGAAACGATCGGAATACGAAAAAATCGCATTGTACGAAAAACGAACGGGAACGAACAGGAAAACGGGCGTCTTACGAAAAACGAACGGAAACGAACCTACGGAACGATACAAAACGGAACAAAACGTGCCTTGAAAATCCCAATGAACAGCCATCTGACCTATGATTATTGATGTTAATTGGCCACAAGCAGCCTTTTTGCATTTTTTCATTTGAGTCTCATTTTCCCCATATTAACCGGGATGCTGGCACATCTTATTAATTCTTCTTTAAGGCTGGGTTCACACTTGTTCCGACAACGCTCCTACATTGGGAGCTCATGTAGCATGACGTGTGAAAATCAATGTTTCCCTATGAGAGCTGTCTTAACTGGTCCTACACAAGTCGGTCCGACTTTGAAACTACTCCCTGTACTACTTTGGTCCTACATTGATCCTACTTCAGCCCATTGAATATCATTGAAGTAGGACCAAAGTAGGAGCCTTGTCCTAACCATCCGACTTATGCCATCTGACATGTGATTACAGCACCAGTAAAAGGAATTTATCTCACTCTGGGATTGTTTTGATTGGTCAAAGAACAAGTCAGTCTATCACAAAGTAGGACCAAAGTAGTATTCTGTTCATGAAAGTAGATGGATGTAGGACCAATGTAGGATCAATGTAGGATCAATGTAGGACAAATGTCGCAGAGCAAAGTAGGATGAAAGTCGTGTAGTGTAGTGTGAACCCTGCCTTAGTCTAATAGAGGCAATACTCATCCTTTTCGACTGCTCCCTGTACTACTTTGGTCCTACATTGATCCTACTTCAACCCATTGAATATCATTGAAGTCGGACCAAAGTAGGAGCCTTGTCCTAACCATCCGACTTTTGACATCTGACATGGGATTACAGCAGCAGTAAAAGGAATTTATCTCACTCTGGGATTGTTTTGATTGGTCAAAGAACAAGTCAGACTATCACAAAGTTGGATCAAAGTAGTATCCTGTTCATAAAAGTAGGATGGATGTAGGATCAATGTAGGACAGATGTCGCAGAGCAAAGTAGGATGAAAGTAGTACTGTTGTCGTGTAGTATAGTGTGAACCCAGCCTCAACCAGGAAGAGAAAATCTCCTATCACAATCTCAACTTTTTAAACAGTATATAAATGTGAAGACAGCAGATATACATATAAAACTTATGTAGGGAGATTTGGTGCATCTCTGTTTATAATCTGAGGCTGTTCACTTCAATGGGTGTATGGGGGGTTTACATCCACTTTAACTCTGTCTGTACTGTGTGTGTAGTTCTTTGTCATTGGCTGTAAACTAGATTTGAACACCATCCCTGAAAAAGTCATAAAGACTGGAGCAGACAGATTTAGCAAAAGTGTGTAATGCGCATACCAAAATTGGTGCAGCATGCGCCAAATTCATGTACCTATCTAGAACTTGTACTTAAGTTTGGTGCATGTTGCGCCACTATTAGAATGCAAGCGAGGCACTTTCGCAAACGAGGGTCTCTGCCTGTATGCCAGAGAGTTGGTCTTAATTAACTAAAATTTTACAAGATATGAACTGTTGATATTTTATTTTGAATTTGGCACATTCATTGCAATACAATGTAAAAGTGGTGCATTTCAGAACTACCTGAATTAGGTGCATGAGTCGCTGTCAAAATCAGAAGTGTTGTATACACTATGCTTCATGAATTTGGAGCAATACTTTAACAAGAGTGATTAATGCTAGCAGAGTGGCACAACAGATTTATAAAATTCCCACGTCTGCCTAACAAATAGTGAGTGAGTAACTTGTATAGCGCTAACAAATGTGAACCGAATCGCCTCAAGGCGCTTTGCATCCATTGTCGTACTGATCCTTCAGAAGAGGTGGGTCTTTAGTTTTTTCCTAAAAGCCTGATGGTAGGAAAAGGAAGTTTACCCCATGGGGCTTTGGGAAAAAAAAAATGATGGCTAGGAGAGGACACATATGTGAAGAGACAAGAAGGCTGCAAACCACGAGATTTAGACATGTAGGAAAAGGAAGTTTACCCCATGGGGCTTTGGACAGCCAAAATATAAATATAACAATATAACATGGTTTATTTGCTGATTGTCTATACCATACAGATTGCATAAAAACTGTGTAGTGTGTGTGCCCCTACGCAGTTTTTATGCAATGTTGTATGTAACTGTACTCATATTGTATGATCTGTATTGTATCACTTGATCCGGAAGGGGTTCTCTTTTATTGCTATTGTATTTTATCTGTATTTTGGCTGTCCAAAGCCCCATGGGGTAAACTTCCTTTTCCTACACATATGTTTCCTCTCCTAGCCAAAAGCCTGATGGTTTTCTTCCATGCGAACGGTCGTGGGTAAAGCATTCCAAAGCCGAGGTCCTTGGACTGCAAATCTATGTTCTCCCTTTGATTTGTAGCGGGATTTAGGGATTTGGAGAAGATTTTGGTTAGTTGACTGGAGCATGCGATTAGTGACGTAGGTTTTAATTGTCTTGCTTAAGTATTGAGGAGCGTTTTCATGTGCGCATTTGTGGGTGAGGCAGAGTGTCTTGAATGTGATCTGATCCTTTATGGCCGCAAACACACGAGGAGACATATCCGATGAAAACGGTCCGACGGACTGTTTTCATCGGACATGTCTCCTGGGAGATTCTGGTCTGATGTGTGTACACACGATCAAACCAAAATCCTCGCAGACAGACAGCGCGGTGACGTGGTGGTGACGTTGACGCCGCAACGTCACCAAACCAGGAAGTAAAATGCTTCCACGCATGCGTCGAATCCATTTGACGCATGCTGGGTAGAGATGTGGAGGGGGTGGGAAACCATTTTCACTGGCTTAGAGAGAGGGACACAGGAGAATATCCTCCATTCTGCAAGGCTTGTTTAATATAGACTTTCAAAGAACAATCATGAGATGGAATGTGTAGCATTTTGTTCCAACCAATTCAATTTAAAGGATATTTTGACTGCTTTTGCAGCCAAATTTAAGAAAACTTTACTATATGTGTATTTCCATTCACACAGCATGCTCTCTCTCTCTCTCTATATATATATATATATATATATATATATATATATGGCATGCTGTGTGGAAGGAAATACATATATAGTAACGTTTTCTTAAATTTGACTGCAAAAGCAGTCAAAATATCCTTTAAATGAATTTGGTTGGAACACAATGCTACACATTCCATCTCATGATTGTTCTTTGAAAGTCTATATTAAACAAGCCTTGCAGAATGGAGAATATTCTCCTGTGTCTCTCTCCCTAAGCCTGTGAAAATGGTTTCCCACCCCCTCCACATCTCTACCCATAGAGCTACAGATTAACAGTATGTTACATCTGTCTAAACCTTCAGAACACTGTGGAAGTACTGTAATAGGAATGGATGGATCTTCACTTCCTTTATGTTTCTGTGGATGCCTTAGGGACAAAACGACAAGATTCTTCATTGTGGACGTGTGAGTGAGAAACATCAGTTATTGCAGCACATAATGAGAGAAGATGTCTCTTAAACCTTAGAACGATGCTTTGTTCTACATGCACATTCATTGTGACATCTGTGTGGTACAGCCTGCCAAGTCTTCTGCATGTGAGATGCTCTGAAGTTATTTGTGAGACTCTTGTGGGAATGTAGGCTGTTGGAGACTGACCGGCAATGCCCAACAGCAGCTTGATGAGTGGGACTAGCATGTGGCGCTGAATTAAAACGCACTTGTTGCTTACTGACAGTTGTGCATCAAAGGATATTTTGCATTATATGATCACAATGGTGGCAAAACATGCTTATTATCCAATGTGTATGTAGCGCTGACCCCCGAAGGAGCGGCTGATTGTAAATTTGGGCCTGTACTCTGCCTTGACACCCCCGAGTATTTTTGGTCTCACTCCCCTTGACACAGCTGTGGTGCAATACAGATATAAAGCTTTGGTGTTGAAGGGGAAAGTAATCATACACAGGCTGTGCTGAAACAACAGTTAGTTTTACTGAAATAGATTCTGTACTTAACCACGAGAACACATTTGGTGGGCAACAAATATTACAGGAGATTATAGGCAGCAATCCCCTAATGTCCTCCCCTATCAGCAGGACTTTGGCGTCTCCAAGTGGGACTAGTGCGCAGGCCACAACTCAACACTGCGCACCTTCCCACTTCCAGCACACCATACAAAAATCAGTAAACACGCTATGCAACGTACAACATCTAACAAGAATAAGATCACAGCGTGTAATGGACTTAATGTTCCCACCTCAGACAGTGTCTGGTAAATGGTAGCAGTACTGCAAGGCCTTGCAATGAGAACAGTCTAGTCTCTGATCTTCTTTTCTTCTGCTAGCAATTTAAGAGAAAGATTTGTAATCCAAGTGCTCTCTGGTTAATGAGTGGTGTGAAATAAACTGAAACTGTAGTCTAACTGTGAGAGGTACCTGTACACTCTCTCCTGGGAGCACAACTGACAGTTGATTTAGGCTTGATGCCTTTGCACGTGTGGCTTTATGGCACACCGCGACAGCATGGAACTATCAGTCCCAGCAACACTACCAAGGCAGCCTAGATGTGTGTCAAACAGTACAAGACTTTGGGCATGAGCCCTCTCACCACACGAGGTCCAGGCGGATGGATGTCTTCACTCCATACGAGGTCCAGGCGGATGGATGCCTTCACTCCTCACGGTCTCAGTCCGGTCTCTAGCAATCATCCGGTTGTCTGATTCTCCTCCAGAGCCGATCGGAAGTCCTCCGTCACCCTTCTTGAGATCGATGGCTTGCTTCTGCAGAAAGTAGACCGGAATTCCGTAGATCGCACCGAAAGAGGGAGAGAGAGAGAGAGAGAGCTCCTCCAGGGCGTATGTCCCAGGAACCAGAGAGAGCTAAAAATGGCCACCACCAAACCTTTTATCACCTTCCCAGCATGCCTTGCAGCCCCGAGTGTTCATGGGTAAGTCCTTCACATCACTACTCCCATGCTTCTTGAAAAAAACAAAAGATGGTGCCGTCCATTCCACATTTTCACCACTAGATGGTGCCAAACACCTATTTACAACACCAGTCCATAGAATAACATTGTAAAACATCAATATGTCTTTGGAGAGGCAAAAACTGTCCCCGCTACATACTCCCCCTGCTTTGATTCTTTGGTCCCCAAAGACATTCAAAATATTTGGCTCTGTTACACATTTTTGCCTCTATGCGGCTGCACAACACTGACAGAGGAGCCTCCCACCAATTCTCATATGATGGGGAGCTGTTCTGTGCACTCACAGGTGACACCATGGTGTCTAGTACAGATGTGTCAAGGGGTGAGTTGGGGTTTTCTCCTTCTGAATTGGCAGTAGAGAGACCAGGCATTTCAGGATTTCTTTTAGCAGTAAACTGAGCCTGGTCAGAGCTTTCACCCAGCACATCATAAGTCAGTCTTTTGGGTGCATGAATCTCTCTTCTAACCCTTTGTCTCTTGGGAGTAGGTACTATCTCCTCTCTCACTTCACACTCTTGTACTTCAGTGTCAAAGGGTGGGTGATCTTCAGAGTTTTCATTTTGTGGCACAAATTCTGGGGCTTCTGGTCTCAGAATTACAGTGTCCTTTTCCTGTCTGCGAGGTGAACAGTGTGCATTAACTCCTGGCACTTCAGGTGGCCACAACCAGCTTATCTCCATCGCCTCCTCCTCCTCACTACCTCCTGTGGCCAGGGATCCCGATTGGGACCTAGTTACAGGTCTAGGCGCAGCCATAGGCGATAGTTCCCGTTGTGGAGTTTTTCTGACTGCTTCTGTTAAAGGCGATTCCGGTGCCATATTTTTAATGGTCCTGTACTCCCTTCTGGTCTGATCTGATATACCGGCAGTCCTGGGAGACGTTTGCATATGATGTATGGCTGTGACTTCCAGCGATCAGCCAGTTTGTGTTTGCCTGGTATACCCAGGTTCCTCAACAAGACTCGGTCACCGGGTTGTAGGTCTTGAATCCGTACCTTGAGGTCAAAATTCCTCTTATTTCTACTTCCTCTTGCGTCCGATGTGGCTTGGGCCTTTTCATATGCAGCCTTCAAACTTTTCCGCAATCTGTCTACATACCCTCGGTGAGAGGCTTCCGAGGTGTGGTCCAGAGAGGTTCCAAAAGCCAAATCCACCGGTAGTCGGGCTTCTCGTCCAAACATCAGACGATAGGGTGAATACCCTGTAGCATCACTTACGGTACTATTGTAGGCATGTACCATGGCTGTGATGTGTTTACTCCACTGTTGTTTTTGTTCAGCAGCCAACGTTCCTAACATATTAAGGAGGGTTCTGTTAAACCTTTCCGGTTGAGGGTCCCCTTGTGGGTGATAGGGAGTAGTCCTGGACTTCCTTATGTCTAGTAGATCCAGCAGTTGTCTAATGAGGGTGCTCTTGAAATCTCTCCCCTGGTCTGAGTGGATCCGCTGAGGTAAGCCGTAATGAACAAAGAATTTTTCCACTAGAGTCCTTGCCACTGTAGATGCCTGTTGGTCCCTGGTAGGGAATGCCTGAGCGTATCGGGTGAAATGGTCCGTGACCACCAGGATGTTTCCTTGTCCACTGAGATCAGATTCCACACATAGGAAATCTATGCATATTAGGTCCATAGGTCCTTGGCTCTCTAAATGGCCCATTGGGGCGGCTCTCTGAGGTAAGGTCTTCCTCTGTATGCACCTGAGACAGGAATGACAGTAACACTCCACTTCAGATCTCATGTATGGCCAATAGAACCTGTCCCTCACCAATTGAAGAGTCCTTTCTGATCCCAGATGACCATGGTGATCATGCAAGGCAATTAGTACTTTCTCCCTATGCTTCTCCGGCAAAAACAACTGCCACTTCTCCTCAGGATCTTCAGAGGGGCCCCTTCTGTATACCACTCCTTGCTGTAGCTGCAACCGATCCCACTCTTTGCATAACAGGCGAGCTTCCTTCTGAGCACTCTGGAGAAGTAGATCAGGGTGTTGGCTCTCTAAGGCCTCCAATACCAGACCACAAAGGGGATCTTCCTGCTGATCTCTCCGGAGGTCCCTCCTAGACAGCTTAGGTAAACCCTCCGCCACCATCTGAGTGACATCACAGTAGCACCTAGGCACCCCCACAGCGGACACTCCAACTTCTTCAGCCCGGGCTCCACCCTTCACTGGTTGTTCCGCTCCCTCACAAAGGGCTCTCACACCTTCAGGGGTAAGCTGGGTCCATCCTCCTGGTGGGTCCTGGGGGCAGTGGGGCCTTCTGGACAGTGCATCAGCGTCCCGATTCCCGATCCCTGGTCGGTATTTCAGGCTGAAAGTAAATGCAGAGAGTGCAGCCAACCATCTATGCCCTGTGGCGTCTAGTTTTGCTGTAGTGAGCAAGTATGTGAGGGGATTGTTATCCGTCTTGATCATAAATTCAGCACCATACAGATAGTCTTTTAGCTTGTCTACAACCGCCCACTTCAAGGCCAGAAACTCGAGCTTGTGAGTTGGGTAATTCCTCTCGGCAGGTGTCAGACTTCGGCTCACATAAGCAATAGGTCGTAGATGTCTGTCGTACTCCTGATAAAGCACTCCACCTAGCCCATCTCGACTGGCATCCACATGCAGTTCGTAGGGTCTGGTAGGGTCTGCATAGGCCAAGACCGGGGCAGTGGTAAGGCTCCGCTTCAACTGTCTAAAGGTCTCTTCGCACTGTGGGGTCCACTGATCTTCAATTGAGTCTTTCTTCTTCCTAGGACCCTCTTTTGGTTTCCCAGGTTTGCCCGAGTCCAGATCAGCTCCCTCTTCGTTCTTCAACAGCTCAGTGAGCGGGTGGGCTATCTTGGCAAACCCTTCCACGAATCTACGGTAGTACGAACAGAATCCTAAAAATGACCTAAGCTCGGTCACATTTGTGGGTCTGGGCCAAGAGGTGACAGCTTCCAGCTTCTGTGGGTCTGTGGCCACTCCTTCTGCAGACACGATGTGGCCCAGGTAGCTTACTGACGGCTGATAGAATTGGCACTTCTCCATGGAAAGCTTCAGGCCTTCATCATGAAGTCTTCTCAGGACTTTCTCCAAGCGCTCCTCGTGCTCCTCCAGTGTTCTGCCAAACACTATCACGTCATCCAGATATACCAGCACTTCAATCAGATTCATGTCGCCTACAGTCTTCTCCATTAACCTCTGGAAAGTGGCCGGGGCCCCTGACAAGCCTTGTGGCATGCGATTGAATTCGAAGAATCCTACAGGAGTAATGAAAGCCGTCTTCTCCCTATCTTCGGGGTGCATAGGGATCTGATAGTATCCACTTTTCAAATCTAGCACGCTGAACCACTTCGCTCCTGACAGGCTCTGTAGAGCATCTTCTATTCGGGGTGTGGTGTATTGGTCGGGAATGGTCCTCCGGTTCAATGTCCTATAGTCGATGCACAGTCGTAACGACCCATTCTTCTTCCTCACTACCACTATTGGGGAAGCATAGGGACTACGGGACTCTCTGATGATTCCTGTCCTCTTCAACTCAGCCAGCTGTTCTCGCAGGTCTTCCAGATCTCCCAATGGAATCCGCCTGACCCTCTCTCGAAAGGGTTTGTCCTCCTCCAGCCGAATCTTGTGTTCAGCACTCTTTGCAAGCCCCACATCGAACTCACTCTTTGAAAACGCCGTCCTCCATCTCAGCAGCTGGGTTTTTGCCCTCTCCATCCACTCGGGTGACAGGGGGGTGTCTTTCGGATAGAACTCTTCCATGGGGATCTCTCCCCCTTGTCCTCCCATTATTCCATACGATGAAACTGGAGTTGCTTGCTTCACCTTCCCTAGCAACACTTTAGCTGGCATCTTCACCGGTGACGTTGTGGTGTTCCGGACACTGACTGAGACCTTTCCTCTGCTCCGCTTCAGTGACTTGGTCGATAGCAGTTCTGGGATTATTTCCAACTCTTTGGCCTCTTTCTCTCCGTCCGTCTCAAGGACAATGAAAGGTCCCGGCTGTCTCCAAGTCAGTTTGACAGAAGCCTTCAAGCAGACTACTTCACCAGGTTGTACCACCTTCTCACTTCTGTCCAAACGCCAGATTTTCCCCACTCCTTCCGCCGGGGCTTTCTGCTCATGCAATAGATTCTGATACACCTGTGTTAACATTGGGTGTATCTTTACAGCTGGAGAACCCTGTGTCTGTACAAGCGGTGTCAAGAGTCTTCGGACTAGGTCGGTGTTGGTCCCAATAATAAGGGAACTTTTGTCAGCCCCTGGTGGGCGGGGACACACCACTGCCAAGGCATCGAAGGCTTCGGCCTTCCCTGCCACACTCGGGTCGAAGGTGAGCCTAATGGGTAGATAGCCATCGTAAGGGAAGTTCTGAGTCCCTAGACCCCATATCTCCAGCTCCTCCAGCTTCTGAAGTGGCAGGTGTCTGAGGTGTTTCTCGTAGAAATTTCTGTAGAGTAAGGTCACTTGGGCTCCAGTGTCCAGCAGGGCTTTGGTGTAAATCCCTTCCACTTGGATAGGGACAATGGGAGAAGGTCCCACTAGTTCAGGGGGGAATCCATGGGGAGTGGCAAGATTAGCCTGTTTGGTGGTTTGCACTTTTACACCTCGCCTCGGTGAGCGCTTGCTCGAATTCGGCCTACATGCGTCCCTAGGGACCTGGTATGCATGAGGTTGTTTGGAGTTGACTGTTGTGACCAGGTGCCCAGCTGACTCCTTCACTGGGGCCCTCTGAAGTTTTCCGCCGGTTCTTGGCGCCTTGTTTCAGTCTTCGCCGGGCTTGGGCATACTTGGCGGTAGTGTCCAACTCCCCCGCAGTTGAAACAGGTCTTTAGCTTCACCGGTCTCTCAGTCAGGGCGGCTGCATGATCCACTGGGGTCTTCTGTGTCGAGACTTCCTCCCTCTGTGGTCCCTCCAGCTTCTCAGTCAACAAAGCCATCATTTTCAATATTTCTTTCTGCACTCGAAACAGTTTTCCTAATTCAGACTGGGGCATCTCCTCAGTGTTCGCTGTCAGGACACTAGCTTCCTGGGAGCTCGATGAAACATCAGATTTGTGCCATCTGATCCTTGCGGTGGTACTGGACTGAGTCTTCCTTTGTTTCTTCTCTCTTTCCATTTCCATCTTGGCTGCCTCATTGGTCTCCTCAATGAGTACCTCATCTGTAGTGGAGGGATCATCCAAATACTGCCTCAACTGGAATTTAACATAGTCACTCCTCAGGCCTGTAGCCACAGACCTCAGAAACTTCTTCTGAATTAGTCCAGCCCCAAAGTGTTCATCTGAGTCTTCCCCCTGGGAGGCGGACAACAGGCGGTCTTTCAATTCAATGGCCCTGAACAGGAAATTCTGAGGAGTCTCCTGACCGTCCTGTGCCATATTTATCAGTTGATGATACAACTCAGTGGCACCTTCCTCCTTGTAGTAGCTCTTTAGTATTCTCCTGAGTTGTGTTAGAGTCAGTCCATTTTTCATTTCTAGCATGCCTCTGATACTCAGGCCTGGGCTAATGGCGTTGACTACAGCCTCTACAATTTCTGATTCAAGATAGCCTCTTTGGAGTCCCAGTTCCATCTGGTGCAAGAGATTCGTGTAGGACAGATTCCCCTTCTGTTCCTTTTCTCCTATCTGTCCTTCGATTTTGAAGTCCTTCCGAATCGTCACCTCTGGCAAGTGGCTGTGGGTGCGTCTCTGGAGAAATGAGGCAGGTCTTGACCTTTGCTTACTACCAGTCGAGTCCTTACATGAGGCACTTAACCCTTCAATGTGTTCTGCGATCATGCCGGAGGCCTCCTTGAATCTTTCTTGTATAGTGCGGCACTGCCGTTTTAGGTCAGATAGTTGTCGTTCCGACTGAGAACCTCCCCTTCTTGTGTCAAACACAGTCTTTTCCCCCCCCTGAGGGGGCCTTGAACCAGTTTTGGTTGGGGTTGACCCAAAACTAACTCCCAGCATCGTTGGCTTAACACAGCTAGAGTTGACAGGGCTCCCTTCAGCTCCTTCTGGGTGCGTCAGGTAAAACTTGGTTCTCCCAGCTAGCTGTACACTTGAGCCTCTAAAGTTCTCCGGAATTCCCTTCCTCCATTCCAATAGAGCATAAGTATGGGAGGTCTCACAATCTGATCTGGTTGCGACCACCCAGGCCTTCCTAATTGGGGACAATGCCTTTACAATCTTGTTGACCTGTTCGTTCTCCCAGGCTTCTCCCAGGAGTGCGATTGCTACGCTCGCTTCTGAGCGAGCGCCTTCCGCCCCACACCATCGGGCCACTGTACTAGGATCCATATTGGTGCCAAGGGGTGGGCTTCACTTGCAGAGAGACAGGGATCCCGGACGAGCCCCCACGTGTAGCGCTGACCCCCAAAGGAGCGGCTGATTGTAAATTTGGGCCTGTACTCTGCCTTGACACCCCCGAGTATTTTTGGTCTCACTCCCCTTGACACAGCTGTGGTGCAATACAGATATAAAGCTTTGGTGTTGAAGGGGAAAGTAATCATACACAGGCTGTGCTGAAACAACAGTTAGTTTTACTGAAATAGATTCTGTACTTAACCACGAGAACACATTTGGTGGGCAACAAATATTACAGGAGATTATAGGCAGCAATCCCCTAATGTCCTCCCCTATCAGCAGGACTTTGGCGTCTCCAAGTGGGACTAGTGCGCAGGCCACAACTCAACACTGCGCACCTTCCCACTTCCAGCACACCATACAAAAATCAGTAAACACGCTATGCAACGTACAACATCTAACAAGAATAAGATCACAGCGTGTAATGGACTTAATGTTCCCACCTCAGACAGTGTCTGGTAAATGGTAGCAGTACTGCAAGGCCTTGCAATGAGAACAGTCTAGTCTCTGATCTTCTTTTCTTCTGCTAGCAATTTAAGAGAAAGATTTGTAATCCAAGTGCTCTCTGGTTAATGAGTGGTGTGAAATAAACTGAAACTGTAGTCTAACTGTGAGAGGTACCTGTACACTCTCTCCTGGGAGCACAACTCCAATGACCGGCACCAACAGTTGATTTAGGCTTGATGCCTTTGCACGTGTGGCTTTATGGCACACCGCGACAGCGTGGAACTATCAGTCCCAGCAACACTACCAAGGCAGCCTAGATGTGTGTCAAACAGTACAAGACTTTGGGCATGAGCCCTCTCACCACACAAGGTCCAGGCGGATGGATGTCTTCACTCCATACGAGGTCCAGGCGGATGGATGCCTTCACTCCTCACGGTCTCAGTCCGGTCTCTAGCAATCATCCGGTTGTCTGATTCTCCTCCAGAGCCGATCGGAAGTCCTCCGTCACCCTTCTTGAGATCGATGGCTTGCTTCTGCAGAAAGTAGGCCGGAATTCCGTAGATCGCACCGAAAGAGGGAGAGAGAGAGAGAGAGAGCTCCTCCAGGGCGTATGTCCCAGGAACCAGAGAGAGCTAAAAATGGCCACCACCAAACCTTTTATCACCTTCCCAGCATGCCTTGCAGCCCCGAGTGTTCATGGGTAAGTCTTTCACATCACTCCTCCCATGCTTCTTGAAAAAAACAAAAGATGGTGCCGTCCATTCCACATTTTCACCACTAGATGGTGCCAAACACCTATTTACAACACCAGTCCATAGAATAACATTGTAAAACATCAATATGTCTTTGGAGAGGCAAAAACTGTCCCCGCTACATGTAATTCGCTCAAAATGACCAAATTCACAAACAATCAAAAAGCCATAGGGCCAGATTCACAGAGCCGTAACTCCTGTCTAATTGGTGTTAGACCGGAGTACTTTCTAATTACGTGCGTTTTTTCACTAGTTTGAATCCTCAAACCATGAAAAGACGGCTTTGTGCTTCAATCCGACTGGCTTACGTGTTCGTACGCCTTCGGATCTACGCTGCAATAAAATTGCGGCCGCTGGGTGGACTTCCCGTCGTTTTCCGCGTCGGGGTATGCAAATGAGCTTTTGCCGCCGATCCCCGAAATTACGATCTTCAATCGCAATCTCTTACGGCATCTTTAGTCATCATTTCGCTGCGTAATGTAATACCAGCTTTTAGCTGGTCTAATATTAGACAGCCTATATTAAGTATGGCCGTCGTTCCCGCGTCGAATTTCAACAATTTCCGACGTCTTTTATTATTTTTTACGTAAGTCGTCCGGGAATAGGAATGTGCGTAAACGACGCTACTCAAAAAAAAATGACGTAACAACGTTATTTCGCGCAATGCACGGCGGGAAATTTCTGAACGGGGCATGCTTAGTTCGATCACCACGGGGACGTGCCTAATTTAAATGCTTCACGCCCCCTAATCCCGTATTTCGATTACGCGGCGAGAAATAGACTACGCCGCCGTATCGTACCGGCAAAAATCTACCAGAATTCGTTGTAGAGCCTGGTAAAATACGGCTGCGTAGCGTATCTCGGATACGCTGCGCAAATGTACGTGTACCTGAATCTGGCCCATAGTTTTCTTCCCATAGGTTTAGGCTAATTTTAGCTTGAATTGAATCAAACTGAGTTGATTAGCCAGGGTGGAAAATTGTTAATCATTATGCATCAAGTTTGTATGGAGGAAAAAGAGATACAATTGATAACTTACAATTGTATCTTCTAACTATTGATCAATATGCACTTCCTTGTGTTTGGAATATCAGTCAATTGGGTTTGGAATATAGATTATAAATTGATCAATTATTAAAGAATGCACAACCACCATAATAAAAGACACCGCTTGACAAACGTGAACTCATATATTCATGGGCATAGTTTTTCCGTTCTTTATAGTGTACACAATGCATGAAAGGGGAAAACACACACACATTATTTACAGCTTAACACAAGGATAATATATTAGATCATTGGTCTCCAAACTGCAGCTTGGGGGCCCAGATGTGGCACTTGCCTTTATCAGGCCTTTGGAGCACTGTTCCTCTTCCTGATACGAAATGCTATTCTTCTCACTGACATCAACTATGGGGCACTATTCTTGGTACTGACACCAATAAAGAGGTACTATTCTTTCTACTGACATCAATGATTGGGCACTGTTCCTCCCACTGATACCAATGATGTGGCACTATTCCTTCCACTGACATCAATGATTGGGCACTATTCCTCCCACTGATACGAATGATGTGGCACTAATTCCTCCCACTGACACCAACTATGGGGCTTTATTCTTGGTACTGACACCAATAAAGAGGCACTATTCTTTCTATTGACATCAATGATTGGGCACTATTCCTTCCATTGATACCAATGATCTGGCAGTATTCCTCCCAATTGACATCAATGATGGGGCAATATTCCTCCCACCGACACCAATGATGGGGCATTATTACTCCCACTGATGCCAATATCCGGCCCCCCTCATGTCTGAAGCACCGTAAACTTGCCCTTTGTTTAAAAACTTTGGAGACCCCTATATTGGGTAAAAGACTAAATAGCAGCATGTAATGCTAAGCAGCATCTGCTAAAGTGGGTAAGATACTTTTTGTACAAAAAAAAGGCATGGACTACAGCTGCCTTTTTTAATCTTTTTACCCCTGAGGAATCCTTTGAAATTATTTTTAGGTCTTGGGGAACCCCTGCTTAAACCAATTAATTGGGGGTCAGTGGAAAAAAATGGCCCTTGCAATGGTGGCCAGAAGGTCAGAACGTCAACCTTACAGACAGCTAAAACATATTGTTGGTGTCAAGCCACTGACTCTTCCATGTGGTGTTGGCCCTGGGACTACGCAGACACCATCAAGTAGGAGGTCAGTTAGCCAAAGCTCAATAAACCCCTAACAACCTCTGGAGGAAACCTAGGGTTCCACAGAACCCTGGTTGAGAATGACTGAACTGCAGAGACCAAGAGAGGCATAACCATTTCCCTGTACACAATATTGGTAAGACTTCATTTTTAAAATGCAGTTCAGGTTAGCTATGATTAAGCACTAAAGTTTAGTGTGAAACGCGTCAGTTTGTGTGTGTGATAGATGCATATTTTATGAAACAAACAAACTCCAGATTAGGGTGTACAAAATACCCAGTCAGGAACAGACTGACTTACAGAGTGTGATTCTTCTTACACATACTGTAATGGTCACACAAACCAGCAACTGACCCTTAATTTCAGGAACCAAGTGGCTATTAAGATCCATGAATTCCCATTGGTTTTATTAATAAGCAAAACAAAAGTTTGCCACAGTTCAACAGGGAGGATTCAGCACACTTCTGACCAATCACAGAAGCACAAGAATAACTTACATTAGACTCAGTTCAAAAAGCTTTACACAAGAATAAGGATCTTTACCTTTAGCCTTTATGTGACTTTAATTTTAATGTTTAAACCTCATTGGAGAATTGGAGGTGCATTTTTGCTTTTTTTTTAAAAAAAGGATCCTTATCCTGGTGGGTACATTTTTTAAATTGACCTTAGTTTTCTGTTCCACCTCTATGATCGTGAAGAGCTAACATAACAAATAGGTGCAGAATATATCTACTGAATATACAATATTAGAATCACTACTGCATAATAGCAGTACAGTTCAATATAACATACCATTTGCATGTATTGCAATAAAACAGGGTCACTTAACTAAATTACCACTAGATAGAGATGTTTCACAAGATATTAAACCACATTGACAGAATCAGTTTACTGTCACTGATATAAAAAATTACATAGAACAATGAGGTGTGCACATTGATGTCTGTATACAGAACAATGAAGCATACACAGTGATGATGTCAGTGCAAAAAATGAATGAGGATGTGCACAGTGATATCAGTGTATAGATCAATGAAGATGTGCACAGTGATTGGTGTGCAAAGTGTTGTCAGTGCACAGATCAGTGATGATGTTCACAGTGATGATGTCATTGCACAGATCAGTGATGATGTCATTTCACAGAACAATTAGGATGCAAACAGTCATGAAGTCAGTCCACAAAAGAAGGGTGATGTTTTCAATGATTATGTCAGCGCATATGCGCAGATGTGCACAGTAATGTGATGTAAGCACACAGAACAATGAGGATGTGCATAGTGATGTCAGTGTAGAAAAGAATCGATAGGGATAAGCATCGTTACATATAGTTACATAGTTAGTCAGGTTGAAAAAAGACACAAGTTCATCCAGTTCAACCATAAAAATAAAAAAAATTAAAAATATATAATATCCTACAATCCCATATACCCAATTCTATACCCACAGTTGATCCAGAGGAAGGCGAAAAAACTCAGCAAAGCATCATCCAATTTGCTACAGCAGGGGAAAAATTCCTTCCTGATCCCCTGAGAGGGAATCAGATTTTCCCTGGATCAACTTTACCTATAAATGTCAGTACCCAGTTATATTATGTACATTTAGGAAATAATCCAGGCCTTTCTTAAAGCAGAGGTTCACCCAAAAATCAACTTTTTGACATTAGATCCAGCATACTGCTAACATCTGCAGTCTGCTGGGGTTTTTTTTTTGTACTTATCGTTTTATGAGCCGTTGTTATCTGGCTCCGAGCGGGGAATCCTGCGGGGAATGGGCGTTCCTAAGCCAAGAGGAGTTGATTGACGGGCTGCTTCCACTCGGGTATTTTTGGAAGGGTAGACACGCCTTAGCAGCCCGTCAATCAACTCCTCTTGGCTTAGGAACGCCCATTCCCCGCAGGATTCCCCGCTCGGAGCCGGAGCAAGTACAAAAAAAAAAAAAAAACAGCATACTGCAGATGTTAGCAGTATGCTGGATCTAATGTCAGAAAGTTGATTTTTGGGTGAACCTCCGCTTTAAAGCAATCTACTGAGCTGGCCAGAACCACCTCTGGAGGGAGTCTATTCCACATTTTCACAGCTTTTACTGTGAAGAAACCTTTCAGTATTTGGAGATGAAATCTCTTTTCCTCTAGACGTAAAGAGTGCCCCCTTGTCCTCAGTGTTGACTGTAACGTGAATAACTCAACACCAAGTTCACTATATGGACCCCTTATATATTTGTACATGTTGATCAAATCACCCCTTAATCTCCTCTTCTCAAGAGTGAATAAATTCAGTTCCTCTAATCTTCCCTCATAGCTGAGCTCCTCCATGCCGCTTATCAGTTTGGTTTCCCTTCTCTGCACTTTCTCCAGTTCCCCGATATCCTTTTTTAGAACTGGTGCCCAAAACTGAACTGTATATTCCAGATGAGGTCTTACTAATGATTTGTACAGGGGGGCAAAATGATATCTCTATCTCTGGAGTCCATACCTCTCTTAATACACGAAAGGACTTTGCTCGCTTTGGAAACCGCATGCTATTATTGAGCTTATGATCTACCAAAACCCCCAGTTTCTTCTACACTATGGATCCCCCCAGTTGTACTGCCCCTAGTATGTATGACGCATGCATATTCTTAGCCCCCAACTGCATAACTTTACATTTATCAACATTAGTGATGTCAGTGCACAAAACAATGTAGATGTGCAAAGTGATGATGTCAATGCACAGAACAATGAGAAAATGCACATTAATTATGTCATCACAAAAAAAAAACAATGAGGGCGTGCAAACTGATTATGTAATTATACAGAACAATAAAGATGTGCATAAGGGCGACGCTAGTGCAAAGGAAATTGGATTTTTGGTAAAATCCTGTTCTTGAACCACACCACAGGAAGACTCAGGGTACCCTAATATCTATTATGATAGGGTTATACTGCCACCTTTAGGTGACTGAACACTGGGGAAAGAAGATTCCCTCCCAGACATAACTCCTCCCAAATAGGCATATCGTTTTTTTTTTAAGAATGCATCAAACAACAAATGAAGAGCAGTGAAATCTATGTGTCCCGTGGGGTACTCCAATACAAATTTTACAGGTATAACCAAAATCCCAATTTTTTTGTTTCATACTCAGGATACAGGGTATTTTTATAATCAATTATGATGGGGATGTTTCAAAGCACTGAATATAAAGGCATCAAGCCAATGGGCCCCAAACAATTAAACCAGAATAGGTTAGAACCTCAGGCTGCAGCCCACGATACACATTGACCAAAGGTCGAATCCTCAGAGGCTCGATCAATTACGTGGTCAAACTTCATAAAAGTATGACCCAAAGACCAGCCTCACAAACTTGAGCTACCGTGCCTCATGTCGAATAGCCTAGAAAACACCAACACTTCTGGTAGAAAGAGCCCTAACAGAGAATGGTGGAAACTTTGCCCTTAAGACCATAAGTTTGAGAAATAAGGTGATAGATCTATTGAGGAATGGTAGATTTGAAAGCTGCATGGCCCTTCCTTGGGCCTTTAGGAAGCACAAAGAGAGAATTGCAGCAGTCGGCTTCTGTTGAATATCGACAGCACAAACCCCATCCAAGACATGAAGAGCCTTGTCCCCTGGTGTCTGGGCTTCAGGACAGTAAGAAGGTAACACAATGTCCTGGTTTGGATGGAACCAAGAGACCACTTAACGTAAAAAGGCAGCAAAACCATCTTGTCACACTAGATCACCAGGAACAAACTGTTCTTAACAGGCAAGTGCAGCCAATTCTTAAACTCTATGAGCCAAAGTAATGGTAACTTAAATAAAAAACCTTCAAGAAGGTACCAAGTTTAGTCAACAGAGTCCTTACCACTGAAACAATATGTGTGACCCCTTGTACAAAGGCATGCACCAATGAGTACAAAGCAGTAGGTATCTAAAATCAGACCACCAAGGCCAAAATCTTCATTAATTGTAATCAAGGCAAACCTTGGTTGACTCCAGAAATGCCAGGATGTGCCTATGACATATTTATGAAATCAAAGTCTCTGAACCTCACACCTGGGAAATTCAGACTTCCAAGTCCTGTGGTAAATCTTCCTTGAAGTCACCTTCCCAGCCTTCAGCAGAGTAGGAATAACTGCATCAGATAATCCCCATCTCTAAGGACCCTGGCTTCAACAGCCATGCTGCTAAAGGCATTGGCTATAAAGAAGGATGGAAGATCAAACCTTAGGACAGAAGGTCAGGTTGAATCTGTACACAGTCCATGATTTGCCCGCCAACAAGTTTACAATGTGACAGTGCCACATTCTCCTGGGCCAGGCTGGCCATTCCCTGTCTCTGTCACTTATACTGAACAGTTTCGCCTGTCTGTCTGAACAAAGGTATAAATAAAGATAGGGTATGTGGGGGAAAAAAACAAGGATTTAACGATTTTTCATGATAGTGACTTGGTTGGTATGTAAAAAAACAGGATACTCATTGAAACCTGCCCTTTTAAGGGGGGAGGGGGGCTCCTGTGCAACCTTGGAGAACAGGCCTCACACTGGGCACTGGGGAAGGCCGAGTTGCTGTCATTTTGAATAGGGAGCTGGTAAGCAGAGTTTTGGACTACTTTTTCCAGTATTTATGTGATAGAAGGAATAATGGAATCTGAGCTACAAAGTTGCAGATGGAGAGGATTTTCCTCTAACCCCTTATATCAGCCATTCTCAACCAGGGTTCCGTGGAACCCTGGGGTTCCTCGAGAGGTTGCTAGGGGTTCCTTGAGCTGTGGCTGATGAACCACCTTTTTGATGGTGCCTTCAGAGTTCAAGGTTCAGCATCACTTAGAAAAGCCAGCAGCATGACACCAAATATATTTTTGGCTGCCTTTAAGGGTGGCATTCTGAGCACCACTTTAAGGGGGGCATTCTTCCCATTGACCACCAGTATAAGGGGCATTGTTTCTATTGACCCAAGATGAATTGGTTTTCGTAAGGGTTCCTCTAGGGTTAAAAGGTTGAGAAAGGCTGCCTTGTATGTTGCTGAATACTTGAACAAGGACAAGGGCTCACAATATATTGAAACAAGAATATGGCTAATAACCCTAAAGCTTGGATCCTGAAAACAAAGCAACACTGACAACTCTAATATTTCTGCACTAAAAGGCTTGCCGGCTATTCTGATAATGCTCTGGTGCTACTCTGCTGCATTCTGTATTTCAACCACAAGAGGACAGTGTTTGATTACAGTTCCAGGTTTATCCAATACGCAATTCCAGTTCTAAAGTATCAAGTGCAGTAACACCGGGGAATCAATTTATTTTACTCAAGTTATATACTGCTTGAATACTTGGGAACATCACTTGGTTCCCATACACCTTACATGGTTTTATTTAAAGCTGAAGTTTAGGTATGGCAATTTTTTACATACAACTGGTCATGCTTGTGCCAATGTAAGTATGTACAGTATGTGGCGTACCTGTGCGATCCCTGTGAAAGCTGGAAATCTTTGTAGTAAACATTGAAATCCCAGTGATCTCTGCTAGCTTCTGGGTCCTGTGATGAGTGGCTGCCTTGCTGCATTGTGAACACAGGAGGTTGTTTATTATGCACAAGCACCATTCAACAGTTTTCTCAATGAATGCAAAGCATTCTCTGATTGGATGAAAAGGAGAGGCAGGGCAGTGACATCATGATCTAAAGTGAATTTTAGTGCAAGCAGATACAATACAATACCCATTGTTTGTTAAAATATAAAGTTGTGTTGAGTAAATAGATACCAAACATGCCAAGTCTTAAAATTCATCAGTTTAAAGCAGGGTTCTTCAAACTTTCTAGACAGGGACAGTAAGGGGCCGGACTATGGGAGCGGAAAAAGTCCCAATGTCAGCAGGAAAAATCAATGCCCCATCTTTGGTTTGAAGGGAAGGATTATTGCCCCATCATTGGAAGGATTCTTGCCCCATCTTTGGTGTCATTGGGAGAAATTGTACTCCATCATTGGAAGGATTCTTGTCCCATCATTCGTGTCATTGGGAGGATTCCTCACCCATATTTGTTGTCATTGGAAGGATTTTTGCCCCATAATCGGCGTCATTGGGTGAAATTGTGCCCCATCTTTTATAGGATTCTTGCCCTATCTTTTGTGTCATTGGGAGGATTTTTGCCCCATTTCTGGTGTCATTGGGCCCAATTGTTGATGTCATTGGGAGAAACTGTGCCCCATCATTGGTGTCATTGAGAGGATTCTTGCCCCATCATTGGTGTCATTGGGCCCAATAGTTGGTATGTCCCATCATTGGTGTCATTGGGAGGATTTTTAACGAGTTACCGACCGCCCGCCGTCATATTACTGCGGGACGGTGGCACTGCTGGGCGAGAGCACGTAGCTCTATGTCCTCCCTAAGGCGGCGCTCGCGCTTCCCCGCTCTCCCCCAAGCCCCACGCGCGTGCCCGGCGGGTACGATCGCCGCTGGGCACGCACGCTCGTTTGTTACAGAGCGGGGACCGGGGAGCTTTGTGTGTAAACACAAATCTCCCGTTCCTGTCAGCGGGGAAACTCTGATCTCCTGTTCATACAATGTATGAACTGAAGATCAGTGATTTCCCCTAGTGAGTCCACCCCCCCATACAGTTAGAACACACCCAGGAACACACTTAACCCCTTCCCTGCCCCCTAGTGTTAACCCCTTCACTGCCAATGGCATTTTTATAGTAATACAATGCATTTTTATACCATTGATCTCTATAAAAATGCCAATGGCCCCAAAAATGTGTCAAAAGTGTCCGATGTGTCCGCCTTAATGTCGCAGTACCGAAAAAAAATGCTTATCGCCGCCATACTAGTAAAAAAAAAAATATTTATAAAAATGCCATAAAACGACCCCCTATTTTGTACACGCTATAACTTTTGCGCAAACCAATCAATAAACGCTTATTGCGATTTTTTTTAATGAAAAATATGTAGAAGAATACGTATCGGCCTAAACTGAGGAAAAAAAATTTTTTTTTATATATTTTTGGGGGATATTTATTATAGCAAAAAGTTAAAAATATTGCATTTTTTTCAAAATTGTCGCTATATTTTTGTTTATAGCGCAAAAAATAAAAACCGTAGAGATGATCAAATACCACCAAAAGAAAGCTCTGTTTGTGGGGAAAAAAGGACGCCAATTTTGTTTGGGAGCCACCTCGTACGACCGCTGAATTGTCAGTTAAAGCGACGCAGTGCCGAATCACAAAAAGTGCTCTGGTCATTGGACAGCAATATGGTCCGGGGCTAAAGTGGTTAAAGAAGGGCTCAAAGCTCTATCAGAAAAAAATGAAAGTCAGCAGCTACAAATACTATGCCGCATATCAAGTCAAAGCCTGCTGTGTAATAGTGAATGCCAGTCTCAGCCTAGACCCCCCACCAGGCCAAGCACCCAATGCGTTTCACTCCACCCATGGAGCTTACTCGTGGGGATGGAGCCTTCAGGTGGAAGGGGGCAGTTAAATGTATCATCAGCCACCACTCAGTGAGAAAATGAATATCAGGTGTGTGAAGTGATTAAAGGGTCGGTCATTTAGGTTGTTTGGTAGTCTGGAAGTTCCAGCCAGCTAATTTATTAACCACTTAAGGACCGGACCAATACGCTGCTAAATGACCCAAGGGGTTTTTACAATTCGGCACTGTGTCGCTTTAACAGACAATTGCGCGGTCGTGCGACGTGGCTCCCAAACAAAATTTGCGTCCTTTTCTTCCCACAAATAGAGCTTTCTTTTGGTGGTATTTAATCGCCTCTGCGATTTTTATTTTTTGCGCTATATACAAAAATAGAGCGACATTTTTGAAAAAAATCAATATTTTTTACTTTTTGTTATAAGAAAAATCAATAAACTAAATTTTAGTCAAACATTTAGGCCAACATTTATTTAGCCATATGTCTTTAGTAAAAAAAAATCGCAATAAAAAAAAAATTAGCTACCTAGCGGGAACAGCGACAGAAAAATCAGAAAAATGATCGCTTAGTGATGCTGGCAATAGGGAGTGAAAGGGTTAACTAGGGCGGTGATCAAGGGGTTACAACTTTATTAAGGGGGGTACGGTGGCTACCCAGGACCTAACACTAACTGCCTGTCACACTAACTATCACACTGACACTAAATACAGTAATCATACATGTATGATTACTGCATTCAGTGACACTGTGACAGGGGGAGGGGGTGGCGATCGCGGGGGTTAACTGTGCCTATGTGTCTGTGTGTCAGTGTAGTGTTAGTGCAAGACTTACTTGCGATGTGATCTCTCCTCAGCGGTGGTTGAAAAAACAGCCGAGGGAGAGATCACATCGCTTCCTCCTTCCTGTGTTTACACAGGAGGAGGAAGTGAAAGGGTGGGGGGCGCGCGCATTGGCTGAGAGCGATCCGGAGGGGGCGGACAAAAACTAATAGCCGCCCCCTCTTGCCGGATCGCTCGTACAGCCGCGGGGACCGCCGCATGTACCGGGGGGGTCCCGATCGGACCCCCGACCCACCTCAAGGCACCAACGTATATATACATTGATGTGCCTGTCGGTGCCATTCTGCCGACGTAAATGTACATGCAGCGATCCTTAAGTGGTTAAACAGAATCAAATTAATATACTAAATTATATTACACAAAGTAACAGGAACAATTAAAAAAGGAAAAAATGGACATACTAAATAAGTTGATGGATACATAAAACCTACAAAATCGTTCATAAATAATAAATATTAAATATATGTACACCATATAATTAAATAAACAGACATTTCATCTGGATGTTGATAATGATTAAGCATGATATAATTTTTTTCTATGAAAAGAGTCAATTAAATTAATTATTTAGTTAAATACCAATAACATGTTTGAGCCAATGTGTGTGTGGATGGATCTGCTAAAGGCCTGTACACACGATCTGATATCTGATGGAATCTAATCCGATGGATTTTTTTATCAGATATCCGATGAAGATGACTTTCCTCAGTCTTGCCTACACACCATCGGTCAAAAATCTGACCGTGTCCAAACACGGTGACAGAAAACACTACGACGTGATGAGTAAAATGAAGTTCAATGCTTCCGAGCATGCGTTGACTTGATTCTGAGCATGCGTAGATTTTTGACCGATGGACTTCCACACAGACGATCATTTTTTTCTATAGTTTTTTTATCCATTGGAACATTTTAAAACATGTTCTTTTTTTTTTTCACAGAAAACAAATAATCAGACCAACCAATCGTGTGTACAGGGCTTTAGTGTTTACATCAAATTATATGTGCTATGTGAATACTTACTATAGCATAACACCCAAGACCACCCCACCACTGGAGGGATTCTACCTGTAAATGATACTGATAGAGTTAGTAAAATAAATCTATATATGTATCTAATTGACACATTCATATAAATATACAAATGATTATATATACTGTATGTACACACATATGTGCTTATCCTCCTATGTGTATGTATCTGTACCAAGGGAAAGTGGGGAAGGACATGGTGAAGAGACAAAGAGACTGTTCAATGCTATACATTCTATAGGCTATAGAATGGTGCTGACATCTAATTCTAATTAATAAGAGTTTGAACAGCACATTTTGAAACCCAAATCTGCTTTGGAAATCTTTTCCTCAGGGTATCCGTACATGTGAAAGGTGCCTAAGGCCCCATACACACGATCGGACATATCCGATGAAAACGGTCCGCGGACCATTTCCATCGGATATGTCCGATCGGGAGTTTGATCCGATGGCGTGTACACACCATCGGATCAAATTCCCCGCCGACGGACGTTGCGGTGACGCGGCGGTGACGTTGACGCCGCCGCGTCACCGCCACGTCACCGCACCAGGAAGTAAAACACTTCCGCGCATGCGCCGAATCCATTCGGCGGCGGCGCGGCGGCGGTGGGGGACGACATGTCTGCTGGTAAGTGTACTAACCAGCAGACATGTCGGGCGGACAGATTCCACCGGATGGATTTCAAAGCATGCTTTGAAATCTGTCGGGTGGAGAAATCTGTCCGCTAGCCCATACACACGAGCGGAGATGTCTGCTGAAACGGTCCAACGTGTGTACGAGGCCTTAGGCAAGCTTTGAAATCTATCCGGTGGGGATCTGTCCGCCTGACATGTCTGCTGGTTAGTACACTTACCAGCAGACATGTCGGCCGCCACCGCCGCCGCGCCGCTGCCGAATGGATTCGGCGCATTCGCGGAAGTGTTTTACTTCCTGGTGCGGTGACGTGGCGGTGACGCGGCGGCGTCAACGTCACCGCCGCGTCACCGCCACGTCACCGCGCCGTCCGGCGGCGGGGAATTTGATCCGATGGTGTGTACACGCCATCGGATCAAACTCCCGATCGGACATATCCGATGGAAATGGTCCGCGGACCGTTTTCATCGGATATGTCCGATCGTGTGTATGGGGCCTAAGACGTATGTGCAGAAGTGATGTTTTGACGTTGCTTCCTCCCTGCTATGGTATGGAGACGGGTGAGGGCCATCTTGCCCTCACTCATATACATACCTAACAGGACACAGGAACCGATCGCCTCCCATAAGCGATAACGGTGATCTCACATAGATCTCACATGCCATAAATCTTTCCCATAGTTTGTAGACACTATAACTTTTGCGCAAACCAATCAATATACGCTTATTGCGATTTTTTTTACCAAAAACATGTAGCTGAATACATATTGGCCTGAACTTTTTTTTTTTAATTGGGGATATTTATTATAGCAAAAAATAAAAAATAAAATATTTTTTTTCTAAATTGTCGCTCTTTTTTTGTTTATAGAGCGAAAAATAAAAACCGCAGAGGTGATAAAATACCACTAAAAGAAAGCTCTATTTGTGGGGAAAAAAAGTATACAAACTTTCATTGGGTACAGTGTTGAATGTCCGCGCAATTGTCAGGTAAAGCGACGCAGTGCCAAACTGTAAAAAAATGCTCTGGTCAAGAAGGGGGTAAAATCTTCTGGGGGTGAAGTGGTTAAACATACATTAAGGATGGAGGTTTGCCACTGCTATGATTATGTTGTGTCAGGTCACATTATTATATTACAGTACAGTTCTTTCCCAAACTAAATGTAATTCAGTTAAGGTTTCCTCCTTCTTTCGGTAATCAAAGGTCCATGGGTTAAATATTAATTATATGAATTAGGTTTACGGAAGAAAATTGCTGGACATTTACATACAAAGCACAATCAAAATATCTTTGTCTGCATGACATAAATTTGGCTAACAGGTAAATACAGTAATCTGCATTTGTAGAAATAATGGCTTTGTTGCATTAATGTAACTGAACTGTTGGCTCGCATTAAATATTTCATTTTTATGGGAGGTAATAAAGGATTTCTAGTAATCCTTGGGTTACGTAGGGCTATTTCTTTTTCTACTTAGTCTGCAATATATACATCTCCGGAGATACTGAGTCAGTTCCAGCAAACACATGTGTATGCACCATGAAACATAAAAAATACATTAGGATGAATGCGACATTTTCAGTAATAGCTTTAAACAGTGATGTCTGCGAATCAGAAAGGAATTCTATGTGAAAATCTTGGTAGTTTCCATTCCTCTGGAGATGATTTGGTAACCATTAAAATTACTAAATGTAATTAGTCACTGAAATAACGTTATTGATATTAAAATATCGTTATTGTTTTACAGTATAAAACATGCACGGTTCAACAGTCTCAAAAAGAGCTCCACTACACTCTGTGATAAGTTAGGGATTTTGTAGTTTATTGGTTGTGCCAAAAAGTGAGTTTACTCCATGTCAGAAGTACGTTTTAAGCCCTGTACACACGAGCGAGAATCCCGTCGATTAAAAGCCGTTGGTTTTCTCGACGGGATTCCTGGCAAGATTTTCTTGCCAAGCCCTGTGTACAAACGCACATTCAAAAGAACCACCGTGGATTTTTATCTGATGGAATTTTGGCTCAAACTTGTGTTACATACACACGGTCACACAAATGTCTGAAATTCCAACCATCAAGAAAGCGGTGACGTAAACACTACAACGAGCTGAGAAAAATGAGCATGCGTCAAATTGATTCAGAGCATATGTGTTTTTTTTGTGCATCGGAATAGCATACAGACGATCGGAATTTCCGACAAGAACTTTTCCCGTTGGAAAATTTAAGAACCAGCTCTCAAATCTTTGCTGTCCGATGGGGCCTACACACGGTCCGAATTTCCGACCAAAAGCTCACATCAAACTTTTTTTGTCAGAAATTCCGACCGTGTGTACGCAGAATTAGGCTCGTACCTCAATCTGTCGTGTCCTGGACAATATGGTGCGACGTGCACCTCTCACGGCTCCCTTGCAATCACTAACCCCCGAGGGCAGGTGGGGAATTCATCTGTACTTCTGATTCTAAGATGAATACTCCATTCAGTGTGCCTGCTTCTAGGAAAACCTGGCCCAGACCACAATATTAAACAGTGCCAAGGGCTCGCCCTGCCAAAACTCTATTAATAATGAAAATTGCAAGGTAATATATATTTTTTCATTTCAGTGTACACAGAGCTCTAATATCCATGAATATGTACACAGATAAAAAAAAAATCCACATCGCTTCATCGTGACATAGTTGAACTATAAAACAAGATCTTGGCTTCCACAGTGCAATACCAGTCCTTAAGGCTCCATTCACACCTAGGCATTTTTACGCCTGAAGCGTGACGCTACAATACGCCGGAGGGTCGAAATTGCATTGTTCTCTATGGAGACTGTTCACATCTCCTAACGCAGAACGCCGTATGTCGATAGAACGCCAAACGACTTTCAAACAAGTCCCGGACCCTTTCTCGACGCACGTATCGGGCGGCTTCGGCTTTCGGCATAGCCGACAATGACTGTAAAAAAAACCCGCGGTTAAATACGTACAAAGCGCCTATTATTTGTCGCCGCAAATACGCCGCAAATCGCCTACGCAAAGGTGTGAATGTAGCCTAAATGTGGTGGCTGCTAGAGATGTTCAAATCGGCCTGGATTCGCTTCACAAAAGTTGCTTAAAGCTCACATACCTTGCGTGAATACCAGCCGCACACCAATGATGTCACAATATTCTTAATGTCCTCGAGAAATTGTGTTTTGTTATAGGCATAAACCCTCCTCTCCAAACAGGCAGCATCATGAGCAGGCTCTCTATGGTCATGATGAACGGCTTCACATCAAACATTCCAGTCTTAAAAAAAAAAAGGGGAAAAATAGGCGCTCATCATAAAAGCCAATGTAAGTGATGTACTGTGAGTGTAGCACCCTGCTAGATGGGTGCTAGGTTTAGGTAAATTTAGTTCTGGTTCACTGTATTCATTGTTCATTGTTAGGCAAATTTAGTTTTGGCTTACTGTAGCCAGTGTGGCTGTGTTGATTGACTGTCTCCCCCTGGCTGTTCCAGAAATGTTCTGAAAGTCAGTGGGCAGGAAGAGTCTAATCAGCAGCTGAATAATCATACAATCCTGGCCAATATCTGGGGAGAGATGCTCAGATGGTGACTGGGAGTCTGTATAAATACTCTGGGGCAGAGGGCAGCTGGGTCTTTTCCCTGGGGAGAAGATAGCAGCCTAGGGGGGCTGCTAGTCCCCTAGGCCATTTTGCCATGTGCCTGCAGGGTTTCAAGGCATCGGGTGGGCTACATGGAGGCCTGCTTTGCTGAAATGTTATTTTTTTATTCCACAAATATGATAGGTTCCTGCCTGCTAACCACCCCCCTTGACGCGTTTTGCCCCTTTGGCTTAGTCATAGAGACCCCATTGCAGCACATGAGGGATGACTCTTTCTATTAAATTCTGGTCATTTGTAGGATTAATAAGCAAGCTACTGTCAAGCAAACGGCATAGTAAGCCAGGTACTGCCATTGGTGACATGTATAGATTTTTAAATATTTAACAAAGTTAAATTAAAAATCTTTCCCTAAACAGAATTGAAAGTTCTACCTTAAAGCTCCACTACATACTGACACCATGGCTGCTTTGAGACCATCTTTTTATAGAAAGGGGCATTCCATTACACGTTGTTCCTTATTTCCTGAGGTAAACCAATTTGTCAAATCTTGCTTGAAGGATGCCAACTTCTGTAGCGATACCCCCTCAAGGGCCGCTGATTGATTTGGGATCGGCGTATTAAGTTACCTCTAAGCGTTGTCCAGGGGTGAAGTTAGTGAGTAGCGCAGTAATCGAATGTCCAATCAGTAGTTTTCCAAATGCTTTATTTCTTTGGGTCCAACACAACCAACATCAACAGGAGGTAGATAGGACAGGTTGATGAAATAAAGATAACCTTGCAGTATCAGGCTTGGATGAACAGGAACTGTATATTGCGTCGCCACTCTAGCCAGAGTGGGCAAAGTGCCTCCGGACAGACTTCTGCCACAATCCTGGCAGCCGGAATGTCACTTAAGGTTGTTGGGAGAAACAAGTCTCTCTCACTGACTTGGCTCTAGTAGAATTTAGTGTTCTAGATGAAGACCTCTGCCACAGGCCCAAGGTTGTACTGTAGAGCGAATTCTCCCAGAAGGTTCTCTTTTAGTAGGGGTCACCAGTTGACAGTCTTTGGTTATCTGTCGGTTACTGGCAACCAGATCCCCGGTGGTTCATTCAAGCCCTTTTGGATCAACTGCCTTCTGGTTCTCCTCAAGCCGATCCCCCACCGAACAGCATACAGCTTGGGATCTCTGCGTAGTCGCTAGGGCCCCTTTCAGCATCAGCAGGGATCTCTGCGTAGCATGCAACCACGGCCTGGTAGGCCATGTCGCCGGGGTCCGTTGGGTGCGCACACCCTAAAGGTGGGTGCCGCACCTGGAACCTGGAACCCGCGAAGAACCCTGCATGCCCTGCAAGGGAAAACTCCTCTAACTGGCTGCTGGGAAAAAGTGGCTCTGCCAGAACCCCTCTAACGCCATCTGTCGCCCAGGGATGGGATCACACCCCCGGAGCGCAGACTGACCCACAGGACAGTTCCGGAATGACAGCAGCCCAAATTTAGCAAAATTAAGGGCCAGATTCTCATATATTTTCGGTGGCGTAGCGTAAGCCATTTACACTACGCCGCCGCTGCGTACTGGAGCAAGTGCTTTATTCTCAAAGCACTTGCTCCGTAGTTTTCGCCAGCGTCTCGTAAATCGCCAAGCGTAAACCCGCGCAATTCAAATGGGGCGGCTTGTATTTAAATTAAGCTTTTTAAAACTTTTTTTTCCATTGATACATGTTCCCTCGGGCAAGACCTGGGTTCTCAAAGACATTTTCACAGACAAACTATAGACACCCAACAGGTACAATATTTAAAGGAATTTTTCATTTTTTTTTTTAAGTTAAGCATCATTAAAATCACTGCTCCAGGAGCAGTGATTTTATTGATGCTTAAATAAAAAAAAATTCCTTTAAATATTGTACCTGCTGGGTGTCTATACCTGTGATAACGTCTTTAAATAGCACAATCATCTGCCTGGCAGTAAATTAGGAAGAACTGATCTATCTAAGCTATACAGTGTATACAAATATATGTACAACTCCTAGGGATGTATATATATCCTCTACACACTGTATATTAAGCTAAACTGACTAGCCTGCCTGCTCTATCTAGCTATATAAAAAGACCATCTCTCTGTCTCTCTAACTGCTCTCATTAACAACCGCAACACACTACACGCCCAGCAGGCGGCCTTATATAGTGTGGGGCTTGTGCTAAAGCCCTGAGCCATAATTGGCCGAAGCCACCCAGGCTTTGGCCAATTATGGCTCTCCGTTTTTTGCACGCTGTGATTGGCCAAGCATGCAGGGTCATAGTGCATGTTTGGCCAATCATCAGCGTGCAATGCCGCAGTGAATTATGGGCCGTTGCGCGTCACTTGAATTTGGAGCGAACGACCCGTTTTGTTCGAAATTCGTCAAATGTACAAACAGACAATGTTCGAGTCGAACATACGTTCGTATCGAACTCGGAGCTCATCCCTACTCAGAAGAATTATCACATATATATATACATTATATTATTTGTATCGGATACTAGTGTGGACTTTTGTTTTTATTGTTTATTATTGAGTTTCACTTAGGAATTTGCGCTGATCACAATATATTTATATTTATATTCATGTTAGTGCATTTGTAACACTATTGATTTTAGCAGCATTTTAAATATATTTATTTATTTAATTAATTGATATATTTTAAGTTCACTTGGTGGCGCGAGAGATCACACTTTAAGTAAATACACTGTGCACTTTGCAAGTGCAGATGTTCCATAGCTTAGTAAATAAGGCTTCACTTTGCAAAAAATACCTAATCACAAGCAAGGAATATTAAAAAAGAAACATTTTTGCTTGCACGTGATTGGAGGATGAAAGTCATCAGAGCTTCCCCTCATTTACTAAGCTCTAGGGCAACAGTTTACAGGCTATTTGCCTTTAGTAAATCCACCCCTTCTTTCTGTAGCTCTTCCAGGATGGATCAGAGCGATTTTAATTGATCAGCACAGAGTATCACTCCGATCTGTCCTGGAAGAGCTGTACAAAGAAGAGGGAGAAGAGCAGGTATTTCAAACCCCTGGACTGCTACAACGAATGCATTGGAACTAACAACTCATTACCCACAGAGGCAGGAATGGACTGGCCATCGGGACTACCGGGAGTTTCCCGGTGGGCCGATGGCTCAGTGGGCAGGTTTCAGTGACAGTATGTCAAATTAATGGCTGCGCGAGTGTACTGCCCATGGCTAAGTATCGCCCCCGCTCGGCTCTTTCAGAACAATACACACATCTTCGACCACCTCCGGCCCACACTTGTCCTTTTCCGCCCCCGCTCAGAACTGTACACATCTTCAGCCACCTCCGGCCCACACTTGTCATTTTCCATCACTGCTCAACTTCCCTCCGCCCTCCTCTTCTCTGACAGCTCTTCAACTTTGTTCACTCCAGCAACACTCGGCTATCTCCAGCGGCCCCCACGCCCTCCGGTAACGGTCGCTTTAAGTTTGAATGAGTCGAAGCCGCCCATGTGACGTGCCGACAGGCAGAGGGGTCCCCAGAGCAGACAAGGAAGGCCTCAGGATGACGGTGCTGCAGGAACCGTCCAGTAACCAGCCGACCCGGCACAGCCATTGAATACTGTGGATGGCAAAGGATGTGGCGCTAACTAAAAAAAAAAATATTTAAAAAATAAAATCCAACATAGCTAAAAGTTAATCAAATGTGTCAATTAATATTGAAATGTACATAAAAATATTTTCAGCAAAAAAAACATATATAAACCATGCTTATTAAAACCATTATTTTCAAACTATGTCCATGGTATTAAAGTGCAAAAAGAGTGCAAAAAAGTAGTTTATATATGATTTTTTTGCTAAAAATATTGTTATGCACTTATTTTTTTAGTCCTAGGGGGCAGGTGACTGCTGACGGGGGCTTACCCTTTCACCTAGTCTTCCTTCTGGGTTTGCATGCTCCTGCTGTGTGGTTAGCTGGGTCGTGATGACTCTCATGCAAGTGCACAGGATACTGTTTTTATGCGTATGTAGCGCCCCCTTACTTTCAGTATGGGCACTACGCTAAAGTTGGTTGGAATGGGAGAGTTACATTGCTCCCATTCAAGATTTACCTAAATTGCGACCTCTGTCATTCCAGTAGGGTCCACTGGGTCAGTCTGCAGTCTGTCTGGGGATGTGGTATTATCTCTGGTCGGTAGTTGGCGCCAGAGGGGTTTCTGGCAGAGCAAGTCTTCCCCAGCAGCCAATTGGAGGAGTTCTTCCCTCGCGGGGCATGCTGGGGAGGGATATATCTGTGACAGGTGTCATGTGTTCTAAAATCTTCGCGGGGTCCCGGTTTCAGGTGTGGCATCCACCTTCAGGGTGCGCGCATCCATGGACCCCGCTGGCGTGGCCCACCTGGCCAAGCTTACAGGCTTCACCAAGCCTCAACCGGAGGCGAGAGGGGACCCCAGTGACTTGCTGGGTTCCCAGTTCCATTGAGAGGATCCCAGGCTGAGTGCTGTGCGATTGGGAGATCGGCCTGAGGAGGACCCGGAGGCAGGTTGTCAGGCAGGGCTTGAACAAACCAATTGGGGATCTGGTGACCGGGATGCTGACAGGTATGGTTTACTGTCTCCCAGTGACCTGTGCTAGAGTCTACTGGGATCATTCACTTTGTTCACCCACTCAACAGAAATGGCGACGAGTTTCGAAATTGGTACTACTGAGGGCAAGTCTGCCCTGTCCATATCCAGGCCTGACACCGCACAGTTCTCCTCTTCTTTCATCAACCTTTACTTCCTTCCTAACTGAAGTTGATGTTGGCTGTGTTGGCCTGGAAATAAAGCATTGAAAAACCTTTATTGACTGGCTGGACCTCCGCTCACTACTTTGTTCCTGCATCACACTCCTAGAAAACGCTGGGGTAACTTAAAGTGCCGATCCCAACAAATCAATCAGCTGCTCCTTCGGGGGTATCGCTACACGTGTTTGCAAAATTAGAGCGGGCCGGTCTGGATGAAGTCCAGGGCCACTTTTTCTGTCCCAGTCCAGCCCTTCACAGAGGTAAGTACAGCCAGGAGCAGGGGGTGGTGGGAAGGGTGTACAGTGTTAGTTCACCTTATTTTATCAGAAAAGAAGAACTAACCCTTAAAATAGTTGTTAACAGTATTATTTTCGCAACAGGGTCACTTTAATCTTTTATATGAAACTCTAGTTTTGGAGAATGTTTGAATAAATATAAACAGCCACCCTAAACTGCTATTAAAAGAATGTCTTGACATTTTTTACATTTCTAACCCACTGGTTTTGGCACAAGTATTTTTATATGACACCAGCTGAATTATGTTGATCCTGGATGGACTTCCCCATTTGACACAGTCAGTTCACTTCATGGGGAGATTGTCATGTCCAGGACTCCTGTATCAGCAGAAATGCCATTACAATGAAGCGGAAAATGACTCTAATGTCTACTTTCCACCCTTCTTACTGCACTACAACTATGAAACTGAATGGACACTAAGGCCAAGAGCTACAATTAATAGCAATTTATCGTGAAATCAAAGTGCATTTACATTGGCATGAACAGAACTGCTGCTCAACTTAACTTATAACAATGCGTAAAATAGCTTCTGAGGTCGGCAGGCAGCCATCTTGCTCCCAGACACACAAGGACAAATTATATTTTTCTTCCATTATGCTTTTTCATAAAACTATTTTCCTCGGACATGGTTGCCATTTTCCACTTACTATAGGAAATTCTAGAAATGTAGATATAATGTGAATGTGTTTTGGTGAAATCCAATCTAAACCTGCATAGCAAGCATGCCAAATCCTCTCTGGAATAAAGGTATTTGTTAGGCAAGAAATAAGCTTCAATAAGCGTGATCAAATTATTAAAGAAGAATTCCAGGTATGGATATTTTATACATAGTTAAATTAGTCTAGGTTCGACCAGTGTAACCATTGTGACAGGAAGTCAGGTAAATCTGTGTGTGTTGTCACAGACGGGAGATACATTTCTGCCTTGTTTAGACAATACACCAATTACTATTAGGTGTCGGCTGCAGAAATAGCCAGAAAGGTTTAGGGCGTTGGAAAACTTTAGCTGTTCAGAATTAGGTAATTAAGGCCCCTAGAAATCATCCAAAAGGATGACTACTGATTGCTGCATCCTGAGTCTTTTTGAGTGAAGGAGAGCAGTGAAGAGGTGAGGTGCTTGTTGATATTTCTGTGTGATAAATATCAAAGAGACTTTTTTTGTTTTCTGCTGTGTGACCAGCAGTGTCTGCCCAGCAGTAGGCTGTGCCAGACTCCATATGTAGGTTCCTGTGTTGGGAAGGTAGACACCCCAAGTGGCAAGGGTTTATTTTATGTTTTGTTTTGTTTATGCTGTTTTGATGCTTGCACTTGTATCCAGCAATATGGAAGAATAAACTATATTGTTTATTTTCAACCATCCTCAACTGCCTTTCTGTACAGTTCAGCGTGTAGTGAACCCATCCAGGGGGTCACACACACCCGCTACCGAGCTAATTCCTCACACCATGTATATATTATACCTGGCCAATGCCCCTGGAAGCTGCAAATCACAGAAATACCACTACTCCACTTATGTTCAGGTCCTGTGCTGTGTTGCTGCCCAATTGCATTCTGAACACAGGAGAGCAGGCTATAGGCAGGTGCAGTCAACTTTCTCCACTGCAGGTGGCGCTCACTTGCAGCAGCCTTGCAGCTGGAGAGGGAGTCGAGAGGAACATGGTTCCTGTATATCTTCCTGGGTCACTGGGGAAGCTAACCAGTTGGGACTCTAGCAGCCATCTTGGGTCAGGCAGAGCCTATTTTAATCCCTGGCTCCCATGTTTACCGTGTTTTATGCCAGTTGTAGAGTAGGTTCAGTGCTGTCTCATCTACAGTATTTCCCGTGTGATTGGTTAACTGTGTCTTATCCAAATTATTGACCTGGCTTGTCCTGACCATCCCTTGAACTCTGCCTGCACTGGCCTTGACTTGCTTCCTGACCTCTTGTGCTTGCTTCTGTTGCCACTTTACCAGTAATCTGATAGTGACTCCGGACTGAATCTTGACCAAGCTCTTGTCATACTTGTACCTGATCCGATTACCAGTCTCTGGCCTGACATGTCTGACTCCACTTATTTCTCCACACGCTGCCTAGCACTACACTTCAAGCATCTACTTGCTACCAGCCAGTGCCTTCTCATGACCTTTCTGCTGTTAGCTAGTACCTGCCTGTTCCAGCCTGTCACTTACCTGCCATTGCCTATCTTGTCCATTCTGCTGTGGTCCACTGTCAGCTTCCTGTGGCTCCAGCACACCCTGCTCAGCTCCACTTCCAGCAAGAACAGGCACTCATGCCACTTTGCACTCTTGTGCCCCCTGTTCACTCTATCAGGGGCCCTGAGGCAGAGGTGTAAGAGAGGCTTCCTCATCACATCAGGCACTTCCACCAGGTACTCTTGCAGCCCATATACAGCAGCGCTCAGACTTAGAGAGAGAGAGAAGCTGCACAACGGACCAGTCATGTGCTAACAGTTATTCAGTCTTCTGCTTAACCACTTAAGACCCGGACCATTATGCGGGTTAAGGACCAGGATTCGGCACTGCGTCGCTTTAACTGACAATTGCGCGGTCGTGCGACATGGCTCCCAAACAAAATTGGCATCCTTTTTTTCCCACAAATAGAGCTTTCTTTTGGCGGTATTTGATCACTTCTGTGGTTTTTATTTTTTGCGCTATAAACAAAAATAGAGCGACAATTTTAAAAATATTCAATATTTTTTACTATTTGCTAAAATAAATATCCCCAAAAAAGATATAAAAAAAAAAATCTCCCTCAGTTTAGGCCGATGCGTATTCTTCTACATATTTTTGGTTAAAAAAATCGCAATAACCGTTCATTGATTTGTAGCGTTTACAAAATAGGGGATAGTTTTATGGCATTTTTATTAATATTTTTTTTTACTACTAATGCTAGTGATCCCCTTGAATTTGAGGCTTATGGCAGCTTAGGCGGGGGAATTGGAGGAGGGAAAACTCCAACTAAACCAGGAGCCAGCATCACAAGGGACACATCACATTAGGAATGTTCTGTGTTCATATTGTAGCGCTACCCCATTCAGGAGCCGCTGAGTATAAGTGGGATCGCGTGTTGAGTTACCTTGCAGGTGTCTAGGGGTGATACTTGTGAGTTGAAATAGAGAGCGAATGTCCAGTCTTTAGTTGGGTTTTCTTCAATGCCTTAGTCCAAGGCCCAACATGGCCTACATCAACATAGTACAGGACAGGAAAGGTTGATGGGCAGAGAGATAGCTTGAGTATCAGGCCTTGGATATAGAAGAGAGAGAGAGAGAGCGCTCCTGCTCTCAGCAGTGATGAACTTAGTTCGTCGCCACTCCAGTCAGAATGGGAAAAGTGCCCCCAGACAGACCCCTGCCACAGACCTGGCAGCCGGAACGTCACTTGCTAATGCTGGGAGGACCAGGCCTCTGCCACAGGCCTATTACTTGAATGAGCGTGATTTGAAATGAGCAAGTCCTCCCAATGAATTTAGTCAGAGTCACTGGATCAAGCCCTATTGGATCACCTTGTGGCATGCGCAGTACTATGAACTGCCTTATGCGCTGTGGCATTAGAAGAATTGTGATATCTCTGACTTTTCAGTCCAACAAGACTGTCTATTACTCTGAAATTCCTCTAGCGCCGTTCTATGGAAGCAGTAGGTTTAAAGAGCACACCAAATGCTTAAAATAACTTCTTTAATAACGTTTCTTCATATATAATGCTGCTGCCTTGCAGCAGACTGTCCATGTACAAAAACACATGATGAATAAAGTATAACAGAAAATGGCGGTTCAAATATTCAATCTTGTCATTTAACATAAGATGGTGGATATATTTCTTTCTTCAGTATTTACTCTCTCAGGCCTCGTACACACGAGGGGATATGTCCGCTGAAAACGGTCCGATGGACCGTTTCAGCAGACATTTCCGATCGTGTGTATGGGCTAGCGAACAGATTTGTCCATCGGACAAATTTCAAAGCATGCTTTGAAATTTGTCCGCTATAAACCTGTCCGTCGGATATGTCCGCTGGTTAGTACGGTAAACCAGCCAACATATCCTCCCACACATGCGCCGTATCCTGTGAATGGATCCGACGCATGCGCGCGGAAGTGTTTACTTCCTGGTGCGTGACGTAGCGGTGACGTGGCGGCGTCAACGTCACCGCCGCGTCACCGACACGTCACTGCGTCATCCGCCGGCGGGGAATTTGATCCGATGGTGTGTACACGCCATCGGATCAAACTCCAGATCGGACATATCCGATGGAAATGGTCCGCGGACCGTTTTCATCGGATATGTATGATCGTGTGTACGAGGCCTCATTCTCTCTCTCTCTCTCTCTCTCTCTCTCTCTCTCTCTCTCTCTCACACTCTCTCTCTCTCTCTCTCTCTCTCTCTCTCTCTATCTGTAAGTTATCAAAGCATTCTCTGATTTCTCTGAAAGGTATAAATCTGTTGTTTGCAACTTGGTTTGCAGGGTTGCTTTTGCAGGGTTAGCTTAGTTGGGTTTGGTTTCTGAATTAGGTTAGGAGGTATGGTGGATCAGTATACAGTTCTAACCACACTATTTACAATAATAACATATATATAACTGTGTCACATACCTATTTTTATCCCCTGGCTTCCATAAAACAAGACTTTGGCCTTGTGTGTCTGCTCTCTGTCTCTGGCTCCATGTGGCTCTGTGTCTTTGTGTGGAATAATCTAGTAGCACATGGAGTATTAGGAACCTCCCAGACAGAGTGTTTGTAAAGCTGGCTGTGAATGGTCAAGACTCTGCTTAATGTGAGATTGGCTGTGATTGGGCCAAGGCTTCTGATGAGTCACAAAAGCTTAACTCTATGCTTGCTGGCATGAATTCAACTGTGTTATTCCCTACCTCCTGCTGCCATACAAACAAATGACTCTTAAAGGCATATTTTTTCTTTTCCTTCTGTGAACACAACATACAACTGTTATATGACATCCAAAACCACAGTGAATAACTTTGCTTTTGTCTCTCACATATAGGTTTAGCTGTATACATATAGGTTATATTAGCTACCTGGGACAGGTTCTAGCTGGCCAGCTACACACCTGCCTCCGGGTTCTCCTCAAGCCAATCCCCCACCATACAGCTCCCAGCTTGGGATCCTTTTAGGAAAGGTTTGGGACCCAGCAGCTACTGGGATCCCTCTCTAGGTCAGGATGAAGCTCCGCATGGGGCGCAACTTCGGCCAGGTAGGCCACAGCCTGCAGAAAAAGAGAAAAAACTGCCCTGCGGCGACTGTCTCAAATATAGCCTCCCCCAGCATGCCTTAGCGAGGGAACCAACCCCTCTGATTGGCTGCTGAGGAAAACGAGTTCGCCAGAACCCCTCTAGCGCCAGCTGCCGCCCAGGGGTGGGAACTCACCCCTGAAGTGCAGACCGACCCACAGGACAGTTTTGGGAATGACAGCAGCCTGAATTTGACAAATTGTGAATGGGAGCTGCGTAACTCTCCCATTCCCCACTAAATTTAGCGTAACGCCCCTACAGAAAGTAAGGGGGCGCTACATTATCCATTTATTTTTTTCTACTTAAAGGGGTTGTAAAGGTGCATTTTTTATTTTCTAAATGGGTTCCTTTAAGCTCGTGCATTGTTGGTTCACTTACGTTTTCCTTTGATTTCCTTTCTAATTTTTTATTTTTTTTGTTTACATTTCTCACTTCCTGTTCCTCCTCAGTAAGCTGTTCTGGCTGACTAACCTCCAGCCAAATAATGGGGGCAAGCTTACTGAGGAAAAACTGGAAGTGAGAAATTCAGACAAAGAAAAAAAACATTTAGAAGGGAAATGGAAGGAAAAGGTAAGTGAACCGGCAATGCACTAGCTTAAAGGAACCTATTTAGAAAAAAACAAACCTTTACAACCCCTTTAAAGTATTACTAAACCCAGGACTCTGCATTCACTATATCTGGTCTCCCACTGTACACAGAACATGGAAATGCAATTTATTCAGTAAACATAAACTGCTAAATACCTTTTCTCATCAGCAGTATATAATACTCTTGTGACTTCTATCAGTGTCTGGCGATCACTGGTTAAAGCTTGTAGAAAGAGTTTTCATTCTCTTTTGACTGTCCTATGAGGCTGCATGACCACTGACCCCAGGGCTGGACGGGGACAAAAATGTGGCCCTGGACTTCATCCAGACTGGCCCAGGGCACAGCACATCAGGGCATGGGGCACATCAGGGCACAACACGTACAGGGCACATCACATCAGGGCCCATCACAGCACATTAGGACACACCACATTGAGGCACAGCACATCGTGGGCATGGGGCACATAGCACATCAGGGCACATAGCACATTAGGGCACAGGGCACATTATGGTGGACATCGTTTACCAGGCAGCATGCAGAATATCACAGGAAGCGTGTGTAAAATGTTCTCTCTCCTGTCACGGAACAAAGTGTAGGACTTTTGTTCGAAGGGCGTTGGCCAAAAATTTGTCTTGCATACAAACGGCACACAATTGTCAGGCAACAAACACGTACGTAGTTACGTTACGTGTACTACGTAGTTTTTTAGCTCTTTAGCACCACCCTTTGGGCACCTTCTGCTAATGTTGTGTTTGGTGAGCATTGCTTCTGAGTATGTGTGTTTGTACTTTGAACTTTTGTCCACCGGACTTGTGTACACATGCTAAGAAAATACAGCAACAGAAATTTTAAAGCCTGCCATCCAACATTTGTCCACTGAAAATCAGACAACATTTTTCCGATGGAGCATACAAAGGGTTGGATTTTCCACCAACAGCCTTTTATCACATAATTCCTATCGGAAAACCCAATCGTGTGTACGAGGATTAAGGCTTTAAGAAAACCCACTGCAGCTTATCAGGCTAGGCTTCCTCCAACACGTATCCTAAGGCCTGGAGCATCTTGACATATTATTCCAATTTATGCATCTGGCTAATGAAAATCTAATTACCATTTACCCAATTGGAAGGGAATCTATAGTGGATTTTCAACTAATCAAAACAGCAGCCTCCGCTGGCCTGGTCACTGAAATGCAGCATGGGTTTCTAATCTAAATAACATTATTTTAGGACTTGTGAAATGTGTTTGCTTTTAGCATGCACTTGCCATATGTTCATATTTACTGGCATGAAAAAAATCAAAAGCACAAACTGACTGTAATGCTGAACTCCCACCAGTTACATAGAAACATCAATAAATGCAGTTACATATTTATCGAAATCTAATGTACAGCGGGGGTTCTCACAACGTTTTATTCTGAGGACCCAAATTAGACAATTGGTACCATACTGGGACCCAAGAAGAAAACCAGTAACAAAATGTTAACAAAGTCAAAGACAAATCGCAATGTCCACATAACACACTGTGCTCTTGACTATTTTCATCACCTTTATTGAAACTGGGAGGAATACAATCATTTTTCATTAAAGAGGAGTCCCACCCTAAATTTTTACTTTTCTTTAATCCCCCCCCCTTACATGCCACATTTGGCATGTAATTTTTTTGGTGGGGGAGTGGGGGCTTCAGTAGGAGTGGGACTTCCTGTCCCACTTCCTGCTTCTGCCGAGGGGCTGGTTAGGCGATTAAGCCTTAATCGCCTACACCAGCCCCTCCCTGTAGGCGATCACATGGGACACTGACAGGTCCCATGCGATCGCCTCTCCAATCAGTGGCAAGCCGCGCCGCACGCGCATGCGCAGTGCGTCTCGCACATGCGCAGTGGGTGCCCGGCCGTGAAGCCGAAGGCTGTCACGGCTGGGTACCCACAGTCGGATGGAGACGCCGGCTGGGGAGGGGGGGAGAGGAGCGGAGCCCCGGTCGGCGCCTCGCTGGAACGCAGGAGCAGGTAAGTGAGTGTTTATTAAAAGCCAGCAGCTACACTTTTTGTAGCTGCTGACTTTTAATAAACACAATTTTGGGCTGGAACACCCCTTTAAGTATAGTTGTAATAAATTTGAATATCGTGCAAAAGTTAATTTATTTCACTAATGCAACTTAAAAGATGAAACTAATATATTTAGAGAGACTCATTACATACAAAGCAAGATAGTTCAAGCCGTGATTTTTCATAATTGTGATGATTATGGCTTACAGCTCATGAAAACCCCAAATCTACAATCTCAGAAAATTAGAATATTACGTGCAATCAATAAAACAAGGATTGTACATACAACAATATCTGACATCTGAAAAGTAGAAGCTTGCATATGTACTCAGTACTTGGTTTGGGCCCCTTTTGCATCAATTACTGCCTCAATGCGGCGTGGCATGGAAGCGTTAAGCCTGTGGCACTGCTGAGGTGTTATGGAAGACCAGGATGCTTCAATAGCGGTCTTCAGCTCTTCTGCATTGTTCGGTCTCATGTCTATCATCTTTCTCTTCGCAATGCCTCATAGATTCTCTATGGGGTTCAGGTCAGGCGAGTTTGCTGGCCAAACAAGCACAGTAATCCCACGGGTCATTGAACCAGGTTTTGGTGCTTTTGGCAGTGTGGGCAGGCGCCAAGTCCTGCTGGAAAATTAAGTCGGCATCCCCATAGAGCTCATCTGCGGAAGGAAACATGAAGTGCTCCACAATCTCCTGGTAAACGGCTGCGGTGACCCCGGACTTAATGAAGCACAGTGGACCAACACCAGCAGATGACATGGCTCCCCAAATCAACACAGACTGTGGAAACTTCACACTGGACTTCAAGCATCTTGCAGTGTCTGCCTCTCCATTCTTCCTCCATACTCCGGGTCCTTGGTTTCCAAATGAGATGCAAAATTTGCTCTCATCAGAAAAGAGGACTTTGGACCACTGAGCACCAGACCCAGAGCTGTATCCTGGCCTAGGCGAACAAGGCCCAGGCCTAGGGCAGCACTTTGCAGGGGGGCAGCACGAAAAAAATCCCCGCCGGCTTGCACTACACTGTTAGGAAAATTTGTCTAGCGCCCCCATAAAGCGGCCGCGCTGCTTCTAGTATGCGGGCGGCTGGCATTCTGCAACTGTGGGGGGCGCTTCCAATTTTGACTGTTTTGTCATCCTGGACCACAAACCTTCCTCACTGTGCTATATGTTTCTGCTGCACCATCTACTTAAAGTAGAACTATAGGCAACACTTTTACCATCCCTGTCCCATTGCGAAGAATTCCCTTCACTCCCTGCTCTATGGGCAACCAGGAAGTAAGGGGAAATCTAAGTAAATTAAGGGAATCCATTTCCCCCCCCCCATGCCCTCAGAACTAGTGTCCTCACTCCAAAATTTCAGGGCGGGTCTTAAACAACACAGGGTGTGGCCATGACAGGAAGGGGTGGGTCATATTTAAATTAGGGGGTGCACGAGTTTAGTCAGGCCTAGGGCAGCACACAACCTAAATACACCTCTGACCAGACCAGGTCTGTTTTTCTTTAGCCCAGGTAAGACGCCCCTGACGTTGTATGTTGTTCAGGAGAGGCTTGACAAGAGGAATACGACATTTGAAGCCCATGTCCAGGATCAGCCTGTGTGGTGGCTCTTGATGCACTGACTCCAGCCTGAGTCCACTCCTTGTCAAAGTCCGCAACACTTTTGAAAGGCCTTTTCCTAACAATCCTCTCCAGGCTGTGGTCATCCCTGCTGCTTGAGCACCTTTTTCTTCCACACTTTTCCCTTCCACATAACTTTCTATCGATGTGCATAGATACAGCACTTTGGGAACATCCAACTTCTTTTGCAATTACATTCTGAGGCTTTCCCTCCTTATGGAGGGTTTCAATGATGGTTTTCTGCACAACTGTCAGGTCAACAGTCTTTGCCATGATTGTGATTCCTTCTGAACCAGACAGAGAGACCATTTAAAGGCTCAGGAACCCTTTGCAGGTGTTATGGCTTAATTAGCTGATTAGAGTGTGACACTTTGAGCCTAGAATATTGAACCTTTTCACAATTTTCAATTTTTTTTAGATTGTGGATTTGGGGTTTTTATGAGCTGTAAGCCATAATCACAATTATGACAAATCACGGCTTTAACTATCTTGATTTGCATGTAATGAGTGATGTCACATGCCAGAATATGTATTGAGTTTTCTCCCATGGACATACAGTAAACATTTTGCATTATACTTTAATCACATTGGGGCAGATTCACAGAGAATTAGATTCTCGTAGAGTATCAGAAATACACTACGCCGCCGTTTTTTACCTGGCTCTACGTGGAATCCAGGTAGATTTTGTCCAGTAAACAACGGCGGCGTAGTGTATTTCTCCCGTCGCAATCCATCTGCGCGAGTAGGGGGCGTGAAGCATTTAAAATAGGCGCGTTCCCGCGGCAATCGAACTGCGCATGCTCCGTTCGCAAATTTCCCGCCGTGCATTGCGCGAAAACACGTTGTCACGTCGTAGTAGCGTCGTTTACATACATTCCTATTCCCGAACGAGTTACGTTAAAAAAAAAAAAATATTTTCAAATCAACGCGGGAACGACGGCCATACTTTACATGGGTTACGCACTGTTAGACCAGCAAAAAGCTCCTCTAACATTACGTAGCCAAAAAATGACGTAGGCAATTGCGAGGGACACTCGTACCATCGTGGATCGCCGTAAAAACTAATTTGCATATCCCGACGCATGAAAACGACGCGAACTCCTCCCAGCGGCCGCAAAAATATCGCAGTGTAGATCCGAAGGCTTACGAGGACGTAAGCCTCTCGGATCGAAGCCCGAAGCCGCCGTATCATGGTTTGAGGATTCAAACTAGTGATACGGCGCGCAAAATTTGAAATTACTCCTGTCTAACACCAGTTAGACAGGCGTAATTGCTCTGTGAATCTGGGCCATTGTTTATAGACTACTTAATTGTAGTATTTATACAGTTGTGCTCATAAGTTTACATACCGTGGCAGAATTTATGATTTCTTGGCCATTTTTCAGAGAATATGAATAACACAAAAGCCTTTCTTTCACTAATAGTTAATATTTGGCTGAAGCCATTTATTATCAACCAACTGTGTTTATTTACTCTTTTTAAATCATAATTACAACAGAAACTACCCAAATGACCCTGATCAAAAGTTCACATACCCTAGTTCTTGCTTTCTTACTAGCGTGTATTGCCCCCTTTAACATCAGTGACAGCTTGAAGTCTTTTGTTGTATTTGTGGATGAAATCTGACCATTTCTCTTGGCAAAAAGCCTCCAGTTCCTGTAAATTCTTGGGCTGTCTTGCATGAACTGCACATTTCAGATCTCCCCAAAGTGGCTCCATGATATTGAGGTCAAGAGACTGAGATGACCACTCCAAAACCTTCATTTTATTCTGCTGTAGCCAATGACAGGTCAACTTGGCCTTGTGTTTTAGATCATTGTCATGTTGGAATGTCCAAGTACGTCCCATGCGCAGCTTCCTCGCTGATGAATGCAAATGTTCCTCCAGTATTTTTTGATAACATACTGCATTCATCTTGCCATCAATTTTGACCAAATTTCCTGTGCCTTTGTAGCTCACACATCCCCAAAACATCAGCGATCCACCTCCATGTTTCACAGTAGGAAAGGTGTACCTTTCATCATAGGCTTTGTTGACTCCTCTCCAAGAGTAGCGTTCATGGTTGTGGCCAAAAAGCTCAGTTTTAGTCTCATCACTCCAAATGACTTTGTGTCAGAAGGTTTGAGGCTTGTCTCTGTACTGTTTGGCATATTGTAAGCGTGATACTTTGTGGCATTTGCAGAGTAATGCAGAGTAATGGCTTTCTTCTGGCAACTCGATCATGCAGCCAATCTCTCATCAAATGCCTCCTTATTGTGCATCTTGAAACAGCCACACCACATGTTTTCAGAGAGTTCTGTATTTCACCTGAAGTTAATTGTGGGTTTTTCTTTGCATCCCCAACAATTTTTTCTGGCAGTTGTGGCTTAAATGTTAGTTGGTCTACCTGACCGTGGTTAGTTGGTCTACAAAATTCCTAATTTTCCACTTCTGATTGGCATTCTCATTTCGTTGCCAGTGTACATGTCTCCATCAGCAGCTTGCTATCTGTCTCCTGTGTGCACTCCTCCATCCTCTCCCCCCACCCCTCTCTGCCTGTATGTTTGTGTCAGTGCCCACCACCCCACCCACCCCCCCACTCCTGATGCTTAGCTGTACTGATAACTAGTGTTGCTCACGAATATTCGTATTGCGAATATTCGGCTCGAATATGGCATATTCGAGTATTCGCGATATATTCCGAATTTCGCGGTGAATATTCGCTATTTCGAATATTCGTATTTTTTCAATTTTTTTTTAGAACAGATCACATCCTAGAGATCCCCATCGACGTCTAAAAGCATTGCTGGTATGATTAGAGACCTTGGGCCGAGTAGCTGCAGCGATCATTTTATATTGCCGAAAAATCGCAATGCGATTATTCGGCAATAGCGATATCGCGCGATTATTTTCGAGAAATTCGCAATATTGTTTTTAGCTAAAATAACACATATATTCAATTTCAGAGTGTTACTGTCGAAATTCCGCGATCAATTTCTCATTCGCATTTTTGCGAAATTACGATAAAATATCAAGAATATTCTGAGCCAATCAGAGTGCTCCTTCTGCATTTGCCGAATATTCGCAATTATTTTGTATTGTAATATATCACGAATATTCTGAGCCAATCAGAGTGCTCCATTCCGCATTTCTCAAAATTTCGCAATTATTTTGTATTATAAAATATCACGAATATTCTGAGCCAATCAGAGTGCTCCATTCCGCATTTCTCGAAATTTCGCAATTATTTTGTATTATAAAATATCACGAATATTCTGAGCCAATCAGAGTGCTCCTTCCGCATTTGCCGAATATTCGCAATTATTTTGTATTGTAATATATCACGAATATTCTGAGCCAATCAGAGTGCTCCTTCCGCATTTGCCGAATATTCGCAATTATTTTGTATTGTAATATATCACGAATATTCTGAGCCAATCAGAGTGCTCCATTCCGCATTTCTCGAAATTTCGCAATTATTTTGTATTATAAAATATCACGAATATTCTGAGCCAATCAGAGTGCTCCTTCCGCATTTCTCGAAATTTCATTCGCATTCGCAATTCGCATTCGCATTCGCATTCGCAATAGCGAAATTTCGCAATCATTTAATTTCCAAAAAAAATCACGAATATTCGCATTTAACGAATATATCTCGAATATTCGACTATATATTCGAGATATATCGCAAAATCGAATATGGCATATTCTGCTCAACACTACTGATAACACAGTGTCTTCCTGCGATCATGTGACTCCTCGGCTTTCTCTCCTCCCCAGCTGACGTCAGCGGCAGTGCTCGGCCCCGCCCACTGTAACTGTCAGCCGGGTCAAGGAGAGGGGAGAGGAGGCACCTGAGCGCAGGAAGACACTGTGTTATCAATACAGATAAGCATATTTATTATATAACACAAAGGGGAACTTATCTTTCTAATACTGAGGAGTTGAAAGCTTTTTATAGAAGTGGCTTTACAACCATTTTAAGGTAAAACACTTTCAGCCTTTATTACCACTTTAATTCTATATGGAAACCTTATTTGATATTCCTGTTAGTTAAAGGAGAGGTGGGTAAAAACATCTATACCTACCTCCATTCTGCAGCATTGCTGTGATGGTGCAGCTGTTCCCCACCAACTCTACGCTTGAGAACTGAGCGATCACATGATCACTGATAGCTCAGTTCTCTGTCATCACTGAGCAGAGAGCGATGACCATCCAAAGCCTGGAGCGTCTCTGTGACATTAGCCGAAAGTGGGCTTTAGCCACAAGAAAAGTATGGCCAAAAATCCTTGACCATTCTTCTCGTTTAATCAACTGGACAAATAGAAAATCGGTGTGGCGGTATAGTACCTTGGTCTCCCTGCTAGTTAGTTTTTTTTACATTGCATAGCAAGCACCCTTACATTGTGGTGATTGATTTCTTTAGGCTGAGGAAAGTTTTTAATAAAGTGTGCCATAGTGCTGAACTGATTTATTGACATGATGAAAGGTAATTGTTCTTAAAGTAAATGGGTTTTTGTGTCTCAAATATAGGCAGGTGCCAGGCAAATGGTCTACTTTACCTTGTAATGTTTGTTTCTTTGCGTCACATTTACATTTGTTTTGCAATGTACATTTTAATTGTGCTGTTATGTGCTGCCTCCTGGTTGGAGTAGTTCATGATACCACCCCCTGGTGGTGGCTTATAAATACCAGGGTATAGGCAGGCCTCATAGTAAACTGGTTCATGTATGGGAAGAGTGAGGAGGACCTGTGTTATTCTGTGATTGGTTCTTTTGCAGCCCTTTGGCAGTAACCCCAATGGGCTTTCAGAAACTGGACTTTGTTTTTCGAAGGACACTGAAGATGGACACATAGGACTCAGCTAAGTATTGGGGGTTTGGGGAAAACAGATAATGGTAAAATGTGTTAAAGTAGAGAACATTATAGCTTTAAAACCACTTTAACTGCACCCCAAACAACATATAAATTGCACTATAGCCAGGGCTTTTTTTCTCAAACAATAGGTGCTGGAACTCAACCACGAACCCCCCAAAACCTCTGCCCCCACACACACCTCACAAACAGTAGGAGGGTCTTAAAGGGGCATTAAATACCATTATTGCATTGCATACAGAGTGCAGACTTCAGGAGTGCAGAGCTGTCACTTGTAAACAAAGAAACCGGACTTCTGTGATTGTGGTAAAACGGCGCAAAAGGGTCTGAGCCAGAGGTGGTGGAACTGAGTTCCACCTGAAAAAAAGACCTGACTATAGCACATCTTGCAAATACTTGTATTGTGTGCAACTACATTGTAAAACATGCTTCAGGATCTACTTCTTGTGTGTTGAGGAGCATTGACAGTCCATTCGAATTGAAAAAGTGTACGTGGGAGCGTACTCATGGTATGATTTCAAAAATAAGCCCCAGGTTAGATACTTCTTACCGAAAAGGGAAGTATTTCAGTTTGATTGTATGTGAGTGACACCTTCATTATGGCTTTTTTTGGTAAATCTTACCTTTCCATCTTCACATATGTAATTAAAAACTGGCAGGTGTTTCAGATCGTTAGTGGTCACCAAAATAGCTATTTTTAAAGCTGACTTTATCTTCACATTTTAGTTTATTTTAATCAAGTACATTTAGGAACTGATGCAAGGACCCCTTTTTGGAGGAATTATTTACTGAGATTTTGCAATGTCAACAACAAAGTCAATGTGAAAGCAAAGCTTTGAGATCAGATATCTGCATAACAAGTCATTTTCTGCAGCATGGCCACCTGTGTGATCGGCAGATCAGATAGCCCCATATACAAGGTATCTAATTCAAGCCTTGTCCGTGTTATAAGCTGAGATCATTCCTTATCTGGTTACTGCACTCTCCAACCGCATATTTTGTCTGTATTCTATTACAGCAAACTTTCTGCCCCGTCTCTAACATTTGTCATGATTACTTTTGCACTGATCAAGTGCATGCCTCCCAATGTAGGGAAATTGTAATGCAGCGATACAATTACATGAGCAGAGTGTTCCAACTGTACACCAGAGACTTGTAATGCCGCAACTCTACACTACACGTTAAAGGTTGTCTTTTTTTAAGCTTCAACACACATAGTTGAAGTTGTTTACATGAAAGTTGACCTAGCATAAGATGTATTTTCATGTTAAAGAGGAATTCCAATATTCTTGCCCTTACTATCACCCAAGGAGAATAGGAAAATATGCAATGTTTTTTTTAATGAAAAACATACCCAGCTGTTAAACTATTACAATATTTCTACCCCCTTGGATATTTATTCAATCAACTGGTATCTCAGCACAAGAGCTATGTCCCACGTTGGGCACAGTGGTAGTTCTGTGGTCTTCTAAGCTGGTGGGGTTATGGGGTATTGTGTACATGTGGATGGTGCCGATTCTCCAAAGGTCCCAATGGAAATAACCATCTCCCTGCAGGCTTGCAATGATGCTAAATTTGTGATTAAAAGGGCAGTTAAAGATAGGGTTGTGGTCCTGAGTTTTTGGCCTGTTACATACTGTGACCTTGTATAGTCTAATGAGAACTTTCCAGGCCAAAGATAGCTGGCATCCTTCTATATGTGGTGGGTTGTGAGGCATAGTGGGTGCAAGGTAGAAAAAGTTATTGAGCGCCAGACACTTCTTGGATGTAAAAGAGGTTTTATTTCTCTTAACAGTCCTTTTTGTATTTTTGGGCAAATGAGGTTTAGGGCGAGGACACCAATAGGAGGATAGTTGTACGGGGAAAAGCCCCAGCAAGGCCCCACATCTGCACATGCAGGAATGCTGTCTCCTATGGCAACAGCCTTTAACAGTTCCAAACTCAAACATAACAGTTCCTTCAGCTTAACTACAACTGCCTCTTGTAGTTCAACACTTGAGCTCATGGTCTTTTACTAGACCCTCTGATTCACTGACTCTGAATCACTTAAACTCCTACAATCTTTGCACTGGTAAATCTCCCTCAAGCATCACCCACACTTTCTTGCTGGGTCCCTAGCTTGGCACTCCAGATACTTATCAAGCTTCACCCTTGCTGACCGGCTCGGTTCCTGGCTTGACTCACAAGGCTGCTCTGCAAGCATCACCTCCGCTGGTTGGTTTCCCTGACTTGATCACCGCCTGAAGTTTCCCAATTCTCCATCGTGCCTGTTCATTGAGAATGCTGCTCCTGTACTTGCTTCAGTTTCTTACTGATGTCCCTGGTAATAAGGTGGTTGGCCCCTGTGTGGCGACAGCTTCCCTTCTACCTCCAACTACTGAGAGGTTCTCCGGCCACCAGAACAGTCACTTCTGGTTGGATTCCAAGCCGCAATCCCAACCCTGCCCTGCTCTCTTACTTCTGGAAAGGTCCTTACACAGCCTAGCAGCCAGATGCCCCCGGGATAGGCCCAATCTCTGGCCTAGCAGCCAGAGGCATGCGACACACGTTCACCCAGACAGCCATCCAGGTGGCACAGGATGCAGATCGTGTAAAAATAAGGAAGATGAATCTGCGCCACGGACAACTTAAATAGGTGATATGTGAACAAGTAAGTTGGGATATATGTAACAATAAGTATAGTGAACAAAATTAATGTAATAATATTAGTAGTGGCAGCCCCTGCATAAAAAACTCCACCTGGGTGGAGGAATGGTATTAGGTGTAGATAGCAGGTGATGGCGCCTCCTTAAAATGTTAAATAATGTGCCAAAGAAGAGTTGTCAAAAAAACAGTGTAAATACTGTGTGACTATAAAGTGCTGTATAGTGCTAATCATTGAAATAAAATCATAATACATACAATGTTGGTAATAGCAAAAAAAAAATTGATAAACCAAGAATAATAGTGATAATAAAAATAATAATAATCCAAAAACAGTGATAATAATCCAAGCAAAGTCCAATTTCCAATTTTGCTTTGTGCAGATTTAAAACTGCATGCACAAATAATAATAATAAAAATATTAATAAAATCCAAAGAAAGTGATAATAATCCAAGCAAAGTTCAATTTCCAATCTTGCTTAATGCAGATGTAAAACTAATTTCAAACTTGTTTCATGCAAAATAAAGTGCCAGGTGCTTCATGCAGGTATAACCGTCAGTGGATCACTCAGTGCTTTCCCCCAATGGTCCCGCACTCACCGGATCCAATCACCCCTACAGGGGTAACAGGCTCTCACAATAAATATCCACACTTCTATGGATGACGTCAGTACGACGAAACCGGTAGAGCGATCGTTCCTCTGAGCTACAGCACTCGTTTTAAAGGCTTTTGTAATACATGCTAAATGTGAGTACCCATTTTTGTGAAAATAAAGTACATTATCTGTGAAACGGTATCACGCTATTGGGCTTTCATTTGTCTCCTCTATGAACGGTTGAGCGGTTGGAAGGATTCCATATGAGAAAACCTGACAGACATAGAAGTGTGGATATTTATTGTGAGAGCCTGTTACCCCTGTAGGGGTGATTGGATCCGGTGAGTGCGGGACCATTGGGGGAGAGCACTGAGTGATCCACTGACGGTTATACCTGCATGAAGCACCTGGCACTTTATTTTGCATGAAACAAGTTTGAAATTAGTTTTACATCTGCATTAAGCAAGATTGGAAATTGAACTTTGCTTGGATTATTATCACTTTCTTTGGATTTTTTAAATATTTTTATTATTATGTAGCCCTGGGGTGAGCGCTACAATTATTATTTGTGCATGCAGTTTTAAATCTGCACAAAGCAATATTGGAAATTGGACTTTGCTTGGATTATTATCACTGTTTTTGGATTATTATTATTATTTTTATTATACCCATTAATCTTGGTTTATCACATAGTTTTTTGCTATTACCAACATTGTATGTATTAGGATTTTATTTCAATGATTAGCACTATACAGCACTTTATAGTCACACAGTATTTACACTGTTTTTTTTGACAACTGTTCTTTGGCACATTATTTAACATTTTAAGGAGGCGCCATCACCTGCTATCTACACCTAATAACAGGATGCAGATCACCTGACTCCACCTGAATATATAGGCTCTCCCAGCAGGCCAAGGGATTCAAGAAAACCCCTGCCCATTGGCTGAGATACCCCATATATCCATAACCTGAGCTTCAGTTGTCCTTCTCATATCTAATACCATTAAGTGTCTGGCTACTAAAAATCAAACATGTTATACTTACCTGCTCTGAGCAATGTTTTTGCACAGAGCAGCTGGATCCTTCTATTCTCGGGTGCCTTGCCGGCGCTCCTGCCTCCTCCCTAGCTCCAAGCAGGTGTGCTCCAGAGCTAGAGGGGGTGAGGTCGATCCGCGGTTGGTGTGTGAATGGACAAACTCAGCAGAAAGGAGGAGCCTGGCTGTCCATTCACACACCAAGCCACGGACTAACAGCAGCAGGAGCCAATGACTCCTGCTGCTGCTAAAAGCTGATCAGAAGTGCGAGTCCCCAGAGAGCAAAGGCTCTAGTGGACATGGCTGTATTGAGGGGGGGGGGGCTCAGGTAAGTCTTGGGGGGCTGCTGCACACAGACTTTTTTTTACCGCATAGAATGTCTTTACAACCACTTTTATTAAAATGTATTTAAAAAGTGGGGGCTTCTAAGCAACAAGCAACACTTAAGTCGGTAAGTACTTTGATCAGGAGTTTGTAATGTACAGCACAGCATACAAATTACAGTTGTCAGGTGTAAGTACATTGCTGGTCAACGGATAAAAAAACAGTCCTATCATTGGTCTCAATGGGAGCAAAAATAAATCCTTTCATTGTATTCATATTAAGTGGTTACCTTCCTTATCACATGATATGCTCATGTGCTGCTCTGCATCTCTTAATTTAGAATAGAACCAAACTATGCTGGCACCATCACACAAGAGATACTACTGACATAATTGCATTGGAGATCTATTGGTTTGATTAATAAAAGGCAAACAGACTGAGTACCTTTGTGAGTGCAGTTGCACTCTGCAAGTGTAGTTGCTCTGGAGTTTAGTAAGTAAGAAAAGCTTCACTCTGCAAAAAATACCTACAGTAATCACATGCAAGGAAAATAAATACATGTTTGCATGCATAGGATTGGATGATAGAAGTCAACAGAGCCTCCCCTCATTTATATAAGTGAAGTCATCCTATGAGAGTAAGAGGGCCCTGCAGTAGCCAAAGACACCTCCTGGCATTTCCTAATGTTTGCATAACCATTGTTGCTGAAATTGTGTTACTAATTTACTAATAACACTTTTTGGATTTCTTTTAGTAGAATTGATATAATGATTCAATTATGTACAGTATGTAAAAAAAAAAACAACACCATATCTATGAAGAGATTCCATTGACTTGATAAAAAGAGTTGTCCTACCCCTCAGTCTCCTTACTCCTTTCCAATAACCACTAGACATGTGCATTCGTTTTCGTCTGAATGCATTTTCGTCCGAATTTCAGGTATTTTCGTTATCGTTTTAGCGAAAACGAGCGTGCAGAATCCGAAATCTGAAAGATCCAACCTAAAAAAAAGCTTTATTTTCGTTTTCGTTGCTACAAAAGTTCGATATAGATAGGAGATTCGACATTACGCTGACAATAACAATCTGTGTCTATCGAACCTGCGGTCGAATGTACCTAACCTTAACTCTATCAGTCCAAGATTATTCTACATAGAGAGGAAAGATTCGACAAGATTTGAAACTATAGAGACAGTGTTATGGTAGACCATTCGACATGAACGAAGAAGATTTGACGAAACAGCGAAAAACATACAAACGTTGAATCTGTCATTGAAGGCTTATGGTGTCTGTCGAAAGTTCTAAGAAGATTCGACAAGCAGCTAAACTGTACGACACCCCATAGGCTATAGAAGAATTTGAATGTTTGTTGACTAGTAATAATTATTTAGAAATGTAATTATTACTAGTGTCATACAACATTAGAATTCTTCTATAGCTTGTAGGCAGAACATTCGACCTGAAATGTACAATTGCGGCGTCAAATCTTTTAGATTTCCGGCCGAATGTACAGTTGAATCTGCTCTGTTAAATCTTCTTAGAACATTTGTGAGGACACCATAAGCCTTCAATGGCAGATTCGACCTTACCATATTTATCGCCCTATAGCGCGCACCGGCGTATAGCGCGCACCCCCACCTAAAAGGGAACCCTAATTCTGGCAGTTTACAGTTAGTTACTTACAGTTGCCCGGTGTCCATCGGCGGCCACGAAGGCCGCAGACGGTCCGGCGTCCGTCTGCGGCCTTTGTGGTGTCCTCCCTGCTTCTCCCGTGCTGCGATCCCCACTTCCCGAACTGTGTTTGAACACCGCCGTTGACATATACCGAGCGCTGTACACTCGAGCACGCTCGGCCACGCTCGGCTCCTCTTGCATAAAGGCTAGGAGGCGGCACAGGGCGTGACCGTGAGGGGAGCCGAGCCTGGCCGAGTGTATCCGAGTGTACTGCGCTCGGTATATGTTGGCGGCGGCTTCAAACACAGCGCGGGAAGCGGGGATCGGCGTATATCGCGCACCCACGATTTTCCCCTGATTTTAAATGCATTTTATTATGAAATTAAATAAACAAAAACAAATTTCAGGAGAAACGAAATAAATGTATTGTTCGGACGAAAACGAAAATCCGAAACAAAATATTTCAGTGTGCACATTTCTAATAACCACTATTATTTTTCAAGCATCTCTGTAGGTGGGAAAAGAACATGCCTTTTTGCATATGAGTGTTAGTTAGGTGAAGCGTCCTTCATCATTCTGATTGTTACTTAACTTCTTTCTGCCAACCTATGAAGGAAAAGCAATAGATTTCATCCTTAGAACAACTGGAAACATGTCTAAGTCTGAAGTTTTACTTTGGTTACAACATTTAGGCTCTGTTTCTCTTTCCAGTAAAAGGAAGAGAAATGCCAAGAAAGGGAGTTTTCCTCCATGAGCATCCTGCCTTGCTCATGTTGGAAATCTAACCAACAAGACGTCTGAAAAGAAAATACTCGAACCTGTGTAAGATCCTACATAACACACAGTGACATGAGACAAAATGGAGGAGTACAAAGAAATATGACCTTCTCAGGTTTTTTACAAAACAAACACTGTGGATAATTTACACATCCCGCATTTCTCGGTAGAGCCAACTTGTCGGAGTTTGTGGTAGTCTCCAGACAACCTATTTTGCTTTAACATGGCTGATTAACAAAATACAGCATGGGATATTACAAGGAAAGCTACCACGGTTGGCATAAGCACAATCCAGTTATATTCATGCTTGCTTTATTACGAATGATGAAGGTGTTGACAGCTATAAGGCCATTGTACCTTGTTTATTTTTGTCTGTTTTTTTATGCAAACTCTCCACAGCTGTTGAGGTCAACAGAAAAAAATGTAATTACTTAAAAAATTACAGAAACTTTGTTGCAGGTATGGATTTCTAGCATGTGTTCCTACTCAGGTATTACTAAAACTGAATAGAGAGGCACAGAGCCACAGGCTGCAAGCATGAGCATAAGGCCTACATGACAGGTTTACAGTGGGGTCTAGACAGAAAAAGGAGTTACTAGAATTTCTTGTGGTGCTGAAGGAAGGGCACCTACCCACTTAGGTTGTCTGAGTTTGCCAGATGGGACTTCAGAGGCTGAAGGTTGACTCATCAGTCCAGAGAACCCACTGCCATTTTTCTGCACCTCAGTTCCTATACCTCCGTGCATAGAACATGGAAACAAGGCTAAGCAACTCAACTATGCAGGTAAACATAGGAAATGGGGTGCAAAAAAATGCCAGAAAGTGCTCTGGAATGATTAGTCAAAATAAGTTGAAATGTTTGGCTGTAAATATAGGTTAGAAGGTCTAGAGAGTGGTGAAGCATGTTGGAGGTTTCTTGCAAGTTTGGGTTGCATTCTTTCAAATGGAGTTGCAGTATCAATGGTATCCTCAATGCTGATAAATACAGACAGATACGTATCCATCCTGCCATACCATCAGGGAGGAGTGTGATTGGACCCAAATATATTCTGCAGCAGAAGGAACCCAGACATACAGCTTTTATTTAATTTAAAACTATCCTCAGCATAAAGTAGAACAAGAAGCCCTAGAATTGATGGTTTGGCCCCAACAGAGCCATGATCTCAGCCTCATCAAGTCTGTCTGGGATTACATTAAGAGACAGAATGATTTGATTTGCCTACATCCACATATTAGTTTTCCAAGATGTTTGGAACAACCTACCTGCTAAATGTACCTAGAAGAATTGAACGATTGATAATGTTTTGAAGGTAAAGGATGGCCACACCAAATACTGATTTAATTTGGATTTATCTTCTGTTCATTTACTTTCCATTTTGTTAACAATTATATTATTATTATACATTATTTACATAGCGCCAACAGTTTACGTAGTTAATAGATAAAAATAAACTATTAACACTTTGTTTTTCTGAGAGCATTCTTAAAACGTTTGCACAGTACTATATATATATATATATATATATATATATATATATATATATATAAAATCATATACATATGCTTATATGAATGACAGATGGTGTCAAAGGCTCCCACCCCTTTTTAGCATAGATGACTATTTCCACTCCTCTTGTAAACCAATTGTTTTCTCCGTCCAAACTTTGCACCTAACTGTCCTCTAAAGAATGTCCCTGTATAAAGACTGCCAAGTCCCGACCTGCAGTGTTTTACCTCTTAACATATAGACATTTAGACCCAGCTTGCTTTGACTATGTTGTTTTTGAGCATTCTTGAGACTTCTTTACAGTTCCCGAGTTACAAACACCTGAGTTACGAACTACTCCTACTTAGGAACGGCCTCAAATGCCAGCCACGCTGGTCTTGGATACCTCCGAGCACCTCCGGACACATCCCACACTGCAGTACTACATGTACTGCATGGTCAAAAGAGCCCCAGACAACATAACAAGCACCCGGAACATCTCACATCCATGCACAGGCAAACGTTACACTTACGAATGCAATGTTGCGACTTACGAACAACTTCGACTTAAGAACAAACCTACAGTCCTTATTGTGTTCATAACTCTGGGACTGCCTGTATATTTTGTAATAAAAACGCTGCTATGACCATTACATCCCAACTAAGATGAGCCATACTGTATTTATTGACTGGTATATTGTGGGTTGAGAAAGGGGGGAGTTTTGAATAGGCAGTTTGGTGACAAAGCCATCTGAAAATACCATAGTTATGATCTGTGAGATTAATGTTTTGCTTATTTATGGCGTGTTTGTATTGAGTTTTAGATTTTGTGTGCCACCTTTTGTATGGATAAAAAGAAAACAAATAGGAAGCTCTATAACACACTAGTAAAGAAGGGCCCATTTTAGGAAGAAGTCCGTGCCTTTCTACTGGACTAATGATTTTATGTTGTGTCTTTTCTTAGTGACAGCTATCCCCTACAAAAGCCAATAGTGAACTGTGCATAACGAGTTATTAGTATGGGTAGACAAGAAAAGCTAATTATATTACTACTAGTACTAAATAGTATTTTCTGAATCTAGACTGAATAAAATGTCCTCTCCTCACCCCTTTCTGACCTCTTATTCAGAGCCCTAAAATCTCTCCCCTGTAAGCCAACAAAACAAGTGATGACAAAGCCTTTTCCAGTTAAATAAGAAACATATTATGGAACCCAGCCTACAAGTACTATGGACAACCACAGAGATATCTTCCTTTTTCCCAAGTGTTCATGTATGTAGCTGACGTGTTGTTACTTCCTAGGGTAGCAACAGCAGTAAAAGAACATCATAAAGTAATCACGTTCAAAATCTGCTGAACACTGAGGTTAAGTTGCTGATTTTGGACAATTCTTGAAGTCGCTATGATAAATTTGGATTGTTACGCTATTTAGGATGAAGACTTTTTAATTGACCATTGGCACTGGTACCTCTATATTGTGTTTTTTATAGGGAATAATGAGCCCCTCAGGTATTACATTTTTGTATTTTGTCTTTTTGCAATATTTTCATGTTGGGAAGTACTGGATTCATTCATTTTTGTTTTCCTTAGCCTAAATTCTCTTGCTGATGGTTTTAAAGACAAGTTGTTAGGAATAAATATAGTACAATGTACTTAAAGCCATTTTAAATAGATTAGAAAGATTAGAGGGTTATTACCTCTATCAGATTTTATTGATTTCTGTATTTTTGTTGGGAAGTTTGTATATTCAATCGGTCACATGAATTGGAAGTGGACACAGAGCAATACAAACCCAACACAACTTCTAACTACTCACGAACATAAATTAACAAAAAATGTTTTGTCTTGTATCACACTTTAATCTAAAGTGCAGCCATTCTCAACCAGGGTTCCTCCAGGGGTTGCTAGGGGTTCCTTGAGCTGACTGAACTGCCATTTAATGGTGCCAGCATAGTTGCAGGGGTTAGCGCCACTTGTCATATATAGTTCTTCCCATGACCACCAATGTAAGGAGCATTTTCCCATTCACCCCAAATTAATTGGTTTTAGCAGGTGTTCTCCAAGACCTGATTGCAAAGGTTCCTCTAGGGTAGGGGGAAAAGAGATAGGCGGGAGGGGAGGCTGCCCTGGGCGCATTTGCTTACTGTAGGGATGGGGGCACCTTTCTACTGTCATAAGGCTGACAGGAGTAGTAAAAGCTCCTCTACCTCTAGTAAGGAGAAAACAGAAAGAAGAATGTGACCGGTCTTAGTCTATTCCCCTTGTGGAATCCTGTATAAAATAAAAGAAAAGAAAACAACTCCAATCAACATAAAGTCCAAGAATGTGCACACCATGCTTAAAATAAATCAAATTATCAGCCATTTCTTCCAAGGTGAACTGTTCCTGATGGCTTTGCCCAACAGACGACTGTTAAACAGTTCTTACATAGAGCTTATAGCTGAAAGAGAAACAGACCTGCTCCACATCTCCAGGTGAAATGACTGCTCCCCTCAAGAATTTGACCACACAGGTCAAACAACACTATCAGTGATGCTTCTTCCCAGTGTAATCCGGATACCATAATCACTTCTCCACCTGCTAGAATGGACCTCACTAATTAAAGGAGGTCTATATGAGATTTGCAGTGTTATAAGAGGCACCACTCCCACTGGATGTACACTCCAAATCCATAGCTCTCAGCAGCTCTTACGTATTCACACCGGGACTAGGTGAAGCTGTGTATTCTGAGGATTGTTTTGGGAAATGCCTTACTTCTAAAATGTGAGTGGATTCTTTTGTGGAAATAGATATGTTTTACTAGCGATTTGCACTATGGTTCTTTCCTCTTGCCTCCTATGTGATTGACACCACGCTGAGAGCTGTGGAGTGCTTAGCATTGACAAACTTAGCATTTGTACTCAGGGAAAAGGCCTTGTATTAGTGGTGGGCATTGGCAGTGTCCAGGGACGTGGCCCAGAGAAAAAGTTTGCTTTGGTGTTCAAAAACAAAAATTGCTATTGTACTCAAGGAACAAATTTTGCATTAGTGGTGGGTATTGGCAGTGTCCAGGGACATATGGGGTGCTTGTATCTAATGAGGTTCTGGATCCCCTCCAGATAGCCAATCCCAAGAAAAGCCATTCAGCACTGTGGGAATGAAGCCCTCTCCTTGGTCCATGGCCACACTATACTGGCCAGTTGCTTGTATCTAATGAGGTTCTGGATCCCCTCCAGATGGCCGATCCCAAGAAAAGCCATTCGGCACTGTGGGAATGATGCCCTCTCCTTGGTTAATGGCCCCACTATACTGTCCAGTTGCTGATCTGTAGTCCTGCTCTATCATTGTTGTCCCCTGGCCTCCTAGCTCCCCAGGCAGCCCCTGAGCTATTAGTGGTAGCTGCAGTAGTAAAATCTAATGCAGACTTACCTTTGCCATGTAAGAAATGCCTGAAATCATTTTGAGGTCTCAGGGAACCCCTGCTAAAAATTATTATATCTACATTTCTCAGTACAATAATATAATAAGTAAGCTCCAAAAAGTTTTAAATAAAATAATTAAGAATATGCCATACCTGAAATATTGACAGAACCAATTACCTTACAACACTACTGCTCTATATGTCAATGATAATCAAATGATTCAATATTACTGGCCAGAAAATATATATAGACTATATATAGAGTGTTCTCTTACACTAGTTCAAGATGAGGTGGATAAGAGGCACTGGATATAAATCTCCTAAATATTAAGTCCTTAGTGTTGCATAATAGCTTGGGTTCAGTGGCTCTCCACAAAATGGGGCCCTTCAGAAATAGGGGTCACCCAAAATAAGCAGTCTATATAAATTTGCACCAGAAAAAGAGACAAATAAAGTATAGTGCTCCTTGCAAGCACTTACCCCCTTCATGGGAAGCTCTCTCCCAAGGGGGTTAGCTTACGTGCGCGCTCCCATGATACAGCTGGCGGCTGTATCACTCGGCCTTGCATTAAGGTGAAAAAACACAAATCTTTACGACCCCTTTAATGTAGTTTTAACAAAGTAAGCCCATATTTCCAGCTTAAAGCGGTAGTAAACTCAGAAAATGTAATTACTAAATCGCAATATATAGCTTAATTTAGGTGTTTTGAATCAAAGTTCCATATTTAGTATGCCAAAAAAAACTTCTTACTTGTTTCAATATAGGTTTTTGTGAACACTCCTGCTTGGACCTCCCCGCCGCCATTTCTACTGCTGTCGTCCGTGTCTATACAGTGATATATTTCCACTCTCAGTATGTAGCTGTGGCTATAATCCCGCATGTGCGCATTATTCCATGAAGCCGAGCCTCGTCTACTCTCCACAACCACTCCAACGTAGCGAGTCACATGGGGACAAGGCTGAGCTTCTCAATGGGAGTATCGCGGGATGTCGGGTCTGATGTCTACATGAGGAAATGACGCAGCCCCGACATAAACAGATATTTTTATCCGGCCGAGGCTCTGCTTGCCGGAATGAACGGGGATCTGGCGCATGCGCTGTACGCGTCCCCACTCGTCAATCCAGCTGTAACTTCAGAAGCAGGCAGGTAAGGAAAAAAAGGCTAATAGCAATCGGTTTACAGTGATGAAATGCACAATTATATTGAAAGTGAATATTTTGACTATAAAACCGCTTTAACAGGTTCCCTATAGTCAAGTGTTTATGAAGCATTGTATTTTTTTCCATTTCTGAAATCACATGTTCTGCAGCCTGTTCTAAAATTGGCTCCCTCCAGGCCATAGACCCCCATAGTAAATGAGAATATTGTTTATGTAATGCCATCATTTATCATTCTGAAATTTTACCTATTTTCATATCAATGTTCACTTAATCATGTTACTTTATAAACTCCTTTGAATAAACACTGAGAGTTTTTGAGAGGGAATTCAGCTTTTTTTAAATGAAATTAATAGATGAACAATTTTGGACCATGTCATTCATTTCAGGCTGTCACTCCTGATCAAATAACATTACTAGGGGTTTTTATGCATGCCAGCATGATTACTGCATACTTGTAATGGGGAATATTTATTTGAAGTGCACAGGACTGATTTACAGCAATCCTCTTTTTCTGCATGTTATCAGAGCCAAGATTGCTTCATACAGATTAGCAACAGCAATTAGGAAATCATTTCTAGATTTCTTATGAGTGTTTAGAGATTTTAATGGGTTTTCAAATTACACGATAGCTATTTGGAGGGCAAATAAATAAAATGAGGCTTTGTGTGATACAAAAATTAATGAGGTGCCTATTGGATTGATTGCAAGGTATGGTTCCAAGTTCAATGTAAAGGAATGGATATACTACATGCAGTGTAATTCATACCCTGCTTTGGAAATGATATCGACATATGGTCTATTATAGAGGCGAGTGAATCGATTTGAGCAAGTTAGAGTTTGCCGAAAATGTCAAAAGGTAATCATTCAGTGAACCACTAAAATGGGCCAAAGAACCACTTAGCAGCTTATCTCCAGGTGGCTTAGTACCTAGAAGAACACCACCAGGAATTTCCCAACATTTAGGTGACATTTGATGGGATCCAAAGGTATTCTTTCTTTTGAGGTCAAATCTGTCACTTCATAGAAAACATCTAAAAAATGGCTCCTACAATAGTAGACTTACCTCTCCGCTGAGTGGGTCAAAATTGATGTCAAAATTAGCTGTCTTCAAGCTCTAGAGCCTCCACCAGAATCTTCAACTTTTGTAAAGCACAGAAATGCTTTACGGCTGCAAGGTAAAAATTCTCAACCTGTTGCCAAGAATGTCTTGCTGACCTGAAAGTGGAAGGAACTTTTCATCACCCTCTCAGCAGTGGGTAAACTGTGAATGTACAGCTTTTTGGTGGGTCTCAGCTCCTTTGAACTTCTCAACTTTTAGGCTGCTGGCCATAGTGAGCAAACTTTCTACATTCAGAAGCTTCTATAGGGCCACTGACAGGTGCTGCATACCCGTGAGTGAATTTTAACCATTTAAGGACCGAGCCTGTTTTTCAGACTCGGTGTTTACAAGTTAAAAAATATTTTTTTGGCTAGAAAATTACTTAGAACCCCCAAACATTATAAAAAAAGTTCTTGCACCCTAGAAAATTAAATGGCGGTCATTGCAATACTTTTTGTCACACCGTATTTGCTCAGCGGTCTTACAAGCGCACTTTTTTTTGGAAAAAAAAACACTTTTTTAAATTAAAATGTAAGACAACAGTAAAGTTAGCCCAATTTGTTTTATACTGTGAAAGATAATGTTACGCTGAGTAATTTGATACCCAACATGTCACGCTTCAAAATTGCGTCCGCTCGAGGAATGGCATCAAGCTTTTACCCTTAAAAATCTCCATAGGTGAAAAAAATCCTACAGGTTGCATGTTTTGAGTTACAGAGGAGGTCTAGGGATAAAATGATTGCTCTCGCTCTGATGATCGCGGCGATAACTCACATGTGTGTGAGCTCGACGGGATGGGGCACTTAAAAAAAAAAAATCTTATTTATTTTACTTTATTTGTTTGATTTTAACACTTTTTTTTTTTTTTTTTTTAATTGGGTCACTTTTATTCCTATTACAAGGAATGTAAACATCCCTTGTAACAGAAAAAAGTATGACAGGTCCTCTTAAATATGCGATCTGGGGTCAAAAAGACCTCATATCTCATATTTGGAATTAAATACAATAAAATAAAATAAAATTGTAATTTGAAAAAATGACAACAAAAAAATGTCCCTTTAAGATGTATGGGTGGAAGTGACGATTTGACGTCACTTCCGCCCTGCAGTGATATGGAGACGGGTGGGGGCCATCTTTCCCTGACTCATCTCTATGCACAGCAAGGGAAAGGACCGGATCGCCTTCGCCACTGCCAGCGGCTCTGGTAATCGTGGAGGGCAATGGAGAGTGGCGGGAGGGGGGGCCCTCTCTTGCCTCTGACAAAAGTGATCTTGCGGCGTATCCAACGCAGAGACGATTTTTATATTGTAGAGAACCACCCACTGAAGAAGAGGATACTGGGGTTATGGTAGCTATCTGCTACCATAACAACGATATTCCTCTTCAAACACATCACGTATAATGACGGTGGGCAGTCCATAATGAATTTAGACGATAGATGATTTAAGACGATACCAGGTTGGTGAACTGTGTTTCTATTGCATCAACATTGGAGCATTTTGCCTCCATGTGTTCAGACATAGAAAGATACCACCAAATTTCAAGTTAATGGCTCCTTAGCCATCTTTTCTACACTTTCCACTAATTGCAACTTTGAAGACTGAAGCCCCATGAACCTAGCTGCAGGTACTAGAGAGGTAACTTGTACACATGTAGAGAGCTGGGCTCAGGGATCTCTGATCTGACACTGGAAGTGAGGTGGCAGAGTGGCCGAGTTGGTGGAGCCGGGCACAGGCTCCACGGTGACTACCTTAAAATACTATATTAATAGAGTAATAATGCGCTAAAATCAACCTTACAATATTACACAAATGTATACATATTCCAATGACATAAAAACAATGGGCCAGATTCACGTACATTGGCGCATTTTTTGACTGACGTAGCGCACCTCCTTTACGTTAGACTGCCGCAATGTAGCGGTGCAATCACCGTATTCTCGATTGATTTGCGCAGAAAATAGCGCCTGTGCAACATAATTTCAGAGGCGTAAGGCGGAGTGATTCAAATTGGGAAGGACGTGTTACATTGAAATGAGCCGTGACCCCATGCAAATGAAGGGCCGGCCGGCTCGCGCATGCGCACATGAAGCAGACCATGGTCAGCACCTCTGTGCGCATGCTCACAACTCGGGAACGGCACAATCAGTGAAATTGGAAGTGGACCAGGGCAACTTAGTGAACTACGCAGACAGCATAAATAGACAGACACAAACGCACTGCCTTTGCAAAAGTACATCCCTTTGTACCCCTCCCTATACAGCAAGGTGCTTTTGTTCTGTTGTTTATTAGCGTTTGTTTGTTTGTGACGTGTCTTTGAGATATTTGGGGACTGTTTTGCAGAGTGATTTTTGTCTTTTATGTGTTTTCTTTGTTGTTATTTTGTTTAAATTAGATTTTTGCTGGCCATTTTTTATTTTTGCTGGTCAATTTTTTTATTTATTTTTTGGTTCTGTTTATGTATGATTTGGGAATGTGGAGGTGACATTCCTGCCGGAAAAGGGGTGTCACCCTCATTTGTGGTGGAGAAGTGATCCCCAGGTCTGTGTGAATGGTGTATGAATGTACAGTGACATAATTGGAGCCGAGGCATGGCGTTGCTGCTCACAAGTCCTGCATGGTGGGCTTGTGCCAATCCAATGTGATGAGGATGTGATGTGTCTGTGCTAGGGACCACAGTGGTGTGCATGCATGCATTCTCATTGTGCCATGATTAATGTGTGTGTTTAACGTGCAAAGATGCCTAATGTGAGCTGGCTCCTGGCTGCTCTTCCCTCAGAAGACGGGGTAGCCTTGGTTAGGGGGGTTCTGTATAGGAGTCATGAGATGGGGTCCCAGTGCATATGCAGAGTCACCCTGAAGGGATAAGACAGGAGGATGTTAGTAGTGCATGTGCCCCTTGTGATTTCAGCATCATGGGGGGGACAGTCATGCCTGCCACCCATGTCACTCACCAACCAGCCAGCTGTCCCCATACTGTACATGTTCTGTTTGAAATCTGTGGGGATGGGGCTAGGATTGTATATGTAGCTGTCATGGGTGTCATGGGTGGTGTCATGTGTTGGGCTCCTGCAGGGTTGTGGTTAATTCCAGGATGGCATTAGGGGTGAATCTGAAGATGCGAGACACCTCAGAATCACTCATGACAAAGATGTCTATGCGTGTGTGATATATCAAGTGAAGATTGAGGGGCTTGTATCAGATTAGATTATTATATCCATCAAGGTTTTAAAGGGCTATTGAAAGATAGTGAGACTGTGTTTGTAATTTGTATGTATGTTATGTATTGATGTATATATGTATGTATATTTTTGGTAAAAATGTTTCTTAAAGCAAAGAAATTTTTTTTGTAAAAAAAAAAAAAATCCTCTCCCGTGCCCTCCTCCGTGCCCTCCTCCGTGCCCTCCTCCTTCTTTGCTCATCTAAAGTCAGTAGTATAGCTATGAGCATGGATGCCACTGGCATGTTGGCATACAGTTTGTTGTGCAACACGTGTGACTGCTCAGCTCCTCACTAACAGTGTTGCTTTCTCTGACATGTAGATGAATTGTCTAATTTTATCCCACCTTTTCTATGGTCTAATTTTAGACAGGCCGTGCAGCTGTTGCGCACAGCGCGTAGCCTGCGCTGCACCAACGTTCTTTTGTGGATCCCCGTAACTCCCTCATTATCATATTTGAATAGCAAATCAATGGTGTGTCTAGTGCAGTTTTATGCGAACGAATGCGCCTGTCTATCGAAATTACGGCGGACAAAAAAAGTAGATTTCTTGCGTATCTCATTTTGGGGATGCGGCGCATCGAAACGCATGCGCAAATTTAGACTTACGCCGCGCATCTCCTGTTACGCTGGCGTAATTGCTCTGTGAATCTGGCCCATTAGGTTTAATATAAAAAAATCAGCCGTGTCCAATATGTGAACTATTAATCACCACCACCAATTAGTGGGTGTACTGCTTACCTAACGATTAATTTGTTGATTGCAACACTGGTCCTTTTAAAAAAAATAAAAAGTGTCACTTAGTCTCCAATTTATCTGCTGCAATGATGCAGTCCTGCTTTAAGTCACTGATCACTGCCATTACTAGTAAAAATAAATAAATAAATGAAAGTTTCATAAATATATCTCATAGTTTGTAGACGAGATAACTTTTGTGCAAACCAATCAATATATGAGTATTGATTTTTTTTTACCAAAAATTTGTAGCAGAATACATATTGGGCAAAATTAATGAAGAAATTTGATTTTTTAAATTTTTAATTGGATATGCTTTATAGCAGAAAGTAAAAAATATTTTTTTTTTCAAAGTTGCCTGTTTTATTTTATTTTTGTTTATAGCGCAAAAAAATAAAAACCACAGAGGTGATCAAATACCACCAAAAGAAAGTTCTATTTGTGGGGAAAAAAGGACATTGTATAGCAAAAAATGGACTGGTCAGGAAAGGGTGTAAACCTTCCAGAGCTGAAGTGGTTAATGTGTTACTGTACACAGGGCCGATCCGCCCTATAGGCTAACTATGCAAGCTGCTTAGGGCCCCGCAAAGCTGCAGAGGGCCCCCTAAATTACTAGAGGCCTTGCCTGGTGAGAAGTCATTTTCGGCCCCTTGCCCCACTTCTCAACTCGCTGACATGGGAGAAGAGGTAAGAAGTCAGCACCCCACGCTTCTCACTTTATTGTAAGATGTCATTTCCTTCTGACAGCAGAAATAACACCCCCTGCCCCCGCTTCTCAACTTTAATCTTCAATGTGACATGTCAGCGTACCCCATCCCTCCCACTTCTCAACTTTAATGTGACATGTCATTTTGCTTAGGGCCCCAGGGAGGTCAGGATCGGCACGGACTGTGCAAGGTGGCTGATTCACTTTTAATGATATATGCTACCACCTTTATGCTGAACTTCACATTATCACAGCCCGCCTGGTCCAGTGCACTAGTGAGTGCCTTCACGGAGAGGTTCACGTCTGTGGGGCGGTTTGGTCCCAGCACCACAAACTGGCATAAACCCCATCTACAGGGCGAGTAGGCCCCTTTCACAAGCTTGAAAGTGTGCTCAAGACATTTTCCTGTTTCAGCTAGTCTCTAAATGATCTGAGTGTCTGCCATTGTTGCTTTTTTATTGTGCATCCCACTGTACTTTTTCTGGATGTTAAGAACTCCCACTTCCTGTTATGTGAATATATATATATATAATTTTTGGGGGTTCTAAGTAATTTTCTAGCAAAAAATATGGGCCCAGATTCACAGAGCGATTACGCCTGCGCAACAGGAGATGCGCGTGCGTAAGTCTAAATGTGCGCGTGCGTTTCGTTGCGCGGCATCCCCAGAACGAGATACGCAAAAAATCTACTTTTTTTTGTCCCGCGTAATTTCGTTAGACTGGCGCATCCTTCCGCGCAAAAGTGCGCTAGACACACCATTGATTTGCTAGTCAAATATGCTAATGAGGGACTTACGGGGATCCACAAAACAACGTTGCGGCAGCGCAGGCTACGCGGTGTGCGCAACAGCAAAATGTCCTGTCTAAAATTAGAGCTTATAAAAGCTGGTCTAAAAAAAGAAAAAAAGTCTACTTGTTAGATAAAGCAACACTGTTAGTGAGGAGCTCAGCAGTCACACGTGTTGCTCAACAATCTGTATGGCAACATGCCAGGGGCATCGTCGCACATAGCTATACTACTGACTTTAGATGAACAAAGAAGGATGAGGGCACGGAGGATGGCACGGAGGATGGCACGGGAGAGGATATACCGTACCCGCATAGACCTGTTTGGCATGAGTGATTTTGAGGTGTTTCGCATCTTCAGATTTACCCCTCATGCCATCCTGGAATTAACCACAACCCTGCAGGAGGACATCACCAGCCCAACACACCGCTCACATGCAGTGCAGCCACTGGTCAAGGTCATGGCAACACTCCATTTCCTTGCCAGTGGCTCTTTTCAGGGTACAAGTGGAGTGGTGGCTGGGATGTCACAGTCCTCCATGAGCAGATGTGTGCACCAGGTTGTCCCTGCAATCCTCAGACGCATGGCCAACCAAATCATCAAACCCACCACTGAGGAGCTGCGGCTGAAGGCAATGACAGATTTCTACAGAATTGCCAGATTCCCACGCACTGTGGGGGCCATTGATTGCACACATGTGGCACTCCAGCCCCCCATGAGACAGAGCACATGTACCGCAATCGGAAGCATTGGCATTCCATCAATGTACAGGTGATAGTCGATGCCCAAGGCCTCATATGGCACGTCTGTGCCAAATACCCAGGGTCCAGCCATGACAGCTACATATACAATCAATGCCACATCCGATTGGAATTCGATCAGAATGTGTATGGGGACAGCTGGCTGGTTGGTGAGTGACATGGGTGGCAGGCATGACTATCCCCTCCCATGATGCACATCACAAGGGGCACATGCATGACTAACATCCTCCTGTCTTTTCCCTTACAGGTGACTCTGCATATCCACTGGGACCCCATCTCATGACTCCTATCCGGAACCCCCAAACCCCAGGCGAGGAAAGATACAATCAAGCACATGCCCAAACACGAGCAGTGGTGGAGCGCACCTTTGGCCTCCTAAAGTCACGTTTCCGATGCCTGGATAAGTCTGGGGGTACCCGCTTGTATTCCCCAAACTTCGTGTGCCAGATCATCGGTGCATGTTGCATGCTGCACAACTTTGCAGAAAGAAAGGGCCTGCAGATTGACCTACGTGATGACCTGACCCCTGAACCAGACAATCCCCCCCTAACCGAGGCTACCCCGTCTTCTGAGGGAAGAGCAGCCAGGAGACAGCTCACATTGGGCATCTTTGCACGTTAAACACACACATTAATCATGGCACAATGAGAATGCATGCATGCACACCACTGTGGTCCCTAGCACACACACCCCACATCCACATCAAATTGGATTGGCACCAGTCCACCATGCTGGACTTGTGAGCAGCAACGCCACGCCAAGGCTCCAATTATGTCACTGAACATTCATACACCAATCACACGGACCTGGGGATCACTTCTCCCTGGTCCTGGGGAACCCTTCTCCACCAAAATAGAGGGTGACACCCCTTTTCCGGCAGGAATGTCACCCCCACATTCACACAGCATTCACAACACAAAAAAAAAAAAAAAATGACCAGCAAAAGCAAAAAAATTCCAGCAAAAAAAAAAAAATGACAAAAAAAAAAATGACAAAAAAAAAAATGACAAAAAAAAAAAAAATGGGGGAAAAACAAATTACTGCCCTCTGCGTGAGCCACGCCTGGGGCGCCCCCGGCCGCGGCCCCGGCTTCTCAGGGGAGACTCTTGGGGAAGGGGTAAAACCGGGGAGGGAGGATCAGCCCCTGATCTCTGCCCACCTGGTGGCCTGCCCTCCAAGGCCACGGCAATTCTGTCCAGGGCAGCACCAAGTGTTGCCGTGTTGGCCTGGATAGCCAGGGTAAGGGCCCTCACATCCTGCCCAACGCCTGCTGATGTCGTCTGCAGTTCGTTTAGGCAGGTTGTGAAAGCCCGGGAGTGGGAGTCCAGGTTCCCCAGCGTATCCTTGATGGAGGACAGGCTCTCCTCCATCCGCACCAATGTCTGGCTGACCTGTCCCAGATGGCGGGTCTGGAGGAACTGGTCCCTTCTCAGGGTGGCGGGCAGGAGATCGGCCAACCCCCTGGTGGTCTGGGATGACATCCTGCCTCCAGCTGATGCTCGTGGCCGGGAGAAGGGGAGGCCCTTGTGAGGGGAGCTATGTTGGGGGAGGAGGGGGGGGCTCCCCCTTAGGGAGGCCTGCCTGCTGGCAGCCAGAGGGGAGGAGTCCTCAAAACCCAAACGTCCAGTGCCTGACATGGACTCCTCCTCCTCATGATTCTCCTCCTCCTCATGATTCTCCTCCTCCTCATGATTGTCCTGCTCCTGTTGAACCTCCTCCGCGGACTCCGGCCTTGTTGGGGGGGCCTCATTAGGCTGCTGTCCTGGGGTTGGTGCGGTCAGGCCAGATGGCCCTGCACCCTCCTGCACATCTGTGGATAACACAAAACATTCACAGGTTGGAGGATCCACACACTTGCCACATATTCCCTTTCACCCCCTCCCCCACACATGCTACACACCTGATATTAAAAAATAAAACAACTTACCTGGCACCACGGGCTGGGGACTGGAGTCAAAGCCGGGCAGGCCCTCAACTTCATGCCAATGAAAGGTCAGGGCCACCGCACGCTCCTCCGCTGTCAGGCTAATACGGCATGGTGGGCCCCCTCCTGTGCCCCTGGCATGGGCATGCATTCTGACCAACTTCTTTTTGACCAGACGCCGGAGGTCATTGATTTTTTTGTCAATCCCAGACCTGGTCCGTGTCTCCCCCTGCCCCGCAGAATTCACCTGGTCAGTGATCCTATCCAAAATCTCCCTCCTCCTGGCCGGGGTGGTGTTGGCACTCTCTGGGCCGTGGAGGTAACGCCCATACTCGCTAATGGCCTGGGCAAGAATCTGTTTTTCCACAACTGTAAAATTCAGCTTTCGTTTTCTCTCAGTCATCCTTCCAAAAAAAAACAGTCCCAGTCAACAAAATTCACGCACACAAACAAGCACAACCAATCACAAAAAAACACACACACAGAGAGAAAACTACTCACCAAGAAACAGTCCCCAAAAAACAAAACAAAAATACAGCAGGAAAAGAAACAAAAAGTAATATATCAATCAAACAAACAGTCTCTCAAACACTTATCAAAAACCACTTTCAAAAATCTACTAACAAACACCTGATCACACAGAACACTAATCTGACAACTACAAAACACACCGCAACGAACAACAAGAACAAAAGCACTTTGTTAAATGGGAAGGGACAAAGGGATGTACTTTTGCAAATGAAGTGCGTTTGTGTGTGTCTATTTATACTGTTTGCGTAGTTCACAACGTTGCCCTAGTCCATTTCCAATTTCACTGATTGCGCCGCTCCCGAGTTGTGAGCATGCGCACATCGGAGCTGACATGGTCTCGTTCAAGCGCGCATGCGCGAGCCGGCCGGCCCTTCATTTGCATGGGGTCACGGCTCATTTCAATGTAACACGCCCACGTCCTTTCCAATTTGTATTACTCCTCCTTACGCCTCTGAAAAAACGTTACGTATGCGCAATTTCCTGCGCAAAAGCTACGAGAATAGGGTGATTACGCGGCAAAATTCCGCAAGTCTAACGTAAAGGCGGTGCGCTACGCCGGTCTAATAATGCGCAGATGTACCTGAATCTGGGCCATGGATTTTAACTTGTAAGTAGTGTTGCTCAAGAATATTCGCATTGCGGATATTCGTTACGAATATTGCCTATTCGAGTATTCGCGAATAACTCGAATATCGCGGTGAATATTCGCTATTGCGAATATTCATATTTTTCCTAATTTATTTTTAAAACAGATCACATCCTAGTGATCTCCATCGACGTCTAAAAGCATTGCTGGTATGATTAGAGACCCTGGGCCGAGTAGCTGAGGCGATCCTTTTATGTTGCCGAATATATACGCTGCGAATATTCGTATTACGAATATTCGCGAATACTTTCTCTGCCCTTCGTTTGCATCAGAGCCAATCAGAGTTCTCCTACCACAGTTGTCAGAGGTTAGCAACCTCCATAGCAACCAATAGGAACCTGCCTGCACGACCATTATATAAGATCACTCCCAGCAGTATTTCAGTGCAGAATCACAAGGTGGCTAGAGAGAGTGGAGTGTTTCTGTGCGTTTTTCCTGTGTATTGCAATCTTAGAGCTTAGCATTGTGCTTCCTATAGTGCTTTCAGTTCTGAGTTTCCTGCTTCTAAAACCAAATGCTTTTTTCAAAGCAAAAGACCCAACAGCTTTTCTAAAAGCTCAGATTTGTGTTGTTTTGTCCAGGTTAGTGTAGCTTAGTGTTAGATATATTTCTGTTTAGTTAGTGTAAGTGTACATTTCTTTAAGGTAACTTAGTTTAGTCTGTGTTTAGTCTCTGTGTTTTGTGTATATATAAAAAAAAAAAAAAATTAGCTTTAGTTTAGTCATATAAGTTTGTGTAAGTAGAGTTAGTGTTTAGTGCATATTAGTTTATTATTTGTAGTCCTTGTCTTTGTCCTTGTCAGTCAGTGTAAAAAAAAAAAAAAATGTAGCTTTAGTTTAGTCATATAAGTTTGTGTAAGTAGAGTTAGTGTTTAGTGCATATTAGTTTAGTAATCCAGGAAATGATCTCCGTTTTTGCGTGTTGTTCGCGCGCATGTGCATGCCCGGACGAGAATTTCGCAATCAATTTCGCATTCGCATTAGCGAAATTTCGCAACTTTTTTTTTTTTTATAAAATATCACGAATATTTGATATTAACGAATATTTCACGAATATTCTTCTATATATTCGTGAAATATCGCGAAATCGAATATGGCGTATTCCGCTCAACACTACTTGTAAGCAACAAATGTCAGAAATAGGTTTAGGCGTGAAAGGGTTAAACATGTAGAACATATCCCTCTTAATCTCCTCCCTCAAGAGTGAATAAATTCAGTTCCTCTAATCTTCCCTCATAGCTGAGCTCCTCCATGCCTCTTATCAGTTTAGTTGCCCTTCTCTGCACTTTCTCCAGTTCCCCGATATCCTTTTTGAGAACTGGTGCCCAAAACTGGACTGCATATCCAGATGAGATCTTACTAATGATTTGTACAGGGGCAAAATACTAAATATTTTATATATTTTTCTCTGGAGTCCATACCTCTCTTAAAATGAGAAAGGTTGTCCTATCTTATGGAATTACTTAAAGGCAAAATAAGCTATCTTTAAAGGACCAATAGTGACCAATAGTGAGCCTTGTGCGGCAGGAGGGGAAAAAAAAAAAACTTGACTTTTAGGGGAAAATTTGAAGTTTGTATATAACTATACCTTTTACTAGTTTTTGGTAAAGTTGGCTTTCACATCTCTAAGGTTCCTCATACCCCACCGAAATTTCGTTGTAATAATAGCTTGCCAATTGCCACTGGCTACAACAAAGGGCCAATTCACGTGCGATGCACTGTAAAAAGTCCCGCCTGTTACATATTTGATTTCCAGCAAAAGTTTCACTTTTCATAGGGATGAATGGCAGCCTATGTAGTATGCATGCAAAATGCGTGAAATCGCATATGTGTTAACTAAACATTAGCCCCTAACTTTGCATGTCTGAGAAATTACAGAAGACAGAAGCAAGAACAGTCCAAAATAAATCACTGTTTCGATGTGAAAATGTCTACAGACATGGAAGACAGTTAGCTTTTTCTAGACAGAAAATTGGCAAAGAATGTCAGTATCAGAAACACAAGTGAAAGAATTCCATCAGAGCACATAGCTCTGCGTCCACAATAAACGACTTGATAAGTACTTGATTGTTTTGTTTGGGCCACGCATTTCATTGTGTGATCATTAAATTGTGTAATTTTTCAGCAGATAATATTTGACTTTGGAGTCAATGTTTTCACAGATTTTCAGGTCAGGGAACCGCCATCAATTCTCATTTTATCAAGTCAAAACATTTCACTAGCTTGGTTCCTGCCACGGGTGCATTAGTGGTTTTACAGGAATGTTAATGGCTGACAATTACCTTCTGTCACTGCATATAACTATTTACTATTAATGTTCTCTTCAATGCAGAGCTGGAATTATACAGAACTAATATTAATGGAAACAACAAGTGGAACAGCGGAAGATATCAACTCGCAGTTTAAAGGAACAATTCATTGTTAACACGCCATAAAATTATAGGGTAGTAAAGCTCAAAATTAGACTTATCGATATTCGTATATTCAGATGAGTCTTTTTTTTTCTTTTTTTTTTTGGAAATACACAATGATACACACAGGAGAAAAAAGAACCTGTATCTGTAATCAGGGGTGTCAAACTCAATTTCATTGTGGGCCGCATCAGCATTATGATTACCCTCAAAAGGGCCGGTTGTATCTGTAAGATTAGATGTCCAGCACATCCCCTCCTCTTTACATTAGATGTTAAGAGCCAACCCACCATCAGAAGTTGAGTCCCCCACTCTCCCTTACATCACAGTGCACCCCTTTTCCTTATGCTGCTGCTGGGAAGAAGCTGGATGCATTGCTTGAAAGCAGAAAGTAAGGGTCTGGAGTAGAACCAGAGGAGAGCTGGAGCTCTTCTGCAGCTGCAGGAGAGGTGCGAGGGCCACATGAAATGGCCAGGAGGGCCGTATTCGGCCCGCGGGCCTTGTGTTTGACACATGTGATGTAAATGATTATCAGGGATAATATAAACGGGATTTCCCTTGTAATCAACATTGTGGATATGTTGGGCTATCGTGCTAAAGCAGTGGTCTCCAAACTGTGGCCCACAAGCCCTATTTAGCCCTTTTCTTGCCTTTATCTGGCCCTTGGGGCAATATTAATTTCACTGATGCAAGGCACTGTTTATCCCGTTTTCACCAATGATGAGGCACCATTCCTTCCACTGACACCCAATAGTGGGGCATAATTCCTAACACAGACACCAACAATGGTAGAATTATTCCTGTTGTTAGCATCATTTCTAAACAACCGACAGTATTCCTCTAACAGACACCAACAATGGTGGAATTATTTCTGCTGTTAGCATCATTCCTAAACAACCGACAGTATTCGGTGTTAAGAGCCAACCCACCATCAGAAGTTGAGTCCCCCACTCTCCCTTACATCACAGTGCACCCCTTTTCCCTATGCTGCTGCTGGGAAGAAGCTGGATGCATTGCTTCAAAGCAGAAAGTAAGGGTCTGGAGTAGAACCAGAGGAGAGCTGGAGCTCTTCTGCAGCTGCAGGAGAGGTGCAAGGGCCACATGAAATGGCCTGGAGGGCCGTATTCAGCACGTGGGCCTTGTGTTTGACACATGTGATGTAAATGATTATCAGGGATATTATAAACAGGATTTCCCTTGTAATCAACATTGTTGATATGTTGGGCTATTGTGCTAAAGCAGTGGTCTCCAAACTGTGGCCCATGAGCCCTATTTAGCCCTTTCTTGCCTTTATCTGGCCCTTGGGGCAATATTAATTTCACTGATGCAAAGCACTGTTTATCCCATTTTCACCATGGATGAGGCACCATTCCTTCCACTGACACCCAATAGTGGGACATAATTCCTAACACAGACACCAACAATGGTAGAATTATTCCTGTTGTTATCATCATTTCTAAACAACAGACAGTATTCCTCCAACAGACACCAACAATGGTGGAATTATTTCTGTTGTTAGCATCATTCCTAAACAACCAACAGTATTCCTCCCACTGACAGCAACAATGGGGTACTATTGCTTACACTGACACAAACAATAGGGCACTATTCTTCCCACTGAGACCAATGATGAGGCACCATTCCTTCCACTGACACCCAATAGTGGGGCATAATTCCTAACACAGACACCAACAATGGTAGAATTATTCCTGTTGTTAGCATCATTTCTAAACAACCGACAGTATTCCTCCCACTGACAGCAACAATGGGGTACTATTGCTTACACTGACACAAACAATAGTGCACTATTCTTCCCACTGACACCAATGATAGGGCACTATTCCTCCCATTGACACCAACAATAGGGTACTATTCATTCCACTGACACCAACAGATAATATTCCTCCTACTTATACCAATGATGGGGCACTATTCCTCCCACTAATACTAATGATGGGGCACTATTCCTTCTACTTCTAATCACAGGTGCTAGGTAATTTTCTTTATTCCCATTGGCCACCAAGCCACTGACACTGGGGCATTTTCTAACCCTACTGGCCACAGTCTGGCCCCTCTGAAGTCTAAAGGCCAGTAAGCCTGCCCTTTGCTTATAAAGTTTGGAGTGTTTGTTCTCCATACCAAAATTACTTTCAAGTGTGAACCTACTTCCTTCAAGTGAAAGTTAGAGGTGTTATCTATCCTTGACTAGGAACGTCCTATGAGGAACTTCCTCATGTATCCACTAGTCTCCATTAGATGTAGACACTCCAAAGCTGGCTATAGATGGTACAATTTACTTTCCTGCATTCACGGGTTGCAACACAGTCAGTGTTGATGGGGTAATCCCTCCTGCGGAGCTAAAGTGTTCTCCCGGCAGGGGGCAGTGGGAGCTATCCCAGCCAGGGGAACACAGAGTGATTATTGCTAGTGGCTATTCAACAGGTTAGTTGTACCCAAGTTGATTGATCGATCAACTTGGGTACAATCATGATTCGAATCTCAGCCAGTTCAGCGGGGAATTCTGAACCATCTATGACCGGCTTTAGTGGAGGCCCAGGAGCCCCTGTTACCCAGTTGGGCTCCAGAGCATTGTTCACATGTTTCATAAAATTTTTCGAACATTCTCTCTTTTTTAACAACACTTTTAACAATGTCGTTTTTAAGGTTGTAAAAAATGGTGATGTGTGGGCTTTAACGACGTGAAAAACCTGCGCATGCTCAGAAGCAAGTTATGAGACGGGAGCGCTCGTTCTGGTAAAACTACCATTCGTAATGGAGTAAGCACATTCATCACGCTGTAACAGACTGAAAAGCGTGAATCGTCTTTTACTAACACAAAATCAGCTAAAGAAGCCCAAAGGGTGGCGCCATCCGCATGGAACTTCCCCTTTATAGTCACCGCGCTTTATTAGAGCATTTTTTTTTCATGATCGTGTGTGAGCAAGGCCGTTTTAATGATTGGGTTGAAAAAAACTTACTTTTTTCTAGACCCTTAAAAACTTAGGCCCAGATTCACGTACATCTGCGCATTATTGGACCGGCGTAGCGCACCGCCTTTACGTTAGACTTGCGCAATTTTGTCGCGTAATCACACTATTCTCCTAGCTTTTGCGCAGAAAATTGCGCATGCGTATAGTTATTTCAGAGGCGTAAGGCGGAGTAATACAAATTGGGAAGGACGTGGGCGTGTTACATTAAAATGAGCCGTGACCCCATGCAAATGAAGGGCCGGCCGGCTCGCGCATGCGCGCTTGAAGGAGACCATGGTCAGCTCCGATGTGCGCATGCTCATAACTCGGGAGCGGCGCAATCAGTGAAATTGGAAATGGACTAGGGCAACTTTGTGAACTACGCAAACAGCATAAATAGACAGACACAAACGCACTTGCATTGCAAAAGTACATCCCTTTGTCCCTTCCTATTTAACCAAGTGCTTTTGCCTGTTGTTCGTTGCGGTGTGTTTTGTAGTTGTCAGATTAGTGTTCTGTGTGATCAAGTGTTTGTTAGTAGATCTTTGAAAGTGTTTTTTGATAAGTGTTTGAGAGACTGTTTGTTTGATATATTTCTGTTTGTTTGTTTTCTTGCTGATTTTTTGCTGTTTGTTTTTGTGACTGTTTCTTGCTGAGTGCTTGTGTGATTTTTTTGGGTGTTAGTTTTCTCTTTGTGTGTGTTCTTGCTTGATTGGTTGTGCTTGTTTTTGTGACAGATTTTTGTTGACTGGGAGTGAGTTTTTTTGGAAGTATGACAGAGAGAAAGCAAAAGCTCAATTTTACTGTGGGGGAAAAAAGAATTCTTGCCCGGGCCATTAGCGATTATGGGCGTTTCCTCCACGGCCCAGACAGTGCCAACACCACCCCGGCCAGGAGGAGGGAGATTTTGGACCTCATCACTGAGCAGGTCAATTCAGCGGGGGAGGGGGAGACACGGACCCGGTCTGGGATTGACTCAAGTCCGGAGCCCGTGGTGCCAGGTAAGTATTTTTTTTAATATCAGGTGTGTAGCATGTGTGGGGGAGGGGGTGAAAGGGAATATGTGGCAAGTGTGTGGATCCTCCAACCTGTGAATGTTTTGTGTCATCCACAGATGTGCAGGAGGGTGCAGGGCCATCTGGCCTGACCGCACCATCCCCAGGACAGCAGCCTAATGAGGCCCCCCCAACAAGGCCGGAGTCAGCAGAGGAGGTTCAAGAGGAGGAGGAGAATCATGAGGAGGAGTCCATGTCAGGCACTGGACTTGTGGTTTTTGAGGACTCTTCCCCTCTGGCTGGCAGCAGGCAGCCCTCCCTAAGGGGGAGCCCCCCCCCTCCTCCCCCAACATGGCTCCCCTCCCAAGGGCCTCCCCTTCTCCCCGGCCACAAGCATCAGCTGGAGGCAGAATTTCGTCCCGGAACACCAGGGGGTGGCCGATCTCCTGCCCGCCACTCTGAGAAGGGACCAGGCCCTTCAGACCCGCCATCTGGGACAGGTCAGCCAGACATTGGTGCGGATGGAGGAGAGCCTGTCTGTCACGTACCTGGTGGACGAGCCCGACGTGCAAGGAGTGGCTGCCCTTGCTCCTCTGATCCCGGGACCCCCTGGTAGAGTGAACAGGGAGTGCGGGAGTGCAGAGTCGCACGAGCGCCGGTTGCAGCGCAGGTGCTGGGCCGGAAGGCTTCAGAAGACTCTTGATGCTGCGTAGAGTGGCAAGTATGGACTGTATCCGCTGATGGCAGGTGAAGATGACTGGAGGCACAGGAATCACCAGAGCGGGAGGTGTACCGTAGTCCAATGGAGGTAAGCCCCCAGCAGGAGAGTCTGAGGCCGGCTAGCGGGTCAGGTGCAGGTATAGTAGGCAATGCAGATCAGGAGTCAGACCGGAGCAACAACAGAGTTGGCAGCAGCGGCAAAAGAGGGTAAGGCAAGCGGATCGTCAGGCAGGCAATAGGTCAGGGCAGGCGGAAGGCAAGCGGAGTCAGGAACAGGCCGGGTTGTCTGGAACAGATTCAGGTAAGTAGATACAGGTAGTCTCAGGAACTGCTGTAGACCGGACAGCAAGAGGCAAACGCTGACAGCAAGTTTAAATATCCTCCTTTGGCGCCAGAATGACGTTCGTGCGATGCGCGCGCACCGTTGCCGCGAACGCGCGCGCCCGCTCCCGTCGCAACGTCGCGATCGCGCTCGCGACCTTGCCGCGAATGCGCGCGTCCCGATCGCGCCAACGCGCCGCTAGCGCCATCTGGTGGCCGAAGTTGTTCATGACATTGCCCCCCTCCAATGGGCAGCCTCCGGATGCCCAACCGGGATATTTCCAGCGGATGGGAGTCTTTAAATGACTGGATTAGTCTTTCAGCGTGTATATTGTCCTCCGGTTCCCATGAATTCTCCTCGGGTCCGTACCCTTTCCACTTGACGAGGAATTGAACTTGGTTGCGTCTCTTCCTGCAATCCAGGATGGATTCAACCTCAAATTCCTCCTCGCCGTCTATTAGGACCGGCTCCGGCGGACCTGTGTTCCTCTCAGGGAAGGGATCAGCAACGACTGGTTTAAGCAGGGCCACGTGGAAGACCGGGTGGATGCGGAAGGTTTCTGGCAACTCAAGTTCGTAGGCAACCTCATTTATCTTCCTCTTGACAGGAAAAGGGCCCACAAACCTAGGGCCTAGTTTCTTCGAGGGACATGCAAGCTTTAAATTCAGGGTAGACAAATAAACCTTAGTTCCAGGTTCCAGGTTGAGTTCCCCTCTTCTCTTTCTGTCAAAAATTTCTTTATTACGCTCTTGTGTCTTAGACATTGTCTCCTGCAGAATCTTATTATTTGTGTCGAAGAAGGTCAGAGTTTCCTGGACGGCGGGTACCGAACACTCCGGGACGGAATTGGACAAGAACAAAGGATGGAAGCCGTAATTCGCATAGAAGGGCGATTGTTTGGTGGCAGAGTGGACGGAATTATTGTATGCGAATTCCGCCAGGGGTAGCAGGGACACCCAATCTTCCTGCGAGAAGGAGGAGAAGCAGCGGAGATACTGTTCGAGTGTCTGATTCGTTCTCTCTGTCTGCCCGTTTGATTGCGGATGGTATGCTGATGAGAATGATAGACCAATTTTGAGACTGCTGCAAAGTGCCTTCCAAAACTTTGAGGTGAATTGCACCCCTCGATCAGACACAATATCCACAGGAACACCGTGAAGCCTAACCACTTCCTTGATAAAGGCTTTGGCCGTCTCCGGGGCGGAGGGTGTACCCTTCAGAGGTATAAAGTGTGCCATTTTAGAGAGTCTGTCTACTACCACAAAGACAGTTGTGAAACCCTCTGACGGAGGCAGCTCAACAATGAAATCCATGGAGATCATTCTCCATGGTCTTTCTGGTACCGACAGTGGTTTCAGGAGTCCCCAGGCTCTGAGTTTGCTCCCCTTGTTTCGAATGCACGTGGTGCAAGATTCCACGTAGTCCCTGCAATCTTTCAGGAGCTGGGGCCACCAAAAGGAGCGTTGCAAGAGTTCAGAAGTTTTGTGTACCCCGAAATGGCCCGCCAGCTTGTGGTCATGGCAAGAACTCAGGACGCTGACCCGTAGGTTTTCAGGTACGAAGATCTTGTCCTGATGCCAAAGTAAACCGTCCCTAGATTGTAGTTCCAGACTTGGAGAAGGGGGAATCACAGCAGAGGCTTGCCTGATTTGGGGCAATAGGTCCCTTTGTAGTAGTAGGAAATTTCCTGAAGGCAGGATGGTATCCGGGGGGCTGGAAGACTCAGAACTACCATACATGCGGGATAGAGCGTCAGGCTTAGTATTCTTGGACCCTGGTCTGTAAGTGATGTGAAAGGAAAACCTTGTAAAAAAAAGTGCCCACCTGGCCTGGCGCGGTTTAAGTCTTTTGGCCGCCTTCAAATATTCCAGGTTCTTGTGGTCTGTGTAAATCAAGATTGGGTGCGCCGCGCCTTCCAGGAGGTACCGCCATTCCTCCAAAGCGGCCTTTATTGCCAACAATTCTCGGTCCCCTACATCATAATTTCTCTCGGCTGTTGACAGTTTACGGGAAAAGAAGGCGACAGGGTGTAAGAGAGCCTTGGGGCCCTGTCTTTGAGATAGCACTGCCCCGACCGCCGTTTCGGAAGCATCCACTTCTAAGATGTAGGGCAGGTTTGCATCGGGATGCCTGAGGATGGATGCAGAGGTGAACAGGTCTTTCAGAGCTTCAAAGGCCGCCTGGGCTTCTGGTGTCCAGCGAAACCGGGTAGTTTGTTTAGTTAGGTCGGTTATTGGAGAAATTATGCTGGAGAAGGCCTTGATGAACTTTCTGTAGAAATTCGCAAAGCCGATGAAACGCTGGACGCCCTTCTTATCTATCGGCGCTGGCCAATCACGGATTGCGGAGACCTTCTTGGGATCCATTTCCACCCCCTTTACTGAGATTATGAGCCCCAGGAATTGTATGCTCGAGCGCTCGAACTCGCATTTTTCAGGCTTAGCATAAAGTCCGTGAGTTCGGAGTCGCTCAAGCACGCTTTTGACATGTCCCCGATGTTTCTCCAGGGACGGGGAAAAAATTAAGATGTCGTCCAGATAAACGATTACAAAAAGGTCGAGGAAGTCTCTGAAGATGTCGTTCACAAAGTGTTGGAACGTCGCTGGGGCGTTGCAAAGTCCGAAGGGCATAACTAAATATTCAAAGTGTCCGAAACGGGTACGGAAGGCGGTCTTCCACTCGTCCCCTTCACGTATGCGGACCAAGTTGTAGGCCCCGCGGAGGTCTAATTTAGTAAAGATGACCGCGGCCCCCAGACGTTGGAACAGTTCAGGCACCAGGGGTAGCGGATACCGGTTCTTGATGGTGACTTTGTTGAGTTCCCGATAATCCACACAGGGACGAAGAGAGTGGTCTTTCTTTTCAACAAAGAATATCCCTGCTCCCGCTGGTGATGTGGATGGGCGGATGAATTTCTTTCTTAGACTGTCCTCAATGTAGGTCTTCAAAGTCTCAAGTTCAAGACCCGTTAGGGGAAAGATCCTACCGAAAGGGACTTCGGCCCCCGGGAGAAGTTCAATGGGGCAGTCGTAGGACCTATGGGGCGGAAGGGTCTCTGCTCCCTTCTTACTGAAGACATCTAGGTAGTCATGATAAACTTCAGGGACAGATTGGCGGGTTTCGAGATCAGAGTCCATGCAGAGTAAGGACGGAGGCGGAGATACTACTTGCAGGCAGTGCTGTTGGCAATAAGGAGATTGGAAGCTGATCTCTCCCGTGGTCCAGTTGACCCGTGGGTTGTGGGCCTGTAGCCACGGCAAGCCCAGTATGACAGGGAACAGGGGGGAGTCAATCACATCCAGGCGCAGTAGCTCATGGTGGTTGCCAGCGATGGTGGTGGCTAAAGGCTGGGTTTCCCGGGTGACCGGTCCGGATCTTAATGTGGAGCCATCAGCTAAGTATACAGAGAGTCCAGTAGCCCTAGGGCGAAGAGGGATCTGATGTCTGGAGGCGAAGGCTTGATCCAAGAAACAGCTGCAGGCTCCCGAATCAATAATGGCGCTGACTTGGATAGTCTTGTCTGGAAGCTGGAAGAAAACGGGGACAGCTAGGTGAGTGGAATTGCCTGGGGGAACAGGTAGATGAACAGATGACGTGGACAGACACTTACGGAGCTTTGCGGGACAGGTCCTCACGTAGTGGCCAGCTTCCCCGCAATACAGACACAAGTTGTTGGCTCTACGGCGTTGGCGTTCCTCAGGGGTGAGGGAAGGACGGAGGAGGCCTAATTGCATCGGCTCCGAAGTATCTGGGGCAGATGGAGTTGATAGAGCTGGATTGGAAACGGTCGGTACCCGTGGCAACATCCAGACAGGACGAGATGGGGCCGTGGCCCTTTCAGTTCTGCGCTCCCTCAGACGCCGGTCAATCTGAATGGTCAGGTTAATTAATGCTTCCAAAGTTTCTGGGACTCCCACCCGGGCCAGTTCGTCCTTGAGTGATTCGGAAAGTCCTAGGCGGAACTGGTAACAGAGAGCCGCATCATTCCACCTTGTATCCGAACTCCATCTGCGGAATTCAGACACGTAGTCCTCAGCTGGCCGGCGACCCTGCTGTAGAGCATGCAGGGCAGCTTCCGCGGAGGCGGTCTGATGAGGATCTTCATATAGTAAGGACATAGCCTGAAAGAAGGTGGTCAGGTCATCAAGTGCAATGTCCTTTTGTTCCATCAGGCGATGGGCCCAGGCCTGCGGTTCACCCGAAAGTAGTGCGATGACAAAACCGACTTTAGTAGCTTCTAGAGAGAAAGTCCGTGGTTGTAGGGCGAAGTAAAGTTCGCAAGCATTGCGGAATGCCCGATATTTGCTACGTTCTCCGGAGAACCTTTCTGGCGTAGGAACCTTTGGTTCGGGTGGTAGCATGATGACAGAGGGAGACGTGGATGTGCCGGAAGCAGCAGAGGTGGAAGCGGGAGCAGACAATGCCTGGACGCGATTTTCCAAACGCGTGTAGCCCTCTTGCAGGGTACGGACTGCTTGGGTCAGTCCGTCCAGGTGGCGACACAGTTCTTGCATAGGATCCACTCCCTGCGCGGGCTCGGTCATGGCTGTCCGGTACTGTCACGTACCTGGTGGACGAGCCCGACGTGCAAGGAGTGGCTGCCCTTGCTCCTCTGATCCCGGGACCCCCTGGTAGAGTGAACAGGGAGTGCGGGAGTGCAGAGTCGCACGAGCGCCGGTTGCAGCGCAGGTGCTGGGCCGGAAGGCTTCAGAAGACTCTTGATGCTGCGTAGAGTGGCAAGTATGGACTGTATCCGCTGATGGCAGGTGAAGATGACTGGAGGCACAGGAATCACCAGAGCGGGAGGTGTACCGTAGTCCAATGGAGGTAAGCCCCCAGCAGGAGAGTCTGAGGCCGGCTAGCGGGTCAGGTGCAGGTATAGTAGGCAATGCAGATCAGGAGTCAGACCGGAGCAACAACAGAGTTGGCAGCAGCGGCAAAAGAGGGTAAGGCAAGCGGATCGTCAGGCAGGCAATAGGTCAGGGCAGGCGGAAGGCAAGCGGAGTCAGGAACAGGCCGGGTTGTCTGGAACAGATTCAGGTAAGTAGATACAGGTAGTCTCAGGAACTGCTGTAGACCGGACAGCAAGAGGCAAACGCTGACAGCAAGTTTAAATATCCTCCTTTGGCGCCAGAATGACGTTCGTGCGATGCGCGCGCACCGTTGCCGCGAACGCGCGCGCCCGCTCCCGTCGCAACGTCGCGATCGCGCTCGCGACCTTGCCGCGAATGCGCGCGTCCCGATCGCGCCAACGCGCCGCTAGCGCCATCTGGTGGCCGAAGTTGTTCATGACACTGTCCTCCATCAAGGATACGCTGGGGAACCTGGACTCTCACTCCCGGGCTTTCACAACCTGCCTAAACGACCTGCAGACTACATCAGCAGGCGTTGGGCAGGATGTGAGGGCCCTCACCCAGGCTATCCAGGCCAACACGGCAACACTTGGTGCTGCCCTGGACAGAATAGCCGTGGCCTTGGAGGGCAGGCCGCCAGGTGGGCAGAGATTAGGGGCTGCTCCTCCTTCCCCGGTTTTACCCCTCCCCATGAGTCTCCCCTGAGGAGCCGGGGCCGTGGCCGGGGGCGCCCCAGGCGTGGCTCATGTAAAGGGCACTAATTTTTTTTCCCCCTTTTTTGATTTTTTTTTTTTTGCTGGAACATTTTTGATTTTGCTGGTAATTTTTTTTTTTTTTGGGTTGTGAATGCTGTTTGAATGTGGGGGTGACATTCCTGCCAGAAAAGGGGTGTCACCCTCAATATTGGTGGAGAAGGGTTCCCCAGGACCAGGGAGAAGTGATCCCCAGGTCCGTGTGAATGGTGTATGAATGTACAGTGACATAATTGGAGCCTTGGCGTGGCGTTGCTGCTCACAAGTCCTGCATGGTGGACTGGTGCCAATCCAATTTGATGTGGATGTGGGGTGTGTGTGCTAGGGACCACAGTGGTGTGCATGCATGCATTCTCATTGTGCCATGATTAATTTGTGTGTTTAACGTGCAAAGATGCCCAATGTGAGTTGTCTCCTGGCTGCTCTTCCCTCAGAAGACGGGGTAGCCTCGGTTAGGGGGGGATTGTCTGGTTCAGGGGTCAGGTCATCACGTAGGTCAATCTGCAGGCCCTTTCTTACTGCGAAGTTGTGCAGCATGCAACATGATCTGGCACACAAAGTTTGGGGAATACAAGAGGGTCCCCCCAGACTTATCCAGGCATCGGAAACGTGACTTCAGGAGGCCAAAGGTGCGCTCCACCACTGCTCGTGTTTGGGCATGTGCTTGATTGTATCTTTCCTCTCCTGGGGTTTGGGGGTTCCGGATAGGAGTCATGAGATGGGGTCCCAGTGGATATGCAGAGTCACCTGTAAGGGAAAAGACAGGAGGATGTTAGTCATGCATGTGCCCCTTGTGATGTGTGCATCATGGGAGGGGATAGTCATGCCTGCCACCCATGTCACTCACCAACCAGCCAGGTGTCCCCATACACGTTCTGATCGAATTCCATTCGGATGTGGCATTGATTGTATATGTAGCTGTCATGGCTGGACCCTGGGTGTTTGGCACGGACGTGCCATATGAGGCCTTGGGCATCGACTATCACCTGTACGTTGATGGAGTGCCAATGCTTCCGATTGCGGTACATGTGCTCTGTCTCCTGGGGGGGCTGGAGTGCCACATGTGTGCAATCAATGGCCCCGATGGTGCGTGGGAATCTGGCAATTCTGTAGAAATCTGTCATTGCCTTCAGCCGTAGGTGATCAGTGGTGGGTTTGATGATTTGGTTGGCCATGCGTCTGAGGATTGCAGGGACAACCTGGTGCACACATCTGCTCATGGAGGATTGTGACATCCCAGCCACCACTCCACTTGTACGCTGAAAAGAGCCACTGGCAAGGACATGGAGTGTTGCCATGACCTTGACCAGTGGCTGCACTGCATGTGAGCGTTGTGTTCGGCTGGTGATGTCCTCCTGCAGGGTTGTGGTTAATTCCAGGATGACATGAGGGGTGAATCTGAAGATGCGATACACCTCAGAATCACTCATGCCAAACAGGTCTATACGGGTGCGGTATATCCTCTCCCGTGCCATCCTCCGTGCCATCCTCCGTGCCCTCATCCTTCTTTGTTCATCTAAAGTCAGTAGTATAGCTATGTGCGACGATGCCCCTGTCATGTTGGCATACAGATTGTTGTGCAACACGTGTGACTGCTGAGCTCCTCACTAACAGTGTTGCTTTATCTAACAAGTAGACTTTTTTTCTCTTTTTAGACCAGCTTTTATATGGTCTAATTTTAGACAGGACATTTTGCTGTTGCGCACACTGCGTAGCCTGCGCTTCCCCAACGTTCTTTTGTGGATCCCCGTAAGTCCCTCATTAGCATATTTGAATAGCAAATCAATGGTCTGTCTAGCGCACCTTTGCGCGGACGGATGCGCCAGTCTAACGAGATTACGCAGACAAAAAAAAGTAGATTTTTTGCGTATCTCGTGGGGATGCCGTGCATCGAAACGCACGCGCACATTTAGACTTACGCCGCGCATCTCCTGTTGCGCAGGCGTAATCGCTCTGTGAATCTGGGCCTTAATTTTTTAGAACCCGGAAAACGGTCGTGTGTACGCAGCATAAGAAGAAAATACAACAAAGGGCCAACATTCCCAGACCATTGCCGGGATTTGTTGAAACCTCATTATTTTTATTACTATTGTTGATATAATCCTTATTGTTATTATTTCTTGGAAAATATATTTTTGCCACATATCAAAAAATAAGCCCTTGCTGAATTCTTGGTATGATTGTTAACATTCACAATGCTGAGCAGTGTTATATGACCCTCCTGTACATACGTCAATTATATAGAAAACTGTGCTGATTTCGGCTGCAGAAAAATCCAGGAGTTTCTTTTGGACAGAACTTTTTCACATTATTTTATTAGACGTGCCGTCCTAGTGAAAATGAAAACCAGTTATTCCTTCGTTTCTGCGCCAATTTCACTCACAAGAGAATTAAATATGCACGCAAGGCCAGGAATTTAAATTGTACACAGATTTTAATAGAAAAAAACGAGCAAGTATACCTTAAAGCTGAAGGGCAATACATTTGATACAGTCTTATTTCATATTTAGATCTACCTTACAACTATTAATTGTTTAAATGATCCTTAAATTGTATTGTAACTGTCCTGTCTGCCCTCGTGCTGTAAAGCGCTCTGTAAACTGTTGGCGCTATATACAACGTTTATAATAATAATAACTGTGAAACAGTGGGCCTCATTTATAAAAAAAAAGTAAAAACAATAAACACAATTTTTTTTATAAAAAATAGACTTTATTGGTCACAGGCAAAGTTTAAATAAATGAAAAAATCTGGAATTAAATTAGAAAAGCTTCTGTGCAGAAAATAATGGAAGTAAGTTGGCGTGGTCATAGTTGACCCCATAACTTCAAGAGATCAGGAGACATTGCATCTTTTGTATCCCATACAGTTGAAGCCTGCGCTTTAGTCGAATGCTGGCTAAAGCGCGGCCTTCAATTGCCGGGATGATGTCCTGCCTTGCATGAGCTGCCTGTGTGCCCCCTGTGGGCCATGAGCGGCACGCTCAGTGATCATCAAGTCAATGAGACTAATTGGCTGATCACAGATCGGAGTAAGGGGCAGACCCCGGCCCCTTACCACGTGATCAGCTGTCAGCCAATGACAGCTAATCACGTGATGTAAACAAATGATCAGTGATTTGTTTTGTTCGTTTTTTTCACGCTGACAGCGCCTCCACTCTGGATAAATGAGCACAGGGGACACAGCAGACAGCAGCACTGTCAGTTTGAGGGGAAGTGTTCGATGTACTAGAGCAGTCGTCGCCAAACCTTTTGGACCTCACGGACTACTAAACTCACAATTTTGAATCCTGTGGACAACTAACATGAATTTGACATGCCTTATAAACAAAATGTTCTAGCACTCTGCCCCCTCCCACTGGATCACACTGCTGTCTTATACACACAATGTTCCAGCACTCTGCCCCCTCCCCCTGGATCACACTGCTGCCTAAAACAAACAATGTTCCAGCTCTCTGCCCCCTCCCCCTGGATCACACTGCTGCCTTATACACAAACAATGTTCCAGCTCTCTGCCCCCCTCCCCCTGGATCACACTGCTGCCTTATACACACAATGTTCTGGCTCTCTACCCCCCTCTGCCCAATCCCTGCACTCTGCATCACACTGCTGCCTTATGCAGACTCATCATTGGATCTTACCTCCTTATCCAGCCATGTGCTTGAGCTCTGTGCTCCTTCCCACAGTCTGTGATCAGCACTGCCATTGGAAGCCCCCTTCTTCTTCACCTCCTGCTCTCTACACTATTCCCAGCGTCTCCCTCTGAGTTAACAGGAGCAGGAACTACAGGGGAGGCCACAATGTTGATTTGCGACAGAATGGCTGAGTACCACCAACATTTTCTTGTGGACCATCAGTGGTCCATGAACCACTGGTTGGCGGCAGCAGAAGATTTTTTTTGGGGGGGGGGGATAAAGATTTTACATAAATAATAAATGGATCATTGTAAGCACTCCTGTCAGTGGTAAATGGTTTGTCTCATCCCTCATCTTCTGGGGTCCCCCATGGGCATTCTGGGCTTCTCCTCTTCTCTGTGTGCCATAGGAGGGGGCTTCATCCCAAGTCAGGCTCTGTGTGTCCATGAATACATACAGTGCGGCTCAGCCCAACCCCTGCTCCCTCCTCCCTCCTCACTGAGTCCAGTACTACCATTTAGATGGAGGGTTGAGTAGGTGAACTTTTCTCTCTGTTGACTTTTCGGGAATGACCTCCCCGCAACCCACATTTGCCCACCCCTACCGTCTAACCTCAACCACCAAATCAGGTATTACCTCATTATACTAACACTTTACATATTGACCCTTTCTTGGCCTATTCCTCCCATTAGTCAGGCAGCCTCTCTTTTTTGTTTTGTTTTCTTGCTTTGGAAGAAACATCTACAGTATGTGCCCCCAAATTCAGGAATCATGCCAGGAATTAAGCCTGCCCTATCCACATGATGTTCTAACTACAAAGCTTTTCTCACCTCCTGGGAACATCATTGTTTACCTTCAGCAGAGGCCTCTTTACTGCTCTCAGATACAAAAGAAATTCCTGGGATACCCTGTTATTAAGGGAGTTAAGTGAATTTTTTCTTTTAATCATGACTGGAGCCATTCTTTAAAGGAGCAGTTGGCAATGCCGGCAAAACTTTTCTACAAACCTGGTCCTGGTCCTACATGTGGGAGCATTTTTAGGTGGAATCATCTCAATATTTTGTCAGTGGGCTTGCATCTGTTAAGAAAGGGAATGCCAGATTTGGTTGTCTTTAAGTGCTTAAATGCAAAAATGATGTAGACATGAGGGAAGTGTTCTCTCGGGACACAGGAGTTGAAAACTCGTCAGGAGGGGACCAGTAAGGGGATACATTGGATTGCACATCAAGTTACCTACAGTGATCTTTTTCCTTTTCTGCACTTAGGGGGATCAAAGACAGATGTAAATAAGAAAAACAACTTAGCAGATGAAAGAAAGGAATACAAGTACAAGCTGATATCATTCTTTGAAAAATGCTAACAGAAAGCGCATTGTACATCTAAATTTGTGTAATTGTACTCAGACCACCTGATGCTAAGCATTAATGATATACTGTATGTAGGAACATCAATATTCAACCTTAGATTAATATATTAATGCAAGCTAACTATTAAAAATCAATATTTTACATAAAGTAAATCTAAACCCCAAACGTTTCTTTTTTTCATTTTGAGTAGGTTATAGTTAAACGCTTGTCAGGTTTTTATTTTTATTATATCTGTGTTCCATTGGGGAGATTTCCTTTTACTTCATGTACTATAGACACAACAGGAAATGAGAGAAAATCTGTCTAAACTTAGGAAATGCCCTCTTAGGCCGCGTACACACGATCAGTCCAACCCGATGAGAATGGTCCGACGGACCGTTTTCATCGGGTCACCTCTGAAGTGGCCTGATGGTCTGATGTGCGTACACACTATCAGTTCAAAAACGATCGTGTCAATGCTTCCAAGCATGCGTCGACTTGATTCTGAGCATGCGCGGGTTTTTGAACCGATGCTTTTGCGTACTAACCATCGGTTTTGAGCGATGGTCAGGCGTTCATCAGTCCGATTTTAAAGCAAGTTTTAAAACTTTGGTCTGAAGGACGACAGACCGATGGGCCGTACACACGGTCAGTTTGCAATGATGAAACTGGACCGACCGTGTGTACGCGACCTTAGACAGTTGTAAGAAAGTTCCTCCGTTTGAAGATTTTTCCCTCTATTCGTGTTCTGGTAAAAAAAAAAACATTTTGGATTTTCCCTCACTTTTATTAATGCTCACCAGCAAAAGAAGAGAGACAAAATTGTCATTTCAAGGACACGGGCAGCAATTAAAACCTGGCCAATGTTTTAAAACCCCACTGCCAAGACTGAAAAAAAACTTTTGGAATTAGATAGACCATCATTTTTGTGAAAGTTCCCGGCAGAAATAGATTGAGAGCATGTTCTCAATTTTCCCGTCTGAATTTCTGACTGACTTTTCTAGATGAAAATCCTGATCGTGTGTACGGGGCATAAGCCTTATTGTTTTTTTTTTTTTTTACTAGGAGGCACGCTCACTACCATTCCACATACTGTATGGAGCCACATATATCAGTGCAGATGTGTTCCTTTCACCTCTTTTATATGGATCACTTTCTGGAAATCTGTGAATTTCCTAATTCTTCGCTGTTCTCCAGGTTCTGACGGTTGCTCCTGCCTCTGCCCCAGGTCAGACACTGCTTCTGACACCCTTTTTTATAATGTGGGTCATTTCTTGAGCTGACAGATCCACAAAACGTGTAGAGTTCTAGAATTTCAAAACAGTCTTTTTCCTACATTTTGTATCCATCATATACTTGCACAATCAATTTTATCATGTTTCTGTCTATCATGAATTTATTTCAACTATCATGTGCTATATGTCAGCTCCTTATATTGGCCTATTAACCACTTGCCGACCAGCTAACTCTGATATACATTGGCAGTGATGGGACCCTTACTTTTTAATATCTTTATAAATGATATTGGGTCTGGGATCAAAACTAACATTTCTGTCTTTGCTGATGACACCAAGCTATGCAGTGGAATAACGTCTTTATAGGATGTCTCCAACTTATAAGTCGACCTCAATGCTCTGTCGAATTGGACAACTATGTGGCAGATGAGGTTTAATTTTGATAAATGTAAAGTTATGCACATGGGGGCTAAGAATGGTTTCCAAAGCGAGCAAAGTCCTTTCTTGTATTAAGAGAGGTATGGACTCCAGAGATAGAGATATCATTTTGCCCCCCTGTACAAATCATTAGTAAGACCTCATCTGGAATATGCAGTCCAGTTTTGGGCCCCAGTTCTCAAAAAGGATATCGGGGAACTGGAGAAAGTGCAGAGAAGAGCAACTAAACTGATAATAGGCATGGAGGAGCTCAGCTATGAGGAAAGATTAGAGGAACTGAATTTATTCACTCTTGAGAAGAGGAGATTAAGGTGGGTTATGATCAACATGTACAAATATTAAAGGGGTCCATATTGTGAACTTGGTGTTGAGTTATTCACTTTACTGTCAACACAAAGGACAAGGGGGCACTCTTACATCTAGAGCAGGGGTCTCCAAACTGCGGCCCGGGGGCCAGATGCGGCCCTTTGCCTGTTTTTATCCGGCCCTTGGGGCACTAATCCTCCCACTGATACAAGGCACTAATCTGCCATCAAACACCAACAATGGAGCATAATTTCTCCCACTCATACTAATAATAGGGCACTATTCCTCCTTATGATACCAATTATTTGGCACTATTCCTCTATCCTAATACCAAATGAGGTGATGTTTACTCCTACTGATGCCGCTGGCCACGATCTGGCCCTCCTGAAGTCTGAAGGACCGTAAACCGGCCCTTTGCTTAGAAAGTTTGGAGACTGCTGATCTAGAGGAAAAGAGATTTCATCTCCAAATACGTAAAGGTTTCTTCACAGTAAGAGCTGTGAAAATGTGGAATAGACTCCCTGCAGAGGTGGTTCTGGCCAGCTCAGTAGATTGCTTTAAGAAAGGTCTGAATTATTTCCTAAATGTACATAATATAACTGAGTACTGACATTTATAGGTAAAGTTGATCCAGGGAAAATCCGATTGCCTCTCAGGGGATCAGGAAGGATTTTTTTCCCCTGCTGTAGCAAATTGGATCATGCTCAGCTGGGGTTTTTCTTGCCTTCCTCTGGATCAACTGTGGGTATAGAATTGGGTATATGTGATTGTACAATATATATTTTTTTTTTTTATGGTTGAACTAGATGGACTTGTGCCTTATTTCAACCTGACTAACTATGTAACTATGTAAGAATGGCACAGCTGCGCAAAGCAACATACCCGCTTTGTGTTCCGTGAGCGTGCCATGTTCTGCCTGCACGGAGAGGCAGAACATGGAGATGTAAACAAGGCATTTCCCTGTTCTGCCTAGCAACATGACAGAGATCTTCTGCTCCCTGTCATCGAGAGCAGTGATCTCTGTCATTTTCTAGGTAGCCCATCCCCCCATAGTTAGAATCAATCCCTAGGACAAATTTAACCCCTTCATTGCCTCCCAGTGTTTAACCCTTTCCCTGCCAGTGTCATTTACACAGTTATCAGTGCATTTTTATAGAACTGATTGCTGTATAAATGACAATGGTCCCAAAATAGTGTCAAAAAGTATGCAAGGCAGGCTTCAGAGGAATCACGTTGAGAAAAACATAGTTTTTTTTCCATGACATGAATAACGGTCGTGTGTACGCAGCATTGGGCCAGATTCAGGTAGAGTTAGGCTGGAGTATCAGTGATATTCCAGCCTAACTCTCACTTTGAGCCGGCGTTTCTGTTTTCTGTAGTCAGAAAATAAGAAACGCCGGGTTTGAGTTCCTTTACGAGCGGCGTAATTGTATTACGCCGTCGTATCGGAACTGCAATTTTAAAAATGGCGCTGGGGGCGTTCCCGCTGATTAACGCCGAGAATATGTTAATCAGCGAGAATTGGCAATTCATGATCGTATTCGGGCCCGACGCAGTGACTTTCTGACGTTTCCGTAAGAGATACGCAGCGTAAAGATAAAGCAGCCCCCTAGTGGAGTATCCTATGTTAAGTATGGCCGCCGTCATCGCGTCGAAAAAAAAAAAATTCGAGTCGTTTGCGTAAAACGTCCGTGAATGGGGATTGACGTCATTGACGTTCCCTGAAAGAATTTGGAGCATGCGCACTGACAGTCGACGCATGCGCAGTACGTTCGCCGCGGGATCGCGCCTAGTTATAATAGTACACGCCCCCTACCCGCCCAATTTGAATTCCGCAGGCTCATTTTCGCTACGCCGCCACAACTTTAGGAGCAAGTGCTATGTGAATAACAGTACTTGCTCCTAAAGTTTCGGCGGAGTAACGTAAATGAGAAACGTTACTCCAACATAAAGATTCGCCCATCTACCTGAATCTGGCCCATTATACTTAAAGTAGAACTATAGGCATTTTTATTTCATTTTGGATAAAGTCAGGGAGGGCTATAACCCCTGTAAGGTTTATTTTTGCCCTTGTTGTCCCTTTGGGGAGATTTGCATTTGCTTCCTCTCCAATAGCCAAAACAGGAACTGAGAGGAAATCCCTGAAAATGAAGGGAATCTGTTGGAGACCCGCAGGTCCCCATTGGAAAATCTCCCCTCTATTACTTTTTTGGGGACAACCCAAAATTTGGGACATTCACTTTCAATGATAATGCTAAACAGGACAAATAGAGAGGGTGAATCTCCCTAACGGACACAGACAGCATACAAAATTGACTGGTGTTTTCACCTTTCTGCTGGTGAAAGCTCCAGGGGGGGGGGGGGGGGTGGTCAAAGTTGTATGTACGACTTGAAGTTAGAGACCTTAGATTGTAAGCATATTGAGGGCAGGGACTGATGTGAATGTACAATATCTATGTTGATGGCGCTATATAAGTAAATCTCTCCCTTCTATCCAAAACTAATAAAAATACTTTTGCCTTTAGCTATACAATTAAAAAGAAAAGGATAACACTTTGCAACAGTTTTTTGTCACTATGACTTATGCCGTGTACACACAATCATTTTTCGGCATGAAAAAAACGTAATTTAAAATGATCGTGTGAGGCGGCGTACACACGACCGAGGTTCTCGCTGGAAACCAGCGAGAACCTCGCTGGAAGCTGCATTCCAGCGAGGACCTCGGCCGTGTGTACACTCTCGGCGAGCTTCCCGTCTGGAAGCCCGTCGAGCAGAAATAGAGAGCACGCTCTCTATTTGCTCGACGGCCCGCCTGGAAGAATGGCTGGTTGCCATTCCCGACGGGCGGGTCGCCGATTTCGACGGCCGGCAGGGAACCTCGACGGGCGGAACGATGTGTTCTGCCCGTCGAGGTTCTCTGCCGTGTGTACACGGCCTGAGGGCTTCTCATCATTTTTCAGGTTCTAAAAAAACAACAACAAATTTGAACATGCTGCATTTTTTAACGTCGTTTTAAACAATGTTGTTTTTCAGGTTGTAAAAAATTATCGTGTGTGGGCTAAAACGACGTTTTAAACCCGCGCATGCTCAGAAGCAAGTTATGAGACGAGAGTGCTCGTTCTGGTAAAACTACCGTTCATAATAGTAACAGACAGAAAAGCATGAATCGTCTTTTACTAACACGGAATCAGCTAAAGCAGCCCAAAGGCGAATAGAACTTCCCCTTTAGGCCGCGTACACACGATCAAATTTGTCCACTGAAACTGGTCCGTCGGACCTCTTCAGCAGACAAATCCGATCGTGTGTATGGGCTAGCGGACATGTCTGACCGGTGGACAAATTTTAAAGCATGCTTTAAAATTTGTCCGCCGGAGACATGTCCGTCGCATATGTCTGCTGGTTAGTACACTAACCAGCGGACATATCTGCCCGCAAAGGCGTCGAATGGATTTGACGCATACGTGGAAGTTTTTCACTTCCTGGTTCGGTGACGTGGCGGCCAGCGGGGATTTTGATCCGATGGTGTGTACACGCCATCGGACCAAAATCCGATGAGACATGTCCGCTCTAAACGGTCCGTCGGACAAGTTTGAGCGGACATGTCTCATCGTGTGTACGCGGCCTCAGAGTGCCGTCGTACATGTTGTACGCGTTTTGCTCATCATTTTGTAAAAACGATGGTGGGTGGGCAACGTCTTTTTAATGATGAAGTTGGAAAAACTGTTTTTTGGACATGCTGAAAAACAACGTTTTTTTTTCATGCTGAAAAATAATCGTGTGTACGCGGCATTATACTTCATCAGGGCAAATTAGTGTAATGGCGTATAAGTGTTTAACCACTTGCCTACTGTGCACCTACACCCCCTTCCTGCCCAGACAAAAATTTATCTTCCGGCACTGCGTTGCTTTAACTGCCAATTGCGCGGTCGTGCGATGTGGTTCCCAAACAAAATTGGTGTCCTTTTTTTCCCACAAATAGAGCTTTCTATTGGTGCTATTTGATCGCCCGTGCGGTTTTCATTTTTTCATTTTTTAGGCTATAAACAAAAAAAGAGCGAAAATTTTGAAAAAAGACACAACATTTTTTGCTTTTTGCTATAATAAATATCCCATAAAAAAAAAAAAAAATTGATCTCAGTTTAAGCCGATACGTATTCTTCTACATATTTTTGGTAAAAAAAAAATTAAAAATAAAATCGCAATAACCGTATAGTGACTGGTTTGCGCAAAAGTTATATTGCCTACAAAATAGGGGACATAATTATGATTTATTTATTTTTTACTAGGAATGGCGGCGATCTGCGTTTTTTTTCGGGATTGCGACATTATAGCCGACACATCGGACACTTTTGACACATTTTTGGGACCATTCACATTTATACAGTGAACAATGCTATAAATATGCATTGATTACTGTATAAATGTGACTGGCAGGGAAGGGGTTAACCACTAGGGGGCGGGGAAGGGGTTAAATGTGTATCCTAAGGTGTGTTCTTACTGTGGGGGGAGGGGGGGTGACTGGGGGAGGTGACCGATTGTGTCCCTATGTACAAGGGACACAATCGATCTCCTCTCTCCCTGACAGGGACGTGCAGCTCTGTGTTTACACACAGAGCTGCAAGTCCCAGCTCCGTTACACGAAAATCGCGGGTGCCCGGTGGCCATCGCGGCCGCCGGGCACGCGCACGGTGTTGTTAGTTACCCGATGAGTGCGCGCGCGGCGCCGGCGGCGCGCGCGCCACCTAGTGGCTTGAATTGACATCACGTCATATGACGTGATGTCAGGATAATTGAGTATCCCGCCCGCCGTCATTTCACGGTGGGCGGGTATTAAGTGGTTAATAACTGTGGAGATGGTTGTACTGATGAAGATGGCTACTAGTGGTCTGCTTATAAATAAAGTCTGTACAAAGCTTGCCCATGCTTTATTCATAAATATGATTACCGTATTTATCGGGGTATTGCGCTGTAAAAAAAAATGTTATAACATTACAGTTTTGGTGTCTTGCCTGGCATCCATCGTCCGGTCCGGTGTCCGTCTGCGGCCTCGGTGGTGTCCTCCCGGCTTCTCCAGCGCTGTCCGAGTTGAATCCCCGCTTCCCGCGCTGAGTTTGAAGCCTCCGGCGACATATACCGAGCGCACTACACTCGGGCTTGGCCGAATGTACCTGAGTGTACTGCACTCGGTATATGTCGGCGGCACAGTTCAAACTGAGCGCGGGAAGCGGGAATCGGCGTATATCGCGCACCCACGATTTCCCCTTATTTTAAGGGGGAAAAAGTGCGCCGTATACGCCGATAAATATGGTAGATCAACAGCAGGAGGAGGTGGAAATGAAAATAACACTGATAGCACTGTCAAAGAGTATTTATCTAATGGCGGGTGGGGGGTTGAGGGAAGAAAACTCCAACTGAGATTTCCTTACTATTGGCACCATAGCAGCTGAGTAACCCATTTTGGTGTTACTTCCTTTGCTTTATACCACAACAGTCTGAAGAACCCTCCCCCATCGCAAAATGAACCTGCCTCATGCTGAGTGTTATTGCTCCAAATTTGGGAGCCCCATGTTTTTAGCATTACCTAAACATATTAGAATTACAGTGACAAATAGTTGTGTTTAATGGAGTCGACCACCTTCTGTGTCTGAAGTCATGACCTCTTGGAGTAGCATTACTCTTTCTCCTGAAATATATGGAAATAATAATCCCAGCGAAAGCTGTTTTGTATTTCCTACGACAAACTTTAAGACAGGCATTGTTCATCATTTCAGATGATCTGTTTTTCATCAGCGCTGAATTGTTTGAGTGTTTTTGGATGTATGTCTTCTTCCTGAAGTGTTCCCCATGGCCAAGGTATGGCATAAGCCACTGGAGCATAAAAAAAGTCATAACTGGACCTCCTGCAGATAGAGAGACCTTCCTGAGCTTGCTGACAAATTACATAAACTGTGTGTTATTTTATGTCTAGGTTGTTTTTCACAGGCGCACCCTAAAGACGAACACTGGGAATATGTAAAATCTTCCTCTTATTTAAAAGGGACACTGCACCAACTTAGAAATTACTCATTGGTATGCTTGAAAAATAAACCAATCGGTCAAGTTAGGTACAACCAGCCTGCTGGATTCTCTTACGATTATTGCTAGTGGTTGCTATAGCCACTAGCAATAATTACTGTCTTCTCCTGGAAGGAAATATAAATATCATTCAAAAAAATATGCAGTATTTCATCTTACTAGATTCACAAAAAGTTAAAATATTTCTGAATTGTATTTAGTAAGCTGCGTACACACAACCATTTTTAATGTCCTAGAAAAAACAAAGTTTTTCTTAACGTAATTGTTGTCAAGCCTGCCTTGCATACACACGATCATGAAAAAAAAATGCTCGAGCAAAGCGCGGTGACGTACAACACGTATGACGGCACTATAAAGAGGAATTTTCATTCAGATGGCACAACCCTTTGGGCCGCTTTTGCTGATTTCATGTTAGTAAAAGTTTGGCGGGAGATGGTTTGCGCTTTTCAGTCTTCGTGCTTTTTAGTCTGTTACAGCTAGTACAAGTACTCGCGCAAATGCTGGGTATTGGGACAACCCTACTCATAACTAGGGATGAGCCGAACACCCCCGTGTTCGGTTCGCACCAGAACCTTCGAACGGACCTCACGTTCGCGCGAACGTATCAAACTCCATTGACGTCTATGGGACTCGAACGTTCGATTTAAAAAGTCATAATTTTAAAGCCAATATACAAGTTATTGTCGGAAAACAGGTTTTCTCTACACACTGTAAATTTAACTAAACTGACTAGCCTGCCTGCTCTATCTATCTATCTAGTAAAAAAGACACTGTCTCTCTCTCTCTCTCTCTAGGACTGATCTTTTCATTAACACCGTCGCAACACACTACACGAGGCCGTCCAGCAGGCGGCCTTTTATAGTGTGGGGCGTGTGCTAAAGCCCTGAGCCATAATTGGCCAAAGCCACCCTGGCTTTGGCCAATTATGGCTCTCCGTTTTTTGCGCGCTGTAATTGGCCAAGCATGCGGGTCATAGTGCCTGCTTGGCCAATCATCAGCGCGCAATGCCGCAGTGAATTATGGGCCGTGACGCGTCACTTGAATTTGGCGCGAACAACCCGTTTTGTTCGAATTTCATCGAACAGGCAATGTTCGATTCGAACATGGGTTTGAGTCGAACGCGAGGCTCATCTCTACTCATAACTGCATTTCCTAAATATAAAAGCAATCATTTTTAGATTGTTAGCTCTAAGGAGCAGGGCCCTCTGATTCCTCTCGTACCAAATTGTAATTCAACTGTAATGTCTGCCTTTATTTTGTTAAGCGCTGTGTAAACTGTTGGCGCTATATAAATCATGTATAATAATAATAATTAAACGGTTTCCATAGCTAAAAGAGAACTAAAATATCAGTTGTGTGTGTTTAACCTTTTAAATCAAGAAAAAAATGTTGCAACCTTATAATACGCAAAAGCCATTATTTAAAATAAAGCAGCAGTTATTTGATCCAGCTATAAAAGGATATAGTTACAGGTCCATTACTAAAATCCTTTTTCTAGGTCAGGTGAAGTATTCAAGATATTGGCTCTGTTTACAATATAAAAACAATGAGAACGGTGCTTGGTACAACGAGGGATTATAAAAACCACGTCTGGCGCTGTTGATAAGAAATTCAGACAAAACAGAGCAGGAGAGGCGAGATGCGAGTGATGCCGAAGTTTAGAAGACGCGATACACCTATGAGGTGGAGATGGAGGAGAGGCCTAAAAAGGGTTTGAAGTGTGTAAATTGTGATGTGTTAAGCTGTGTATTACATATACAAATCAAAAGGATAAAACAGATCCACATGGATGAGCTATATTCTTCCAACAGCCTGCCTCTCTCAGTTCACTATCTCACACTTTACTATCTCCTTCTCAGCCCCCTACCAGACAAGTCGCACCAATTACTCATCTTACTCACTCTCCGCTCAGAGATTTGGGGATTATATTGTTACAAGTATATATGAAAGGTAAATAAAAGTAGAATTTTAATGGTTTTTCATGTATTGTCAAGCATATTATAAAGAAAACAGCTTTTGCCAAAATACTAATTTTATTGGAATAGAACTATTATAAGGGGGTCGATCTCACCAACTCAAGAAATGTAGAGGAACTAGTGCAGCCAGCCTATAACATTAACCATAAGTATATACAGTAGATACACACCAATATGGAAATAATACAAACTTTATATAAGAAGAGATCAATAACATTACATACAGTGCCTTGAAAAAGTATTCATATCCCTTGAAATTTTCGACATTATGTCATGTTGCAACCAAAAATGTAAAAGTATTTTATTGTGATTTTATGTGATAGGCCGACATAATTGTGAAGTGGAAAGAAAATTATAAATGGTTTTCAAACGTTTTTACAAATGAATATGTAAAAAGTGTGGTGTGCATTTGTATTCAGCCCCCTGAGTCAATACTTTGTAGAACCACCTTTCACTGCAATTACAGCTGCAAGTCTTTTTGGTGATGTCTCTACCAGCTTTGCACATCTAGAGAGTGACAATTTTTCCCCATTCTTCTTTGCAAAATAGCTCAAGCTCTGTCAGATTGGATGTAGATCATCTGTGAACAGCAATTTTCAAGTCTTGCCACAGATTCTTAATTGTGTTAAGGTCTGGACTTTGGGCCATTTTAACACATAAATATGGCTTCATCTAACCATTCCATTTTAGCTCTGGATGTATGTCTAGGGTCGTTGACCTGCTGGAAGGTGAACCTCTGCCCCAGTCTCAAGTCTTTTGCAGACTCTAAGGCCGCGTACACACGATCAAATCTATCTACTGGAAATGGTCGGCCCGACCGTCCCAGAAGACAGATTCAATCGTGTGTACGGGCGAGCCGACGGATTTGGCCAGCCGACAGATTTGAAAGCATGCTTTCAAATCTGTCGGCTGGGAACCCGTCCGCCCGACATGTCTGCTGGTTAGTACGCTAACCAGCAGACATGTCTTCTCGCACACGCGTCGAATGGTTTCGACGCATGCGCGGAAGTGTTTTACTTCCTGGTGCGGTGGCAGCGTCAACGTCACCGCCACGTCAGCGTGCCGTCTGCCGGCGGGGATTTTGGTTTGATCGTGTGTACACGATCAAACCAATACGTCCCCAGCAGACAGATTTGTTCAAATCGGTCTGTCCGACCGATTTGAACAAATCTGTCTGCTCGTGTGTATGGGGCCTAACAGGTTTTCTTCCAAGATTGCCCTGTATATGGCTCCATCCATCTTCCCATCAACTCTGACCAAATGTACCATAAGGGGTTTTAATATTGTACAAGTGGAGGGGACTCAGGGAGCGCTAAATGTCCGTGGGTTAGTGGCACAAATTACTTGTCTTGCCTTGGATGCTGACAACCCACGCTCCGAATTTTTTTTTACAGTTAGGGGTCCCCGCAACTTGTGAAATTTTATCAAGGGGTCACGGCACTAGTAAGGTTGAGAACCACTGCCTTAGATATACAGTGCAGCATATAGGGGTGAGGTTTTGGTTCAGTATGAACCTGAACTTTGCCTGTTTGGGCGTTCTTCTGAATGTCAGACTTTTTGCTAGTTTTGTAGGAGGCAAGCGTCATATATAGTAGTCTTTTTTTCTATTGCTACTTGGCTTCCTGTCAATGGTTGTTAAAGAAGCTGCAGCACCCATCGCCACTTTAGCAACCAGTGATGTCACCTGGTGCAATTCATTATTTTTTTTTGAGAAATGTGTTAACCATGCTGCTGTCTCTCTGTATCGTGGGTCTGTGATGTCTTTATTAGATTTTATACATTAAAGCTAATTTTGTCTGAAGCCGGGAGTGCGGTCAGTTTTTCTTCCATAACTTCCAATTAAAAAGAGCATAGATAGCACTGACATCACTGATAAAATATGGCCATGCCCATATATGGTCAATGACATCACCCAGGGGACCTGTTCCTTTGTTTACTTTTAGCTACGGAAATCAGAAGACGTCATTCGGTGGCAAGTGAGCGGCAGAAGTGGATTGTGTTGGCGGTTCATGGAGCTGCATAACTGTAGGACTTGGTTGACTATGATTTACATCATGGGGCATTTTTGTTACCATTTAATAAAGGATTAATAAAAATTGTGCACGTTTTATATTTACTTTTCATTTCATTGTGTGAATGAGTATGTGTACCTCATCAAGGTACCCCAAACCGTGTACAGAATGCCTCCCAGTTACCCTTTAACAATAAAGACTCTCCAGCACTTTTGTCACATACCTTTTTAAAAAAGAGCATGTTTTGCTATCGCACAATTAATTGCATTAGGTAGCCCTGCTTTAATGGTCAGGGCAGATGGGGGACACTAGGAAATCTTCCCCTGAGTTCTCAGAGACCCGAGAAGCCATGGCCCAATTTAATTACACAACATCTACTGTATCCTGAGCTGAGAAACCTCTTTTAGGTGGCTTGACTCTGGCGTATTTAAACATAGTTGTAAATCAGTGGCCACCACAAATTCCTCCTGTAATGCATTTCTGTCATCCTATGTTGAAGGGATGGAAAAGCAGGAATGTACACAGAGCTGAATCTGTTTATCAAATGTTCTCCATGGATTTGTTTTGGCATGTCTTAAACTTCACGTTTGCCAAACTTAGATGAGAAGTTGCAATTTTAGACATAATTATTTTATGGCTCAAAAACAATAAACTTGGAGAGAGTCTAGGTTTGTTATGAGGCTTTTTTTTTGCCTTTAATTGGGTTCAGTTGTTATGTCTGTGAACAGTTGATACACAATAATGCCTTTAGTCCGATTCATGTTCTTCCATACACATAGACACACACACACACACCTAGACGTTTACTGAAACTTTGCAAAAGCTTATTGTCAGGAAAGTGCTGCCAATGAGACCAATTGACGAGGCCACCTCATGGTGGCACGGTGGGACATGGCACTAAGGCCAGAGTATCCTTCCATTCAATCTTCAGTGCAGTTCAGTAAGGTCTCATTTACACTTGTGTTTGGGGGTTGCTAAAAACACAGGGGTGAGCTGTGTTTTTATGTTTTTTATCACCCCCAACCTCTCCTTCTTATGCCCCAGGGGGAGTACATCTGCCATGGCCATGATGCTTTCATGGTGCGACAAAAATTATTCCCATTAAGTGGGCAGTACTACTCACTGAACGTGACACATTCAACTGAATGGGAGCACCCTACTACAGCCTCACAACCGTATGCACTAGTGGAGGATTCAAGGGGTTAAAGCAGGCTATGAGACGGCAATACAACATCTCATCACCGTCTATCAAATCTGAATGCAAACCGCTCTTCAGAGAGCAACGCTAGTGTAAACCAAGCCTCGCACTGGGCCTAATAAGATCACAGTTGTAGTTTTCTTTGCCCTGGACACTGCACTGTCAGACTGGCAGGTGTAGCGGTCAAGCCTGGCTGCTAAAGTGCAGAGGCAGGGCAGAGACTCAATGACACTGAGCCTGCACTAATCACTGCACTGAGTGCGTGTGCATGCAGCACCACCCTGCTGACCCTCCCCCCCCCCTAGCCTAGTGATTGGCTGTATCATTAAAGTGGTATTGAACTCAGAATTTTTTTAATATACTGTATATAGCAGCTTATCAATTTTTAGATGCAGTGGCTCGATTATTTTTTTCCTTTTTTAAATGAATTTCCTTTATTTTCACCCGGTAATCCAGCTAATAAAACACTACCTGTCTTAGGGTATCTTCACTCAGGATGGAGGAGAAAAGGGCACGCCTTTAGACAGCATTGTCAGTCTGGGGGAGGGTAGTATTAGATGCGCTTGACTAACAAATTAAAGCTGGACTCCAGCTAACACTTTTTAGGCAGTGTTGTATATAAATGAATAAAAAAAACAAATGCAGGCATCCCATCTTAGACCCTGTACACACGATCAGACCGGTCTGAGGAAACTTGTCCGACGGACCGTTTTCATCAGACAACTCTGAACTTGTCTGATGTGCGTACACACCATCGGACCAAAATCCGATCAGACCAGAACGCGGTGACGTAGAACACAATGACGTGATGAAAAAATGAAGTTCAATGCTTCCAAGCATGCGTCGACTTGATTCTGAGCATGCACGGGTTTTTGGTCCAATGCTTTTGTGTACTAACCATCGAACCTGTCCGATGGACAGGTGTCCATCAGACAGGTTTTAAATCATGTTTTAAAACTTTGGTCCGACGGACAACAGTCTGATGGGCCGTACACACCATCGAACTGGTCCGATGAAACTGGTCTGCAGACCAGTTTCATCGGACCTGTCTGATCATGTGTACGCGGCCTCAGAGTTGTAAAGTAGTAATACCAAAGGCTAAGTTTACCTTTGTTCACTTTTTTTTTGCTAAATTCCAACTCCCCTGTCTATCAATATAGCATTAATGTACTTCTTTTGCAAAAATAACAAAGCTTTCCATTTATTCTACATGCACTTACTTCACTGTTCGCGTGGCTGTTTGTAAACACGTTTCCATTACCTCTGCCTTACTTTCTGGGCAGACTATAGGTCATGACACAGGAAGGAGTTGATCAGCTGACCTCATTAACACACATCCTGCATCATCTACCCTCCTACCTACCACCCATCTCCAGGTGGATGTTTTTTTTTTATATGAAATGCAATCAGTGATCACTGTTCTCACTAAATACATACACATGTATCAAACTTTTTCTCCACCTTAATTTTCCTCTTGCATGGGTTGTTTATTTGTCAGTGTGCAGAGTGATCAGATAACAGTGCAGAGCGATCACATAACAGTCTTTGTGGATAGAGCTGTAGTACTGAAAACAGGAAAAGTATGTTTTGGGTTCTGTAAAGCTCACTATCACCTACTATCAATTATGTAGTAAAAGGACCTGCCTGATTGCATACAGAGTGCAGCCCTCAAAATTTCCACTCACCTAATAGCATTAGGCGATTTAAGCTGGAGGCGAGTGATGACAGGGCTGCATGACCAATCTCCCTCCAATCTGTGCCTACACTTAGAGTCCCGATGAGATTGGCGGCCGAAGAGGAAAGGTGCATACTCAGGAAAAGGAGTCTGGTGAGCCGTGCACAGGCAGAGCAGTACACAGGTGCTCTCCTTACAATTTTCATTAAGCCATGGGACCTAAGTGTATGACCTCTCTGAGCCTCCCCCCGACCAATGTAGCTGGAGAGCACAAAGTAATGAGTGAGGTGGAGGATTGCGTAAATTACCACTCCGGTGCAGCGCTCACTGAAAGTTGCCCTGACATGAGAGCGGCAGCCTTCCAGTTTGTGCAGTTTTCTTCTCTTTGTGCTCTATGTAAGTGTCCAGCAGTTCAGCCTGAGCACTTGTAAACAGACTGGTCTCAATGTGTGCAGTGTCAGTGTGCGCTGTGCTATGGTGTCAATGGCTGAGCAGTTGTGTGGTTCTCCACGCTGGATTGTACTCCCTCCCGCTGTGCTGCAGCTCCTCTCCTCACTGACAGCCTGAATAAAAGGGGGAAGTGGGGACATGCAAGCGTGAAAGAGAGAGAAAGAGAGAGATCCCTCTGGTCTGCCCCTAGTGCCCTGTCTCTCTGGTCTGCCCCCAGTGCCCTGTCCCATATTGTTAAAGTTGTTGTTGGTAATATTTAATTTTGTAACTTGATTCTGCATAAAACATTTAACAGTGTCATTCCGTGAGATAATCTACGAGGGCATGTTTACGGGTGCAATTAGGCGCAGGGCAGTGTATGAATTAGGTGGGGCAACTGGTGGTGAGTAACTCCTGAGGCCTGGCTAGTAGCTCAGGACTTAACATTTTGAGCCCTGCAGAGTGAATGGGTAAATATGTGTGTCCTCCTATTATATCGTTTTGGTAAATCTAAAAGGAGATTGTACAATCAGATTGTACAGTGTAATGCCATCTTTATACACCTAAAATTAACTAGTTGTGCTTTCAGTGCCATTAATTGTTAACGGCACATCCAACGCAGAAGCAAACACACATTTTGCCACATAAAAAAATGAGTGGCAAATGCTGCAAAATGCGCAATAAAAAAAATGTGCAACCCATAACATACCCAAAGGTCCCATGAGCCACATGTGGCGCATCCCATTGAGATCAATGGGCTGTCTTATGCGTGTCATGGGAAAAACAAGCCAAATAACATGCACCCCCCACTATGCTAGATGTGAATGAGTCCTGAAAGTGAATTTTTTATTTATTTTTTTACATAAGAACAATGAGACTCCATTCACATCTGTGCATTTCCAAATGTATGGCAAACAGCACTGAAAATTCTTGCTTTGCCTTGCATTTTTAGAAATGTGCTGCACCAAAAAGCACAGTAAAAATGCACGAAGCGTCAAAAAAAAAAAAAAGTTTAGGAGCCTCTTTGGGGCGATTGTTGCTTGTAGGGCAGCTCAATTAAGTGGATGGGCCGCCCTATGCATGAAGAGTGAAAATGCTCCAAAACGCGACCCCCCCCCCCCAAAGAAAATACCTATGTGGGAATGTAAGTTCCTGCTACGCAGAGATGTGAACGGGGCCTGACAGCTGAGTGTTTCCGTCCACTCCCTCCTATGTACTTGTATAAAACAATCTGTACAATTTCCATTAGATTTACCTAAATTATGGAGTAGGAGGACCCACCTATAAATCCATTCACTCTGTATCAAATCGTACAGGCACTTGCACTACATAGTTGATGGTAGTTCTAAAGGAGATTATACAATTAGATTGTATGTACTCCTGTTTTCAGTACTACAGCTCTATCCGCATTGGCTGTATTGTGATTGCTTAGCACACTGACAAATACAAAAACAATCTATGCAAGATGAAAGTTAGGGGAGAAAAAAAAAACATGCACCTGGAGATGGGTGGTAGGTAGAAGGGTGGATGATATAGGGCGTGTGCTAATGAGGTCAGCTGGTCAACTCCTTCCTGTGTCATGACCTATATAGTATTACCAGGAAGTAAGGCAGAAGTAATGGGGAAGTGTTTTCAAACAGCCATGAGGACAGAGAGGTTAGCGTGTGTAGAATAAATGAAAAGCTTTTTTATTTCTACAAAATAAGTACATTAATACTATATTGGTACACAGGGGAGGTGGAATTTAGAAACAAAAAGGTGAACTTAGCCTTTAAGTATGTATAGCATCGTTGTAACATTCCAAAGATCAGATCATGCAAATGTATAAAACAAAAGGAAAAAGTATTACACCCCTACACAGTCTATAAATAGTGAGAGGGTCAATATACTATACTCGGACATATTTTACATTCTAAACCCCCCACAGCCTTGGCCTGTCAGCTGTGTCAAGCATCCCACTATAATTCTATGTTATATGTAATATATGCAGTGTAGAGATGTTTAGGATTTAAGTTAGGATTTTATTATCAGCTGGTGAAAGATGATAAAACTGAGAAGATTCAGGACCACATGCAAAACCATTGAAGCTATCTAAGTTCCATTGCCATAAGTAATAATTCTATGTATCAATTCTATGTATCTCCTGTTTGTAAGATATTTGATTTATTAAAGAATCTAAGAACTAAAAAAGTCCTAGATGTGCTGGCTGCCTTAGATTTTTTTTTCAAGTTAGATCATTTTCTGCAAATATTGGAAATACCTGTTGATCTTACCAAAAATGAAGTGTCCTTGTCACTTCTTATGAGCTGTACAGAACAATATCTTCCTTCCTAGTTATCTTCTGTAAACTGCAAATTACTCTGACCCATGTAATTGATGTGAAGAGTGAAGAGATGTGGAAGTGTTTGCAGTACATATCAGGAGAGCAGCCTAGGGTGACAACTACATAAATTAGAGGATTGAAGATCCACAAGATTGTCTTCAATGAGGAATCAGTCAGTATTAGAAATTTCAGAGCTTTATTGATCAATCCAATTTCAAAAAATATAAAAATACCAAAAAGTTTAAATGTATTTATATTCAATCCTCTTATCTATGTGCCTTTGTAGTCTAGAGTAGGGGTCTCCAAACTGTGGTCCAAGGACCAGATGTGGCCCATTGCTAGCCTTTATCCGTTCCTTGGTGCACTATTCCTCCAACTGATATGAGGCACTATTCCTCCCACTGACGCCAACAATTGGGCACTATTTCTTCTACTGATACCAATGATGGGATACTATTCCACCTACTAATAGTGCCCTATGCCTCTTCCTACTGACCACCAACCCTGAGGCCATATTTGGGCCTTTTCTGCCCCCGCTGGCCACAATCCTGTCCTCTTAAAGTCTGAAGGACAAAAAACTGGCCCTTTGTTTGAATAGTTTGGAGACCCCTGGTCTAGAGGATCACGCCCAAGGAATTTACTCAGGGGTGACGTAAACATGGCTGTTTAGGGTTGTTGTATTTACTATTTTCAACTCAAATTCACTTAGGGTCCTTTCACACGTGCGGTCCGTTTTTCGGTCCGCTCCGTGTGTCCGTCAGCTCAGCGGGGGGGTCTCCGCTGAGCTGTCGGGCGGACAGGGCGGTCCCCGCACAATGTGCAGGGACCACCCTGTCTCTCCTCCGCTATCCCCTATGGGGAATTGGATGGAAACGGACCGTCTGTCCGTTTGCATCCGATCCGTTTGGCCGGAAGGAAGTAAAAATAGGACATTCTTCCGTCCGAAAAAACGGATGCGGATCTAGCGGACGTTAGCGGATGCATCATCCGCTAACGGATCCGCTCCCATAGGGAAGCACTGAGGTCCGTTACCGGACGTCAAAAAATTGGACGAACGGAACGGACATGTGAAAGGGCCCTTAGGCAATGCTGTGGTGTCATTTTTTTATCCTTGTTTATTTGTAGGGTGACAAACATGGATCCCTCTGTAGATACAGTGGAGGAGAGGCTTAGGCACAGAGGGACAGAAAGTGTGTTATTTGCAGAATTACCAGGTGAAATTTAAGCAAAAGCTTGAAAAAAATTATTGTAGTCATTAGTGTTGCTCACGAATATTCGCATTGCGAATATTCGTTACGAATATTGCATATTCGAGTATTCGCGAATAAATCGAATATTGCGGTGAATATTCGCTATTTTTTCAAATTTATTTTTAAAACAGATCACATGCTAGTGATCTCCATCGACGTCTAAAAGTATTGCTGGTATGATTAGAGACCCTGGGCCGAGTAGCTGAGGCGATCCTTTTATGTTGCCGAATATTCGCAATGCGAATATTCGTATTACGAATATTCGCGAATACTTTCTCTACCCTTCTGTGTTTTGTGTATAAAAAAAAATAAAAAATTGCTTTAGTTTAGTCATATAAGTTTGTGTAAGTAGAGTTAGTGTTCAGTGCATATTAGTTTAGTAATCCAGGAAATGATCTCCGTTTTCACGTGTTGACGAGAATTTCGCATTGGCGTTAGCGAAATTTCGCAAAAATGTTTTTTTGATAAAATATCACGAATATTCGATATTAACGAATATTTCGCGAATATTCTTCTATATATTTGTGAAATATCGCAAAATCGAATATGGCGTATTCCGCTCATCACTAGTAGTCATCACAATAAGCACAATATCACATTTTAGGGTTCAAAGGGCTTTTTTTTGTTGCATTAAAGGTCCACCTAGGATCAGATCCCACTAAAATATCTCTAGTAAGTGTAAAGAATAACTAATTTCAGTGATAATGGTTTAAACTAATGGTGTTATCACAAAGTTATTAATACATGTGTCTGATTCTAATGCTCAGAAGACTGTATAATATGTAAATAAGCAGATCAGCCAAAAGAGATATCAATAATAATTTTTTCTCTGTATTGAACTTGCTTCAAAACCATTGGGAATTAGTGGAAGTTATGCCGTGTCTGTTCTCTCCAACACAATCCATAATCATGAACACAGGAAGAAGTACTTTGACCAGTTTCATGGAGCTTGTTGATTCTTTATGTTCATCTATGTTGATCAGCGTATACTTGTCAGAGCCATGGAAACCCCACATTATTTAAAGAAAGCATTATATATATATATATATATATATATATATATATATATATATATTCAGGATATATGCAAAAGGTGCTTAGAATGCCTCTATAATGGCTTTTACAGCATTACTTGATACACTGTGACTTGATACAAGTCTACAACAAGGTTCTTGGGGAGTCATATATGGTTTGAGTTGTGGACAAAAACCTTCCGAACTAGGCGTCAGCATAGTAATGTAATGTTAACATGAGCCCTTTTAAAGTATGTAAGTAAAGATAATTCTCTGAAGCTAATGATAATGTGTGGTGCCCTATCATTCAATTGGTAGTTACTAAGTAGTAGTTACTGAGTGATGTGTCATAATGTCCACTAATTAGACGCCCCTGGTCACAGAACATAGTTAAGTCGCCACTAAGTGCTTAAACCATGTAATAATTCTACTCAGTCTCTCCCCACAAGCTCTAAACTTCTAGTTACCTTGTAATTATCCATCATATGTAAGAAAGCCACAGGATTGTATTTCATAGAAAGAATAAAACAAGGGAACTAAATATCAACATTTAAAGGAACAGGCTACAAAATAGTTTTTGCTTGGTGATTATAAAAATGGATTAGTGTATTGGACACCTACAGTGAGGATTCCTAATTCAGCTGATGCCTTTAATTGGGAACTTTGAAAATTACTTGGACCTACGGGCATGGCATAGTACATAGGTACATGGATATTTACAGTGTATAGTCTGCTGGGGGAGGAGGGGGAGTGAAAGAAGGGGACAAGACAGGAGCAACCTATGTCAGAAAACTGCGACAGAAACCGACAAGCGGAGTCAAGCTTGGGACCCTAAAAGCATGTTATATTCAGATGAGCGTGTTAAAAAAGCATGTTTAATTAAAGCGTTCTTCAGTATGGTTGGCTGTGGCCAAGAACTCCTCCATTTTTTTCTTTCTTTTGAATAGCCAGTGGCGTGTAAAACACACCCAAAATCTCCACCTGGTGCCAAAAAAAGTACATACACATAAAGAGTGACACAAAACATGCAACGGGTGTTACACTGTCCTCCACTAAGAAGTTCCTTACCCTGATCCCCCAGGGCGTTAGGCTCCAGACGGGGACTGAGGTACTTCACAAGGTGCAGCTGGCTGAAACCAGACGGGCCCTTTTCTCTGGAGGGTCTGCTGAAATAGACCCACCCAAGTACTCAGTGGGACGCCCCCGAAAGGAGACCCCATGAGAGAGGGCGAACTAAGCCAGAAGGCCATGTCCTTCCCCTCCCAAGACGTTCAGGGTAGGCCTGAGGACCCACACCCTACTAATCACACCATGACAATTGTGTAACAACCAACAAAACAAATACAAAACGTGACAAACACTGGGTAAAGTAAATAGAAAGTGGGGAGAAGGAAGGTGGGAGAATTGAAAGTGGCCATTGTGCAATACAACCATAAGTCTAATTTTGGTAACCTTTGCAAACCACTGTTTCAGAGAGGGGCAGACGTTTGTTTCTAACAGACAGGTATGCATGCCTTAGTAGCATATCGGAGGTGTAGCAAGAGGGAGCGTTTATAGCGTTTCAGTGACATAGGAGTCAAATTTAAGAGAGATGCAGCTGGGTTGTTACTGGCATCAGGATGCCTGTGAATTTCAAAATCCAATGTTTCACTTGGGACCAAAAGGCCTGCAGGCTCAGACATGACCAGAATGCTACTCCTTAAGATTTCAATCCAGGATTGCGGGTAGGAGGGGGCCAACAGGGCCACCCATGAAGGGAATTTCATCTGGTTCATCAGGATATAGCCAAAATTCGCACGGTGTATGGCCAGCTTTAGAGAGGATCTTCTCTCGCCTTGGAGAGATTTCCTCTCACTTTACATTGTATCTTCAGGACAGAAAATTAAGAAATCAAATGGGATACAGACATGGATTTTAACCATTCCCTACTCCATCCAAAATTACAAAAAGTTTTAGCTTTACATAAACTTTAAATACACATACACACAAAGTGGAATAAAGCAAGTGCAATTGGCATTTCACCTAACGACTCTTCTTAGGAACCCAAGCTGTCCTCGAAGCCTTCAAGAATTTGCTTTGTTTATTTATGCCTTTTCATGGATGAAGAGGGAAAATTTAACAACCTGTTTCATTTTGGTTGTATGCTAGGCTACACTTACAACGTTTGATGCCTTTCTTCGACAGTATACACTAAGGATGTTAGACATACAGTGGTTTCAGTGTGTTTGAAAGTTTATTTTATAATTGAGAAATGATGGTCTACAATAAGCACAGATGTTAGACAGAGCCGTGCGGTTTGGAATGTTATCTGAAATGTGTTATTCTCCTGAATGAGAATGAGCTTAGAAGGATACTTCACCATGAGAGAAGATATAAATCTCCCTCGAAAATACTCCTGGATAAAAATATTTTGACCCGCCGGTCCAATGTTCAGCCGTGTCAGAAGCAATTAATAAGAAGTCGAGCTGGGGAAGCTGTTGTTGTTTTTGGTAAATTCCACTTGCTGGATTCATTCCATTGCTGACTTTACATGTTATTTTAATTTCTGGTCACCCCATTAACCCGGTTTAACATTCACTTCCAAGTATGAGATCCAAATGAAACAGCAGCTTTTAAGATCCCTTGGTACACAGTCACTTGCCCTGTAGGCATAACCTGATAGATGTGGCGAATATCAGAGTGGGATGTTTACTAACCTCTTAAACATTGAATGGGAGAACCAAATATTCCTCTTACAACCAAACTTCACCTTTTTGACAGAAACAGAAATGGTGTTCTTAGTAACCAATCAGGTTTTAGCTTTTATTTTCTTGAGAGGTGTGGAATATAATTGATCATTTTGAACACTTTGAGAATTTTCCTTTTTCCAGTTTTTATAAATGTACTCAATCAATCAACCAATCATGCCCTGCATTCTACATGGATGTAATATTCTTTGTGAAAAAAATAAAGTTTATATTGTTTGTGTGTGATCAAACAGCCATTTGATAGCATACATAAAGCATATTTTCAATATGGAGTTAAGATCATGAACACAGGGACATGATCTCCAACTCGCTGGAGAAATGTTTCAAACAAATCTTGAAAGTATTATTTTACCCAAAAAGTAGACGATGCTTTAAACAGACTTCCAGCAAAGGTAGTGTGTCAGTCAACAATAAGTAGATTCAAACACCCTCGGAACAAACATAGATCTATACTCTGACAATAAAGTTAAAGCGAAGGTCCACACAAAAAGCGAACCTCCGCTTTTCGGAACCCTTACATTTGGCATCTTTTGGGGGGAGGGGGTGCAGATACCTGTATAATACAGGTATTTGCACCCACTTCCGGGAATAGACTCCCGTGGGAGTCACGCCCCTTCACGTCCCCACCGCTGTCTTCTGGGAAACACACTGGTCCCAGGAGACAGCGGGGACCAGTAAGGACGTGCCGCGCTACTAGCACATGCGCAGTAGGGAACCGAGCTGTGAAGCCGCAACGCTTCACTTCCTGATTCCCTCACAGAGGATGGTGGCGGGGGCAGCCGAGAGACGAGCAGATTTGCAGTATAGGTAGGTAGGTTCAGGACCACTATACAGAAATGTCCTTTGCTATTAATTCTATATATACCCTGAGTATATCGCATTGGTCCTCCAAATGCACTTTTGGGAGCTTATGCCCTGACATTGGTGTCTTGTCTGTCAATGTCCATCTTCCTCTTTTCTTGCTTGCTTGACACAATCTCAGTGGTTTATCCCTCTAATTTTTTAAACTATGATCTTCCTTGGTTGAACCACTAACACACAGGGTAGTACGTTCAGCCTTTTCTTTTTCTTGTTTCTATCTTTGAATGTTTGGTATATGACTATTTTATAAATATTATTTAATTGTGTTCATGTTTATAATTATGTGTATTTTATAATTATAGATTACGTTTACAAATCTGGAATTATTTAACCTATTGTCCCTGAAGAAGACCTTTCACCTTGTATGTTGAAATGCGTTGGACTTGTCCTGTCTCCCTGACAGTTGATCTAGGTTATTCCAGTGGCTGTTTCCATGCTGTTCAATCCACCACGTGTTTGGTTTTATCCATTCATGATTGTTTCAATACATTTTGTACTTTAATGACATCACTGTTTATGGTCCATTTTTATCTTGTATGTTGAAATGCGTTGTCTTCTCCCGTCTCCCTGACAGTTGATCTAGGTTATTTCAGGTTCCATGCTGTTCAATCCATTTATTCATTCATTATGTATTCATTGTTTCAATAAATGTTGTACTTTTATAACATCGACGTCACTTTTTATGGTCCATTTAAAATCCCACCCTTTGAGAAACCTTTCTTTCATTTTATGTATCAGGGATGTGGACCCTAATCAGTCTATCCAGTTAGTAGGCAAAAATCCTTTTCACAAGTGGTTAACAAAGCAATTACAGGGAGAGGGACAGAAAACAAATACCAAAAGAAAAAAAACAACAACTTTAGGCATCTCTAGATAGGTAAAAACTTAGGCCCAGATTCAGAGAGAATTGGATTCTCGTAGCGTATCAGAAATACACTACGCCGCCGTTTTTTACCTGGCTCTACGTGGAATCCAGGTAGATTTTGTCCAGTAAACGACGGCGGCGTAGTGTATTTCTCCCGTCGCAATCCATCTACACGAGAAGGGAGCGTGAAGGATTTAAAATAGGCGCGTTCCCGCGGCGATCGAACTGCGCATGCTCCGTTCGCAAATTTCCCGCCGTGCATTGCGCAAAATCACGTCGTTACGTCATTCGTTGTTTGAGTAGCGTCGTTTACGGACATTTCTATTCCCGAACGAGTTACGCAAAAAAAATAATAAATTAAATTCGACGCGGGAACGACGGCCATACTTAACATGGGCTACGCACCGTTAGACCAGCAAAAAGCTGGTTTAACAGTACGTAAAAAAAACAGACGTAAGCGATTGCGAAGACCGCTCGTATCTTCGTGGATCGCCGTAAAAACACATTTGCATATCCCGACGCATCAAAACGACGCAAACTCCTCCCAGCGGCCGCAAAAATAGCGCAGCGTAGATCCGAAGGCTTACGAAGACGTAAGCCTCTCGGATCGAAGCCCAAAGCCGCCGTATCATGGTTTGAGGATTCAAACTAGTGATACGGCACGCAAAATTTGAAATGACTCCTGTCTAACACCAGTTAGACAGGCGTAATTGCTTTATGAATCTGGGCCTTAATTTCTGAGACCACATCTGAAAGGCACCAAATTCGCCCAAAAGAAACAGATCCAGAAAACATATCAGCAAAGGTTTTTGATAATGGCTTCTTTCCCCTCCAGCCTCAGCTGGGCCTCACCTTAACTCGGGTGGTCAATCGGAAGGAATAATGTCTAGTGTCCAGGGCACTTGTAAAACTCACGAAACATGAGAACACACCCAAATATTTATTAACTTCCAAGCACAACCCTCTGCAATCCATCAGCAAAGATTGGCTAGAGAAATACATATTCATAGTTCAGCCTCAGAACATCAACACTCTTAGCTCGATCCTCTGGAACAAGTCAACAAAGGCTAGTTTAAGTAATTGCTATTCAGAGCTTTGGGGGAACTCCCAAAACTCCAGAGAGTTGCCTGGACAGCTGGTTGCAGACTAAGGTTAAAATAAAAAAGCTGCAGCTTTAGCTAAACTGGATATAGTCAAAGCCAAACTCTAAACACTGAAACCCCTCGTAACAACACGGCCTGGGGTATGAGCTCTACATCTGAATCTTTATAAGTCTGCTTTGCTTATTCTTGTTATACTTCTGATCTTTTTTTTTTTGAAAATCGAATGAGCTTTCTAAAGTCAAGCCAAAATATAGGGCAATATATGCCCACCCTGTACTATAAAGTGATATTCTTCTTTAAAACACAACTGAGACCACTTCAATCACACACATTTCCCTGTCACTGGAAAACAACCATGGGAGCACTGGGCTTAGGGGTACTTTCCCTCCAGGCCAGGACTAGCAATATATGTTGGGTTGGTAAAATGAGGCCTTTCATTCAGCCCAAAATTCAGAACATGCTAGGTATTTTAAATTTACACTGCTGCCCATTTAGACCTAGAGTACAATCACAGAATTTGGCAGAGGAAACTTATATAGCACCGTCAATTTACACATCGCTTTACATATTTATTATACATTCAAATAAACCCCTGCCATCAAGGAGTTTACAGTCTAAGGTTCCTAATTCAAATTCATATACTAGGGCCAATTTAAAAAGGAGCCAATTAACCTACCAATATGTCTCTGGAGTGTAGGAGAAAACACACGCAGGCACAGAGAGAACATGCAAACACCAGGTAGTTAGTGCCGTGGTTGGGATTTGCACTGACTACCCAAAAGCTGCTAGGCGGAAGTGATAAAGATTTAGCCACCGTGCTGAGTATTCCTGGCCCCTTTTTTTACATTTGGCTTTCGGACAGCAAAAGCTGAATGGGGCCAAGACCAGGAAAGAGCCTATTCATGACTCTGAGTACTGGTGTACCTCTGAACACTTACTGGTGTACCTCTGAACACCACGGTTGGCTTTAATTGCCACTAGTTTACTAATCAGCTGGCAGTAATTTTTAAGAATCTGTTACTGCCACAGCACATGTTCTTTAAAGAGGAGTTCCTCCTGGGGAAAAAAATTAAAGTCAGCAGCTACAAATACTGTAGCTGCTGACTTTTTTTTATAAGGACACTTACCTGTCCAGGGAGCCCTCAATGTCAGCACCCAAGCCGATATTCGTATTGGCTGTCGCCACAATCTCCACTAAGGTAAACTGGCTGTGAAGTTTTTCGGCTTCACGGCAAGTTCCCTACTGCGCATGCGGGCCCACGGCAGAGGAAGAAGGCCGAACTTTCGAGGGATATCGCCGTGGCCCTGTCAAAAACAGGTCCTCGTTCCCTTCTCCCCCTAAAAGGTGCCAATTGTGGCACCAGGAGGGGGGAAACGCAAATAAGCGGAAGTTCCACTTGTGGGTGGCACTCAGCTTTGAAGTGAGAAAATTAAAGTGGAAGAAAAAACTATAGTTTTTAGCCAAGGAAGTTGCCGTCTTGGCCTCTGTTTACTCTTCAACTGCCATAATTCTGCACATGTGATCAGCTATAATTCCAGCCATTGGATGGTTTGACAGTTTAAATGGGAGTACAACCAATGTGACAAATACATTCCACCACATGCGCCAGGAATGTAACAGTTTTTTTAAAACTGTTAAATCAATGGGTTTACTTCTGTTTTATGAACTACTTGAATTAGCTGCATGTGTCTGTAATGTTATCTACAATGGTGCAAATGCTTGCCTGAATTAGGCACAGATATTTTTTAAGTGAATAAATACCAGAAAATGGTTGTTAGAACTATTTTGAATTCCCCAGCATGAGAAAACTCTCCTCTCACCATGCCCACCTATCCCATCCATGGCACGCTTTATATGCCTACCATTCAAAGGCAGGTTGTTTGCAATCACCCCTCAGGCCAAAAGTTACAAGTCCTCCTCTGAACTCAGGAACGACCCGAGAACATAGACACAGCTGGTAAGTATGCTTTTGAAGCTAAAAATACAAACTAGGCAGAACATATATATTCTTTCAGGAACAGCATGTTCATTCTAAACCAAATGACTAAAGGTTTCAGTGACATAAACACATAAAAGAGAATCTAGCTCCTGTAGCTCACAGATGCATACCTACAACATCAAGTCAATGTGGTTGGCTTTCATTGCCAGGTGGTTCCTGTGGCTGAAGTACAGCAGGCTGGTGGTTACTCTCATTTCCTGGAGTGCCGCTAGTTCTGGAACAGTCTGATCAGCTGCATACTCACGTCTTTGACTGCTTGGGCTTGTAAATCGTATTGGGTGTCTAGAAATGATTTTACATCAACAGGTTCTGTTTGTATTTTGAAAGTAAAGTCACACTGCAGACATGTGGTTTCCTAGATACCAGAGATGAGCTAAACCTATTAGGAAAAATATCATTTTTGTCTGCTTGTGCTTATTTGTTATGATATGTACCAATAAAATTATTTTATTTACGTGATCTGGCTCTTGTATTTGATGTTCCTGATGCTTTAAATGGACTTATTTTAACGACTAGGCCTATCAGCAATTGTGGTTTATTGTATTTTATTGAAATTTGTAGAAAGCTTTATAATTATTTGTATACAAACCTCATGGTTACAGGAAAGCCAGCAGCAGCCAAATGAAATTAAAGCTAGCATTGGAATTTCATAGTGATAGAAGTAATCAACTAAGCACAAAATACAATATAAAACTCCAAAGTACTTAACTGTACAAGGCAGCAAAGGAGACCTATTTCATTTATCTTTCTGCATTAAGTAGTCATTGTGTTATGCAATCTTACTGTAATTTATGAGTACAACCGTGAGTCTACAGCACATAAAATTATGTCTTTAATAGCCTGCTCTTGGTGTATTTATTGGTGTAACATATCCTTGTTGGTGGGACCCTAGATGGCTAGAGCTCTCCACTCCACTAGGGAGTCCCCCCACATTTCAGGACTTTACTAGAGCCCAATATTTCAGCCCACCAGACCGTACTGATTGCCAACTAGTGTACAGATGATGGGTTAAATACTTTACAATACACCACCCAACAAAGCACCAACCCACAAATTATTATTATTATACAGGATCTATATAGCGCCAACAGTTTTACCAGCGCTTAACAACATAAAGGGAGACAGTACAATTACAACACAGTTTAATACAGAAGGGATAGGAGGGTCCTGCTCAAGGTGCTAATAATCTAAAAGAAGAAGGAGGTGGTACAAAAGATAATAGCTGTGAGGAATGATTTTATGGAGGTGGCCAAAGTATAGTTATTAGTTGGAGGAGGGTTAGGCTTTCTTGAACAAATACGTTTTCAAGGATCACCTAAAGGCGAACAGGGTAGGAGCTAACCGGACATACCGGGGTAGGGAGTTCCAGGGAAAACTCACATGGCAGGGCCCTGCATTTCTCTGTGGTTCTAGATAAAGGCTTTAACAGCCCAGCCAAAAACCTGGAGTCAAATTCTCTTGGCAGGGTTTCATAGAGGGGTCGGTTCTTCATGGTCAGGAGGGTGACTTCTTTCCCTGGCCACCACCATGTTTGACTCAACCCGGTTTAGACAATGTACCTTCTATTCAGGACTGTAGCGTATCATGAGTTATACCTGTATAGCCTCCTGCAGCCTAACTGTGTAATGATCCACTTTACACACGTCTTTGCTTCAATGCAAGTATCAGGCATCTTCCTGAAAAACATCACTCCAACCAAAAGTTAAATCCAATTTCTTTACTTGAATAAAGGAATATAATTTCCAAACATATGGCAAGGTAAATAAGGCCAGGGAAATTTAGGTTTCAATCTAATAAAGCCATATCTTCTGGTACAGTCTAAAGTCCTTGTTCCCTTTAGGTTAGTGTTGGCATGCCCAGGGCCCATAGTTAGGGAAGCCCATGTGGGAAACCAACACAGTTCCACTTAGGAAAAAGAAGCCTCTTAAGGAATAAATAAGATAATTTATGATGAAATTGGTCGTACCATCATCCAGAGAATTTAGTATAAAGAGATCGGAAGGTTGGTCCCCAAATCAACACTTTGAAAAAAAAGAGGGGGAGGGCAATTGGACTATCGCGGTACATATAAGAAAATAAAATGAGGTCGAAAGGCATATACAGTGCGGAAAATAAGTATTTGAACACCCTGCTATTTTGCAAGTTCTCCCACTTGGAAATCATGGAGGGGTCTGAAATTGTCATCGTAGGTGCATGTCCACTGTGAGAGACATAATCAAAAAAAAAATTCCAGAAATCACAATTTATGAATTTTTAACTATTTATTTGTATGATACAGCTGCAAAGAAGTATTTGAACACCTGTCTATCAGCTAGAATTCTGACCCTCAAAGACCTGTTAGTCTGCCTTTAAAATGTCCACCTCCACTCCATTTATTATCCTAAATTAGATGCACCTGTTTGAGGTCATTAGCTGCATAAAGACACCTGTCCACCCCATACAATCAGTAAGAATCCAACTACTAACATGGCCAAGACCAAAGAGCTGTCCAAAGACACTAGAGACAAAATTGTACACCTCCACATGGCTGGAAAGGGCTACGGGGAAATTGCCAAGAAGCTTGGTGAAAAAAGGTCCACTGTTGGAGCAATCATTAGAAAATGGAAGAAGCTAAACATGATTGTCAATCTCCCTCGGACTGGGGCTCCATGCAAAATCTCACCTCGTGGGGTCTCAATGATCCTAAGAAAGGTGAGAAATCAGCCCAGGACTACACGGGAGGAGCTGGTCAATGACCTGAAAATAGCTGGGACCACCGTTTCCAAGGTTACTGTTGGTAATACACTAAGACGTCATGGTTTGAAATCATGCATGGCACGGAAGGTTCCCCTGCTTAAACCAGCACATGTCAAGGCCCGTCTTAAGTTTGCCAATGACCATTTGGATGATCCAGAGGAGTCATGGGAGAAAGTTATGTGGTCAGATGAGACCAAAATAGAACTTTTTGGTCGTAATTCCACTAACCGTGTTTGGAGGAAGAAGAATGATGAGTACCATCCCAAGAACACCATCCCTACTGTGAAGCATGGGGGTGGTAGCATCATGCTTTGGGGGTGTTTTTCTGCAGATGGGACAGGGCGACTGCACTGTATTAAGGAGAGGATGACCGGGGCCATGTATTGGCAACAACCTCCTTCCCTCAGTTAGAGCTTTGAAGATGGGTCGAGGCTGGGTCTTCCAACATGACAATGACCCGAAGCACACAGCCAGGATAACCAAGGAGTGGCTCTGTAAGAAGCATATCAAGGTTATGGCGTGGCCTAGCCAGTCTCCAGACCTAAACCCAATAGAGAATCTTTGGAGGGAGCTCAAACTCCGTGTTTCTCAGCGACAGCCCAGAAACCTGGCTGATCTAGAGAAGATCTGTGTGGAGGAGTGGGCCAAAATCCCTCCTCCAGTGTGTGCAAACCTGGTGAAAAACTACAAGAAACATTTGACCTCTGTAACTGCAAACAAAGGCTACTGTACCAAATATTAACATTGATTTTCTCAGGTGTTCAAATACTTATTTGCAGCTGTATCATACAAATAAATAGTTAAAAAAATCATACATTGTGATTTCTGGAATTTTTTTTTTTTGATTATGTCTCTCACAGTGGACATGCACCTACGATAACAATTTCAGACCCCTCCATGATTTCCAAGTGGGAGAACTTGCAAAATAGCAGGGTGTTCAAATACTTATTTTCCGCACTGTGTATAGAAAAATAACTAAATTTTATTAATAAAAAAAAATCAATAAAAGACCATGACATAATACATAATTAAAAACATTTAGTAGCAGACCACATAGATCCCCAGGAGAAGAATCCCCAGGTGGGGGAAATTTCCCAGTGGAACATGGGTCGCGAAGGGCATCTCTACTAGTTTCACAGTATAAACTGCTTGATCAGGAGAATGTCTGCAAATGATTAATAATTTGATCAGATAGCTATACAATGAAAGTTCAAAAATACAGATTCATACATAAAAACACAAAACCAATAAATATTGAGGGGAGAGAGGTTAATCAAAGCTGCTTACCTAAAGCCCCTACTAGACCCGGGACGCTAGAGCACACCATGTTCGCCCTGGGGGACTTCTTCTTGTGGTGCTCTAGCGTCTCGGGAAATTTCCCCCACCTGGGGATTCTTCTACTGGTGATCTATGTAATTATGTATTATGTCATGGAATTTTATTTTTTTTTTTTATTAATAAAATTGAGTTATTTTTCTATATATGTGCCTTTCTACCTCATTTTATTTTCTTATATGTACCGCGATAGTCCAATTGCTTGCCCCCCTTCTCTTTTTTTTCGGAGTGTTGATTTGGGGACCAACTTCCGATCTCTTTATACACAGTTCCACTTAGACTTCTTCTACATTCTTCCTGTGTAGGGGACATAACAACTACCTCTTCCATCCTACTTTATATCAGGAATCCTGTCAGAGGAGCAGGGACACTTTCCTAATGGAGGAGCCCTTAGCTAAAGAATAAGATATCCCTTACTACATTCCATTGTTGGTGCATTCATAGATTATAGAATTGTATTTCTATGACAGCAATGCACTATGATCTAAAAAGATTGAGTGATTTGGATTGCAATATGTACAAACCTAAGGGTTCTAAATTTTTGGTATCATATAAAGAAAGTTGTCTCTAACGAAAAAGGGGTCTTGCACCCTGAAACATCCTTATTTTTTGAGGCCTCAGCTTCTCCCTTCCCATGTGCTGTTATCTGGGCAATACTGCTTTGTACTTCCTATTTATATGTAAAATGTTGCTTTATGTTGCAAACAATGTGTACATTTATTTGATATACACTATATCAGTGATGGCGAACCTCGGCACTCCAGATGTTTTAGAACTACATTTCCCATGATGCTCATGCAATCTGCAGTGTAGTGGAGCATCATGGGAAATGTAGTTCCAAAACATCTGGGGTGCCAAGGTTCGCCATCACTGCACTATATTGTCAAAAGTATTAGGATGCCTGCCTTTACACACACACATGAACTTTAATGGCATCCCAGTGTTAGTCCGTAGGGTTCAATATTAAGTTGGCCCACGCTTTTCAGCTATTACATCTTCTGGGAAGGCTTTCCACAAGGTTTAGGAGTGTGACTATGGGAATGTTAGATCATTCTCCCAGAAGCACATTTGTGAGGTCAGGCACTGATGTTGGAGAGAAGGCCTGGCCCACAGTCCCTGCTCTAATTCATCCCAAAGGTGTTCTTTTGGGTAGAGCTCAGCACTCGATGCAGACCAGTCAAGTTCCTCCACTCCAAACCAGCTCATCCATGTCTTTATGGATCTCTCCATGGGATCAGAGGCTGAACTGAGCTCTTTTCCATGCTCTGATCGGGAGACACAGGCAAATTCCCTCTCCAGTCTCCTGCATGGACCAAAATCAGTGGGTAAAAGGCTAGCCCCTAGTCCCCTCCAAAAGCTTCTATCCGGTTGGTTTTGAATCTTTCTAATTTCTATATGGGTAGCATGAGTATTGGTTCTTAGCTTGGCTGGTGAGTGTGTACCAGCCGTCTTCTGACAGCAATAATACTGTTTATATTATCAAAACCTGCCACAGTCATAGCAGAGTGAACCTCATGGGCAGAGCTTATTGCTGTCAGCGTTGGATACTTTTTGAGCAACAATAATATTATACTGTAAATGTCCCTGCCTAGTAGTGGTGTTCCAAAATGCTGTAATCAAGTCCCAGCTGGGACAAAACATTGAATAACTATGCATTGTGCTTAATGCTGGAGTTAATAAAGCAAGCTATATGTGCTGAGTGTTACACATGCCTGAAATTTTCATGTATTCCAAAGTGTGTTGATCATTAATTTTCAGATTTGTCACTGCCAGACTGGAAGTACTTGAGTATGCTATTTATTAAGAATATATTCATAGCCAAAACTTTATTTCTTAAATTATGGATAGAGTTGGGAATAGACAGAAGTTCTGTCAATTTTATTTTTTTCTCCATTAGGCAGATATCTCTTCATGTTCTGTCCTAAAAGGAAGCATAAGTCTCCAAAGTGAGATGGAATCCCCTCCTTAGATAGTTCTCACTTTTAAAAATGTTTTTTATAATTAAGTCTTTTTGTAACACATTTATGGACAAAAGTAAATATGGTGCAAAAGCATATTATACAAAGACGACTGGAGTAATGAAAAGAAAGCATGTGTTACAATTGTTTTATACACTGGTTGTAAATATATATATACATAATATATAGAATTAAAATCATATTAAACCTTCAGTTTTTTGTACTTTTACCAGCTTTCAGTGATATCCTTTACTGAGTATACAGCTTCTTTAATTTTTAATCCCATTTAACCACTTCGGCAGAACTGCAATTTTTTTAAATGTTTGCACCCAAACAAGTTTTTTTCTTCATCTATTGTATTCTGAGTGTCGGACAGTTGTCCCTTTAACAGGTGACCCCATTGGAAGTTTGGATTTTCCACTTTCTGTATGAATGGCAATGGTCACCAGAACTATAGAGAGGGTGGATGTCCCTAGCAGGAACATAGACAGCAACAAAAAGTTTGACCTTGTCTCTGGAAGGTTTACCACCTTCCAGGAAGTACAAAGATGGATGTTTGTCTTCAGTGTTCCTAGAATTTTTGACATGTTCCTGCCACTACATTTAGTTTACAGGATGGGAAGTTCAGAATAGGACTTTATTATGAAGACAGAATTTTGGCTTGAACATTTTTTGTCAGTCGTCTCTTAGAGCTGCACCAGCGAGGACAAGGTTTTCAGTTTGTCTTAAGGTAGGGCCGGTCCTGCCAGCTCTATTTCTTATGGGTTACATTCAGACAAGGATGATGGAATATAGAAAAATATTTTTCTTGATGAAATAATCCTTAAATGATTTATTAACAGTTAGTTACAGATATCCAAAAAGTTGGGAGGATCACAGTCTTTGAGAACTGAGTTGGACAGCACGGATTAGAAAATCAGTTGTCCAAATCATCCATTCAAATTTTTTGTACTGGTTTGGAGTTAGCCAGCTGGGTGTTTTATTAGTCTGGAATATGGCCTCTTTTTGTGAAAAGAATATACTGAATCCCTGGGCTGCCCTATATAATTCAAGTCTTCATTATTTACCTACTGTTAAATTATCACTTTATTTTGATAGACACTGGTGATCTAAACTGCCAGTCAGCCTCTTATAACAGTCTGCAATTTTATTAAAAACTCACCCAAGCTCTACTACTGTGTTGGAAAATATACGAGCAGAGTATCGGTGCTCTGGCTTTGACGTGGACTGCAAGTCTATAACAAGCTCAAGCCAGCAACTCAATAGCTTCTTCATTAGAAAACGTTATTGTTGCACAACAGCAATAGCAAAATCCATAGAATTCGAATGCGTTTAGGCCAAAGCATTTCTCATGTTATATGTCAGGCAACGTGGACTGTTGAAAACCATAATTTGCCATAAACAGAGACAATCAGGAAGTGGCATCGATGCCACTATTGTGAGCAAACTTCGCCCAAGGTACAGTAAGAGGTCTGACCAGTTGTTATGGTGGTTAGAAATGTAGCAAAGTAAGAACTGCTTCAAGGCTTGGTTAGCTCGTTCTGTGGCCCCATGGGACTGTGGGTGATACGTCGAGGAGAAGGAAAGCTGAATTTCCCAAAAGGCTTGCCAAAACCTGGATACAAACTAGCTACCCCTGTCTGAGATGATAACCTTGGGTAGCCCATGTAACCAAAAGATCTGAGCGAAAATGGGTGCCAATTCTCATGAAGCTGCAGCGGAATCGAGTGTTTACACAAAGGCACTATTTTTAAACAGGTTAAAAGCCCCAGAGTCGATTAGAGCCTGTGTATCGATGGATGACTCAGACCAAGAAAGGATAATGCAAACTAGACGCTTATCCTTCAGGATTACTGGGGATGCAACAATGCCACCTAAGGCCTGTCCTCTACAGGACCTCAGGCGCGGACGTATTCCCGGACCGGTAGGACAAGACTTCAAAAAAGTGACCTGCCTGTCCACAAAAAATGCACAATCTCTCCTTCCTCCTAAAGGCCCCCTCCTCTGTGGAGAGACTTGTGAAGCCCAACTATTTGGATTCTACTTCACTGGCAGACTTGGTACCAGGAGGCATGGGAGACGAGGGAGGCAAGGGTGGGGATGCAAAGCTTGGAGCCTAACGTACAGGAGGCCTCTGCAATAAATTGCCTCCCCCTCCCACACCCCCCATCATCTTTCTAGCACAAATCATCTTCTTCTCCAACTCCCCCCTTAGCATATACCCCCCCATCCTCCCTCTAAGCACAAACCCTCCTAAATTTCCCAACTTCTAGTAAAAAGGCCACCATAAATCCTATTATCCCCCTTAGCCAAACCCAACTCTCCAAGCACAAGTCCTATGCAAAGCTATCCTTTTAAAATAAACTCCACCATAAACCCCCCTAAAGCAAAAATTTCAACCATCTCTTCTCGCCTGGTTGCTCCCCCCACCACACACACACAAATCCCCCCTCCAAGCACAAATCTTATCCACTCCTTACTAAACCCGCTGCCTGGTGATTGGCTGATAGGCACCAATCGCTGGGTGCAGGGTGTCATGGATTTCCCTATACCGAAATGTAGCCGATGATATTCAGGCACTCTGACAGCGCATTGGGGGAATCCAGTATTGCGGAGGATAGGCTTGCTTTCAATTTTTTTCCCTGTTGTTATTGTTTGTAAAGAAATACACATTCATTTGCTTCTCTGTTTAATGGGCCCGGCCTGAATCATCACAGATGTGCGCATCTCAGCAAATCAGGCAGCACGTCATTTATATTTGACCTGAACAAATACTTACAGGCAGCCTGGCTCAGGACAGAGACTTAACTTTTAATGAAATGCTGTGAAATATGGAGTGACATATTGACTCATTATTATTAACAATATAGACTCTGTCAGGGAATTGAGCTTTACTAAGGAATAGAGACAGTATTCATAAAGTTTTACGGTCTTCAGCAGCTTCATGAATTTTCAAAGATCCTCTGACATATTCCAGAGTCACAAAAACTTTTTAGAGTAGATGTAAACCTTCACTGGATGATATTTCATTTGCTAAAGCACTGTGAATCTTAAACAGTTGTCATTTGTAAAACATATAATTTTTTTTCACCTGTTTTTGCATCTTTGTAACAAGTAGGGGCTAGAGTCAAATTGATTAGACACAGGGTAGTTGAACTGTACTAAACAGGTTCACAATAGGATGAACAATGCAAACAAGGTCAAATGCCAAAAGGGTGCACATACAGTACAGAACACTAAGGCCGCGTACACCCGATCGATTCAAGCCGATGAAAATTGACTGAGGTTCGTTTTCATCGGTCCAAGCCGATCGTGTGTAGGCCCCATCGGTCAGTTTTCCTTCGGTCGATAAACAGAGGGCTTGCTTTAAAATTCAACCGATGGACGGCTAACCGATAGTTCAAAACCGATCATTAGTACGCATGAGCATCGGTTTAAAACCCATGCATGCTCAGACTAAATCAGGGGACGGGAGCGCTCGTTCTTGTAAAACTCGCGTTCGTTTTTTGAGATGGCACCTTCTGCATTTTTCAAATTAGTGTCTCGTTTATTGCAGCGCATTTATACGACCTGTAAAAGCACGGAGACTGAAAACTGCAATTCAGCTCTAACCAAACTTTCACTAACACGCAGGAACACGGAATCAGCAAACACAGACTCAAGGGTGGCGCCAAAGACTTTCATATTCCCCTTTATAGTGACGTTGCCCGTGGTTTACGTGTCCGCGTTCTGACACGATCGGGACATGAACCAATGGTGTGTAGGCACATTAGTCCATCAGTCAGCTTCATCGGTGAACTGATGAAAACGGTCCGTTGGACTGTTCTCATCGGATGGACCGATCGTGTGTACAAGGCTTTACAGACCCATTATGAAGCTGTACAAAGAGGAACTCATTAAAGCTCATTCCAAATGATTCAATAAGGACACTAAGCGGCAGCACAGTTTCTATATGGCTTTGTACATAGTTACATAGTTAGTCTGGTTGAAAAAAGACACAAGTCCATCTAGCTCAACCAATAAAAAATATATATATATATATATATATATATATATATATATATATATATATAAAAAATAAAAAACATCCAAAAAACTAAATCATAGAATCCTATAAAGGAAATTCCCACTAAGTCACGTTTGCGGCCTTAGACCCCAAAAAACGAATTCAAATTTCTAATTTAGACACACACAGCTTAACTGGTGTGATATTGGATGCTGGAACATATATTCCATAGTTAAAGTGGAACTAAACCCTCCATCTTGGCCTTTGTTTAATCTTTAACTGCCATGGCACTGCACATGTGATCAGTTATGACTCCACTATTTGATGGTGTGACAGTTTGATTGAGACCACAAGCCGGAATCGGCCGTGCCATCTTTACTATTGATTGCTGACTGTGTGGACGTCATTTTCGCCCTTCCCTGTACAAATCTCACGCATGCGCGATTGCAGTCACGTCTAAACCAAGCCTCTCTTCAGGAAGGTGAGGAGGAGGGCACAGTATCGCGAGGCGAGTAACAGAGAATAAGCTATCATGCTGTGGATAGTAAAACGGCACGCATAGCCGAAGAAGCTACCGACTGGGCATGAACCGTTGACATCATTACAGATTGCAGGGCAGATTGTGAGTGAAATTTCACAGGCAGCGATCAGCACTCTGCCATTATACAGGCTGTTTTTTTGCATTCAGTTGCAAGAGTCTAGAACAGTTATAGTACAGGCCTATATCTTTAGGCATAGACACTATAACCCATCCAGTGCTTCAGGCTAACCTCCTTACAGCCCTTTTCAGCACTGTCTGCAGGATACCAGGATTCACCTCTTTGCTTCCCTGCTTGTCAGGAATCCTACACACCCACACTTCAGACTGGAGCCATTCAAGGAAGAAATGTGTTGGTTTCCATTTAAACGGACACACTCTAGCCATATGTGTCAAAAAGATGAGTCTCATATGATGAAATAGTCGGTTATATAACCTCACATAAAATAAAAAATGTGAAAACTCCAATGTATTTATACATCCAATGTGTGCATCCACTGTGGGCATAGACAAACGAAGACTAACATAGCTTGGGGGGCACACCCTAAAAATGCATTACATTAAAGTTGGTGCAGCTATAAGACCATACAGATAGCACAGAAGATTACAGCTCACACATACAAAAATTACATTTAAATCCTGCAAGGCTATTTAAAACACCTGAGCATATTCAGCAAATAAGCAAAAATATGAGGATTTGGGCACACCATGTGGCCATATGGTGCTTAAGCCCACTACTGCATCAAAGTACCCCATTATTAGTGGGTCCTACACTATTCATAGAATCAAAGATCCTGCTTCTCAACCATGGGAGAAATGTGGGTGTAGATGACAAACCAACAGGTGAATTACCTAAGTGCACCTCCACCATAAGATACAAATGTCTTCTTACCAGAAATAATGGACTCTTATGCCGCGTACACACGATCACTTTATGTGATGAAAAAAATTACGTTTTTAAAAATGTCAATTTCATTGACCGTGTGTAGGGGAAAACGTTGTTTTATGTCTTGTAAAAAACGACAAAAAAAAAATTGAAGCATGCTTCAATTTTATGTGTCGTTTTTCAAAACGTCGTTTTTTGTTTCACAAAAAGTCACCGTGTGTAGCAAAAACGTCGTTTAAAACGACGTTTTTCAACCCGCTCATGCCCAGAAGCTAGTTATGAAGCGAGCTTCAATGGAAAAGAGTGGTGAACGTATCCTCGCTTTTTGTGAAAAAACGATGGTGTGTAGGCAACATCGTCTTTGAAAAGTGAAGTTTCAAAAACGTAGTTTTTTACTTCACAGAAAACGTCATTTTTTTTCATCACATAAAGTGATCGTGTGTACAGGGGGATTAGTCAAAAGAGTCAAATGCGCTGTGTGAATAAATATCACTTAAGAAAAAAACCATTCACTCCTTTCCTTATCTCTGGTTAGACCAATACCACCCCGATGACGTCAATCTTGACTAAATGTGTAGGACGGAGTTCAAGCTCATGATGTCATCAGGCACAATGAAACCACAAGGTGGTTGGATCAGCTCCGGGGACTGGTATTTTCTTATACATGCTTGATTTTTCAATTGTTATTGTGAGTAATTAGTGCTTCCTTGTTTTTAATAAATACAAAATACAGTTTTACACTATGTGGACATCTGATTCATTTCTCACCATCACTTGTGATGTCGCTCTAACCAGAGAGGAGGAAAGGAGTGAATGGTTTCTTTCTTAAGTGATATTTATTCACACAGGACTTTTGACTCTTTGACTAAGAGCCCATTATTTCTGATAAAAAGCCATTTTTACGTTATGGTGGAGGTACACTTGGGTGATTCACCTGTTGGTTTGTCATCTATATCCTCATTGGATGCACACCTTGGACTTATAAATACAATTCACATTTTGAACTTTATGTGAGGTCTTATAATGGACTGTTTTATCACATCGGACATATTTAATTTCTTTTTTAATTGTATATAGTCATTTTGTATTTTTATTGGATTGTTAGTGCAGCAAACCTAATTTTGCACGTTATTTACAATTTTATCCAATGTTTATTTTTTTTTATTTTTTTTTGCCAGCAGCTTGTTTGATCTAACGATGCAATAATTTTAGATTTTTTATTGTGTTATATTGCCTTTTCCTGTTGGTATCTTCCCATTTAAAAGAGTGTGTACATGTTTATCCTTTGTGACAGCCAAGGGAGCCACCTGGCAAAGGTATTTTGGTGGTGTCAGCAGGGGCAATACTCTGCTCAGGGCTCAGGTGAACCTAAATACTCAGCGGCTCCTAAGGGGATAATATTCTTACAACGTAACACTGACATGGCATTATTTTCTCAACAAAAAAAGTAATTAATTTTTAAGGGATAATGGAGTTTTAGATTGAAAAACTCAAAAAAGCATCCACACTGAGAACACGTCATCGACTACCTTTAAAACTTCTCAACATAAAAAGTATGAGAGCGCCTGGATGACAATCCGCTCGGACAGTGTCAGCTAAGTAACAGGAGACGACTTTACTGAGCGGCGATAATCCTCCTGTTGCAGACATGGGTTCCTCGAGGCTTAAGTGAAATGTGTATTTTAATTGGCGTAAAGTAAGAATTACATCAATGCTTAACGGGACACTGCTATCATAAGCAGGCTTGAGTTATGCTCATGTTGAAAAACAAGGTTAGAGTTCAGAATAGTTCTGTATGGAGACAGTTTGACACTGAAGCCCCGAGCGGGACTGTCAGTTGAGGCAGAATGATTGATCAAAAAGCACCGATTGCCGACGTGACATATAAAAACGTATTATTACATTATATAGGATTTATATAGCATCAACAGTATAAGTATACACTCTAAAGGGAGACAATTCACCAACAGCACAATTCAATACAAGAGGGTTAGAAGGGCTGTAGTCCTGTAAGTTTACACTCTAAGAGGGAGGGGCTTGTGAAACAAAAAGTAGTGACTGTGAGGGATGAACTGATGAGGAAAGTAGAAGATTCGGTTGTTAGCTGAAGGCAGGATAGGCATCCCTGAAGAGATGAGATCACCTAAAAGTGGACACAGTAGGACATATACAGACAGATTGGGGTAGTGAGTTTCAGAGCATGTGAGAGGCTCTGAAGAAGTCGAGGAGACCAGCATGGGAGGAGGAGACAAGGGAGCGATAGAGCAGATCTGGGGAGGAGCAGAGAGGATGGGTTGGGTGATATTTGGAGAGAAGTTTGCTGATGTAGCTCGGGGCAGAATTGTAAATGGCTTTGTATGTTATTGTTAGTGTTTTGAATTTCATTTGTTGGGCAAAGGGAAGCCAGTGGACTGATTGGCAGAGAGTGGACACTGAACAGTTGGTAAGGTGGATGAGTCTGATAGACTGGAGAGGGGATAGCTTGCGGAGAGGTAGGCCAATGAGGAGGGAGTTACAATAGTCAAAACATAAGTTTAGTTTAAAAAAATTATGTGTCCCTTGTGCTAAATGCTTTTGCTTTAGTTAAATCTTCACACCTTCCCCCTGCCCATGCTCCAACAATCTTCCAGTAGGGTAGAGATTAATAGACTCTAGGCTTGCATGGCTCCATAGACGCACACAGCTCAGGAGCGAATACGCACTGGAAGGGGCATCTGGTGGAGGCATACAAAGAAGAGGGGTTAAGATCTCTGGCAGGGGACCCCAGTAGAGGGGCTTCAGGGCCACTTTGTGCAAAACCTTTTCAATGAATGAAGTGACCTGGAGGTTCACAAACTGGTAGGTATAAAGACGACCCATAAGATGATCTCCACCCTGTTCTCCTAGAGGTCCACAAAGTGCAAATCTGCCCCAAAGGAAGTTTTGACTTAAGAGCTTACATTTTCAAGCGACAATATTTTCAGCTGTGAACGGGCACCATGGAGTATAATGGAAATCCTTCCAACCGCTCTGGTTTAAATGATAAATACAGGACAGTGAAGTGGGCATGTCAGAGTTTGAGGGCAGTCTTTGTTACATCTATATTACATTTTCACCAAATAAAAAAAAAATGAAATGGTGAATTCAGCAAACCCTCCCCACACCCCCAGGTCCTGCTGCACTTTTCTGATTCTTATTCCTCTGCATTTTTTTTTCCGCGGCCGAGAAAGGGTTAAAATCACTGCAAAGCACCTCTGCAGAGGCACTTTGCTGGTGGTATAGCCGCAGTGTCCATTGATCTCAATGGGCAGGAGCGGTGGAGGAGCGGTATACACACCGCTCCTTCACCGCTCCAAAGATGCTGCTAGCAGGACTTTTTTTTACCGTCCTGCTAGCACACTGCTCCAGTGTGAAATCCCTTGGGGCTTTCACACCGAGAGACAGCAGCGGCTGTTTCAGGTTGCTTTGCAGGGGCTATTTTTAGCATTATAGTGCCAGCAAAGCGACCCAGTGTGAAAGGGGTCTTATACAGTGATCAGTGCTAAAGATATGCACTGTCACTGTGCTAATAACCCTGGCTTGGAAGGGGTTAAACATCAGGGGCAAAAAGGGATAACTGTGTGCCTAGCCAGTGTTTTACTATACTGTGTGTGCTGCTTACTTAGGGATGTGATTAATTTTACTTCCTGATTTGCAGAGATAAAAGATCCATACCTTCCTCAAAACAGAAATCTGCATTGTTTACAGGCATAGCTCTGTTCTGTGTCCACTGCCCGACAATCGGTGGGTGCTGGTAGATGTCCACTGCCCAGCCTCTGCAGATATGCTTCTGCTGTAATTACACGTGCGTCCTATGGGTGGAAGTGCAGATTCATGTACGGTATCTCACAAAAGTAAGTACACCCCTCACATTTTTGTAAATGTTTTATTCTATCTTTTCATGTGACAACACTAAAGAAATTAAACTTTGCTACAATCTAAAGTAGTAAGTGTACAGCTTGTATAAAAGTGTAAATTTGCTGTTACCTCAAAATAACTCAACACAGCCATTAATGGCAACAAAAGGGAGTACACCCCTAAGTGAAAATGTCCAAATTGGTCCAAAAGTGTCAATATTTTGTGTGGCCACCATTATTTTCCATGGCATGGAGTTCACCAGAGCTTCACAGGTTGCCACTTGTATCCTCTTCCACTCCTCCATGACGACATCACAGAGCTGGTGGATGTTACAGACCTTGCGCTCCTCCACCTTTCATTTGAGGATGCCCCACAGATGGTCAATAGGGTTTAGGTCTGGAGACATGCTTGGCCTGACCATCACCTTTACCCCCAATTTCTTTAGCAAGGCAGCGGTCATCTTGGAGGTGTATTTGGGATCCTTATGTTGAAATACTGCCCTGCGGCCCAGTCTCCGAAGTACTTCTAACCTGGTTGCCACCACACACACTTGACACTATCTGAACCAAATAAGTTTATGTTGTCCTCATCAGACCACAGGAGATGGTTCCAGTAATCCATGTCCATGTCCTTAATCTGTAAAAAGGATGAGCGCAAAATCAATAGCACAGGGAAAGCTAAATGATGAAGTGCCTATAGTAAATCAAAATAATAATGTGACAGTGTAAACCATGAATAAGTAGATAAACAAAAACACAAAAACAGTAATGATAATCAATGATGGTGAAAAGTGCAACTCTGCAACAAGTCCCAATGACTGATGGCTGCTGAATCCAATGCAGTGTGTCATACACAGTTCATATGGTGGATTTGATGGTACAGACAGGTGCAATTTTAAGTGAAGTCTTCCTGGTGGTGGGCTCACAGAGCGCTTACCTGACTTCAAAGAAATGACTGATTTGAACAGCTGAGTACTGATCTCCTGGAATCAGCGTGGTTGCTGTGTGGGCATCTGTTGTAGACTGGTGTTGGGCTTCACAAAAATGGAGGTTCCCCGACAGATCAAAAACAGCCAGGGGTGGACTGGGAAAGGTGGAAAAGTGGAGATTGCCCCCCAGGCCGTGCACATTGTATTTAAAATGGCCGCGGTCCACAGCGCTGTTTTTTTTAAAATGTTATGCTAAAACTTGGCACCACATTGTGGGAGTTGTAGGAAGGTCCTGTCACAGTGCTGTTCCCGGCTGCTTCTGAGCTGACAGTCTGTGACCCTGTGTGCAGAGAACAGCCAAATGGAAGGGGGTGGATGCCCTCGGCCTCCTCCAGTCACCTCTCTCACTGTGCCCACAATTCGGCCAGCCTGTGCGATCCATCTGTGAATAGGACGTGTGGGCGGGAACATTTATGCTGAGATCCGACGGTGCTCACTGTCACTGCTCTGTATGGGACGCTCTGGAAGCTGATAGCGAGTCTTTTGCCTGCTTCCTTCCACGTGAGTGGGCTGTGACCGGCCTCCCCCTCTCTCCCAAATTCCTCTCCCCCTCTCTCTGCAGATAAGGTTTCTTTGAGCAGCCTTGTGCAATACCTGGTCCTGTGTTCTATGATTTGGTCTGCTACAGGTTGGCTGCAGTGTTGGTGATCTGCATGTTACCCTCCCCCCAGTCCCATAGACTTCTATTAGTTTGCACATTTTTGCTGCATTTTCTGAAAGTGCACAAAAACGGCTGCATCTTTGGTGTGCTTAAAAAAAAAACTGGCACAAAAACTAAAAGAAGCCTATGGGACTGCAGCTAAGGAAAACTGTGTACATAAGCACAGTGGCCAAAACCGCAGCACACCAGTGTGCGCCCAAAGGCTTGTACACACTTGCAGCAACCAGAGATGTCAGTTTTTTTTGTTCAACTTGCTGGATTGAGCAAAAAAACTAAAAAAACTAGTGGTGTGTAAGGATAAGCTCCAGCGTGTACGCAAAGCCCACGTGCAGAGCCCGCTAGGAAGTCGGCACTGCACTGCGTTAATCACAGGCAGGGAGACATTTTCGGAAGTGCGGCTGCAGAGATTGGGAAATGTCTCACTGCCTGTGATTATAGCAGCGCCGACTTCCTGGTGGCCCCTTTGCACAAGGGATTTGCAAACACACCGGAGCTATGTTGATAAAGGAATCAAACAATTTTCTTGAGGAGCAGTCTTAGGCCGTGTACACACGGCAGAGAACCTCGACGGGCAGAACACATCGTTCCGCCCGTCGAGGTTCTCTGCCGGCCGTCGAAATCGGCGACCCGCCCGTCGGGAATGGCAACCAGCCATTCATCCAGGCGGGCCGTCGAGCAAAAAGAGAGCGTGCTCTCTTTTCGCTCGACGGGATTCCCGACGGGCGGGGCGAGCGCTCTGTGTACACACGGCCGAGGTCCTCGCTGGAATGCAGCTTCCAGCGAGGTTCTCGCTGGTTTTTAGCGAGAACCTCGGTCGTGTGTACGCCGCTTCACTGTGCGGAAAATTTGGAGCAATGTCTCTCTCTGTCTGGTGCTCAAATTTGATTTGGGTGGGGCGGGGGGGCACGACAAACTAAAAAATACTGAATAAAAAAAACATCAATTGCAGCCTCATTGTGGCCATCAAATGCAGCCAATGTTACCCCGCCCCCCATCGGCATTTAACCAGCACCCCACCGTGCTGGCTCGCTGTCTGACCGACTCTTATCCCATCTTGGTGGCGGGTCAGGTAGCGGGTGACGGTGGTAAGCAGTGGGATGGGCAGTGGCTTCTGTGCTCTCTATGCTTCCTCCATACTTTTCCTCCTGATAGACATCCAATAGGAGAGCCTGTCCTTTCAGCCAATCAGGTGCAGGGAAATGTAAAGCGGTGTCTCTCTCTCTCTGTGCAGGGAAATGTGGTGCTGTCTCTCTCTCTGTGCAGGGAAATGTGGAGCCGTGTGTCTCTCTCTGTGCAGGGAAATGTGGAGCTGTCTCTCTCTGTGCAGGGAAATGTGAAGCGGTGTCTCTCTCTCTCTCTCTGTGCAGGGAAATGTGGAGCCGTGTCTCTCTCTGTGCAGTGAAATGTGGAGCTGTGTGTCTCTCTGTGCAGGGAAATGTGGAGCGGGGTCTCTATGTGCAGTGACATGTGAATTGGAGCCTGCCTGAGGGAAGGGAACTGTCACTGACTGTGCCAGAAATCCTTCTCTAGAGTCAAGCTGCCTGAGGTGAGGTTGGGAGCAGTGAATGAATTAGAACATGTGTGTCATGGGAGCATGAGCCAGCAGCAAAGGAGGAGATCACATCCTTAAATCTCAGCCAGGGTTCATGCTGGGACTTGTAGTCCTTTACTTTTGGGGATGTGACACCCCAAAAGTGAAAAAGACTAAAAGGTCCCAGCATGAAACCCTCAGAGCTCAGGATGTGTCACACACCACTGCCCCCCCCCCAAATAAGTGAAAGACTACAGGTCCCACTGTCCCAGCTTAAACCCCTAAGAGATGAGGATGTCCCCCCATTAGTGAAGGACTACAGGGCACAGCATGAACCTGTGGGATCTAAGGGGACACATCCTTAGATCTCAGGTGTTAATGCTGGGACTTGTTGTTTGTCAGTAGTTGGGGGGGGTCAGATCCTTAGATCTCAGGCATTAATGCTTGGACTTGTAGTCCTTCACTAGTTGTGGAAGGGGGACAAGTCTTCAGCTCTGAGGGATTCTTACAGGGATTTGCTTGTAGTTTAGTTCCTGAAGGCCGTGGTAGTACAAGTCCCCCACAGGCCCTGAAGTGCCACATTTTCCTCCCTGCCCCCCCCCACCTTTGTGATCATGAAAAACCTTAGAGACTGTTTTAACGATCCATAATTTTGCCTCCACTGGGTCTATGGGCCACTTGACTGATGTTGCCCCCCAGGCCTAAGGCTGCCAGTCCTCCCCTGAAGACAGCAGTGGATGAAACCGGAATAAATGAAATAAAGATCTATGGTGAAGTATGTAAAAGTAAGACTGATTTAATAAGGATAAATGCGCTTACATGTAAAAACGAATAAAATGTGCAAAACAAGGGATCTAGTATAGCATCCAATCGGCCTGGTGGATGGATTCACGTCACTTCCGGTCACATGGGCTAATGCTTGTTCCCGACGCATATCGTCATGTCACATGACTTCATCAATTCCTCTGATGAAGTCATGTGACATGACGATACGCGTCAGGAACAAGCATTAGCCCACGTGACCGGAAGTGACGTGAATCCGTCCACCAGCACCAATTGCCGTTGTGACATATAAAAACGTATTATTACATTATATAGGATTTATATAGCATCAACAGTATAAATATACACTATAAAGGGAGACAATACACCAACAGCACAATTCAATACATGAGGGTTAGAAGGGCTGTAGTCCTGTAAGTTTACACGCTAAGGCCTCGTACACACGATCGGACATATCCGATGAAAACGGTCCGCGGACCATTTCCATCGGATATGTCCGATCGGGAGTTTGATCCGATGGCGTGTACACAGTGTACTAACCAGCAGACATGTCGGGCGGACAGATTCCACCGGATGGATTTCAAAGCATGCTTTGAAATCTGTCGGGTGGAGAAATCTGTCCGCTAGCCCATACACACGAGCGGAGATGTCTGCTGAAACGGTCCATCGGACCGTTTTCAGCGGACATATCCCCTCGTGTGTACGAGGCCTAAGAGGGAGGGGCTTGTGAAACAAAAAGTAGTGACTGTGAGGGATGAACTGATGAGGGAAGTAGAAGATTTGGTTGTTAGCTGAAGGCAGGATAGGCATCCCTGGAAAGATGAGATCACCTAAAAGTGGACACAGTAGGACATATACAGACAGATTGGGGTAGTGAGCTCTGGAGAAGTCGAGGAGACCAGCATGGGAGGAGGAGACAAGGGAGCGATAGAGCAGATCTGGGGAGGAGCAGAGAGGATGGGTTGGGTGATATTTGGAGAGAAGTTTGCTGATGTAGCTCGGGGCAGAATTGTAAATGGCTTTGTATGTTATTGTTAGTGTTTTGAATTTCATTTGTTGGGCAAGGGGAAGCCAGTGGAGTGATTGGCAGAGAGGGGACACTGAACAGTTGGTAAGGTGGATGAGTCTGATAGACTGAAGAGGGGATAGCTTGCGGAGAGGTAGGCCAATGAGGAGGGAGTTACAATAGTCAAAACATACGTTTAGTTTAAAAAAATGATGTGTCCCTTGCGCTAATTGCTTCTGCTTTAGTTAAATCATCCACACCTTCCCCCTGCCCATGCTCCAACAATCTTCCAGTAGGGTATCTAGTATAGCATCCAATCGGACTGGTGGACGGAGTCATGTCACTTCCGGTCACGTGGACAAATGCTTGTTCCTGCCGCGTATCGTCATGTCACATGACTTCATTAATTCCTCTGATGAAGTCATGTGACATGACGATACGCGTCAGGAACAAGCATTAGCCCACGTGACCGGAAGTGACGTGAATCCGTCCACCAGACTAATTGGATGCTATACTAGATCCCTTGTTTTGCACATTTTGTTTTTACATGCAAGCGCATTTATCCTTATTAAATCAGTCTTACTTTTACATACTTCACCATGGATCTTTATTTCATTTATTCCGGTTTCATCCACTGCCGTCTTTGATCTGTCGGGGAACCTCCATTTTTGTGAAGCCCAACACCAGTCTACAACAGATGCCCACACAGCAACCACGCTGATTCCAGATCAGTACTGTTCAAAGCAGTCATTCCTTTGAAGTCAGTTAAGCGCTCTGTGAGCCCACCACCAGGAAGTCTTAAAGGATCACTAAAGGATTTTTTTTTTAGCTAAATGGCTTCCTTTACCTTCCTGCAGTACTGGTTTCATGTCCTTATTGTTCGTTTTTGCTTTGAAGTTGCTGTAATCCTGCTCTGATCTCCACACTTCCTGCTTGTCTGTTTGTTTTTGTTCTGTGTGTCTATTTCTACTTCACAGAAACATGAAGCTAGTTCAAAAGTGAAACTAACCTGCAGGCACATTATATGATTGATTTTTATCTATTTTTAATCATTTTGAAAAGGAATCAGTTAACTTTTATGTCTCTATACCCTGTAAACAGTCATTTCAGCAAAAAAAAATGTTTTCCTTTAGTGACCCTTTAACTGAAAATTGCACCTGTCTGTACCATCAAATCCACCATATGAACTGCATTAGATTCAGCAACCATCAGTCATTGGGACTTGTTGCAGAGTTGCACTTTTCACCATCATTAATTATCATTACTGTTTTTGTGTTTTGTTTATCTACTTATTCATGGTTTACACTGTCACATTATTATTTTGATTTACTATAGGCACTTCATCATTTAGCTTTCACTATGCTATTGATTTTGCGCTCATCCTTTTTACTTTTTAACCACTTCGGTGATTTGTACTCACATAGATTTGAGCAGCACTTTCAAACATTCACACCCCTACACTAGTCACCCCTCACCATTTAGTTTCACTTTGGCTAGCGCTGAAGATTCCCACTTGACATGTCCTTAATCTGCTTGTCTTCAGCAAACTGTTAGCGGGATTTCTTGTGCATCATCTTTGAAAGAGGTTTTCTTCTGGGACGACAGCCATGCAGACCAATTTGATGCAGTGTGCGACATATGGTCTGAGCACTGACAGGCTGGCCCCCCACCCCTTCAACCTCTGCAGCAATGCTGCCAGCACCCATACGTCTATTTCCCAAAGTCAACCGGATATGACGTTGAGCACGTGCAGTCAACTGCTTTGGTTGTCCATGACGGGACCTGTTCTGAGTGGAACCTGTCCTGTTAACCCAGCATGGGATCCCAGAAGAGGTGGTAAAGGACTGCTCTGTGCAATACCAAGGTGTAAGCCTTATTTTTCAACTCAACTTTTTCAACTTCCTTTAACAGACAAGCAAAAGTGGCAGTTCGAAAGTTGAGACACACTAGGTAACGCTGAGATGACACCCCAATGCACTAAGGCAACGTTGGGTGGCATTAAACATGAATGGCAACAGTAGTGCATTGCCAGAAATGGTCCAATTTTCAGCATGTTAGGGTGCATTGGTTCATTTCAATAGCTGCCATAACACCACACATTAATGCACCACAGAAATGTAACTGAGGGGTATGCTGTGCTGTGCCATTCATTTATTGTGGTTCTAAACCTGCTGACCCCAGAATAGTCTCATGAGCGCCTTTTGGTAAACACGGCCCGTGTTCTGCTCTTCGTTCCTGCCTGGTTGTCTGTATACAACTTCTCCGATAATTATCCCAGCAGCTGGGGCCGATGAAGTTTCAGTCTACACAGCAGGTCTGTCCCCAGCTAACGACGGAGTCCTGTCATTCCTGCGACTAAACACAGACATCCATATTAGCTATTTAGCTCAACGTTCCTCCTGTTTTCCTCTTACTAGTGGAAATGATTTTTGTCAATGTATGGTTTCCACTTGGCAAGTGAGCTATTTATGATGGCACCTAAGCCTGCTTTTCACTGCATTTTTTGTGAGCTCCGACTTTCGCCAGTTGTGGAATGGAAAGAAAGCTAATTAAGCTTGACTTGTTGGCAAATATGCAGTAGCTTCTCGTTACTTACACTTACTGGTTCCAAGAATACCAAAACGACCTGTTCTGTTTGTCTAAGGTTACCCAGTCTCTACTGAACTCATATATTTCATATGAATAGCAGACGGAGTCCAATTTGGCCAGGTTCGCTCTTTAAAGGGACAGTAATCATGAAATATAATTTGTGGAATAAAGCAAAGCCAAAGAAACGTTGATTGGTTTTACAAATGTATTCTCTACTCATTATAATCAGGACTAAAATATACTTTTTTTAGGGACATAAATAGAAATATTTTATATATTTTTAACATCCCACAGCAGGTCTAGTGTATGCTTCTTTTCATGTGTTTACCTACTTATTTTTACCTGTTCTGTTGAAAAATGTGTATGTTTACAGAGCTCAATAGCTCAAGCTAATTTTTTCATCAGCACATTCATTTTGCAAAGAGAATATTTACTGAACAAGTATGATGATCAAGTTACAGTGCCAACATTTCAAAGTGTACTGGTAAAGCACATGACCTTGTTCACATGGGTGTATACTGTGGACAATCAGTTCTTTTCAATGTCTCTAAACTGAACAGACACAGTCATTCATCCTAATGTGAAAGGTGTGCAAGTGCGCGGACCAGAACACACAGTCTACTTTTGGGGTTGTCAGAGATCTCAAGCAGCAAGGCTCATTCCCGTGCTGCAGGTCCTCATTCTCATGCGCAGAGTCGTGAGCATAGAAGCCCAAGGTGAGCATGGACTAGATTGCACATGCAAATGCGCTTTGGCGCATACGTGCACGTGCATCCACAGATTCTGGCACCAGCCTATTTAAACTGAGAATCTGCCTGGCCTTAGTGCTGGACTGTCTTCATCTTTGGTTCCTGATTCTAGAAAGTCTGCTAACCTTGTTCCTGACCCGTCTACATCAGGCACCTCTCTTGGATTACCTTCCTGTTATGTCTGCTACTTGCTTATGTTACTGACCTCCGCTTGGATTTCCGACTACATCTCCGCTTCTTGATCAGGTACTCTACCGCCAGCCACTGAACAAGGTTTGTGACCAGACTCCACCACTGAAAGGACTCTTGTGTCTTCAAGCTACAGTTCATTATTACAGCTTCCTGGCCCTTGAGCCCGTTCCACTGCCCTAGCAGTCCCTGTCTCCACTACCAGGGGAGCTTGGTTGAGAATTGTGCAAGAGGCCACCCTCGTCATTTCGGGCTCCACAGTCAGGTACATGACAGTTGGTCACCCAAACACTTGTCACATTAGGACAAGCAACTGTGTGCATGCAACTACTGCATCCTAAGGTGGATTTTGCCTTTTACCTGGAGTCCAGATCTGCTGACAAAAAAAAATGTTTACTGGACACACTGAATGAGGCCTATTAGTTTCAATATGTCCATTTCCACACCCACATCTAATCTGGAAAAAAAATGGTAGGGTGGAAGAATGTGATAATATATTTAATGCTTCCCATTTCCAAATATAAACTTTATGGGTTTAGCGTTTTGGCTCAAGGCCTGCTTTGACCATTCATGTATAACTAAAATATAGATTTTTTTTGTATTTAGATTTTTGGGTAGTGGTTAGACTTTATCACTGTCTGTATCCCCAATAGAAAAATGTACTCTCTCTGTTAGTCCTGGTAACCATTATCATCAAGACTGAAAATGGGGTAAAATCCCAAATGTTTGTTTTCACCAGAACAGAAATAGAGGAGAAATCCTTCAGCTGGGACAGTGACAACTGTTCAAGGCCCCTTTCACACTGCCAGACCATTCAGGTCCGCCTGTCTGCTTCTTTTTTTTTAAAGTGTATTTTTGTGCGTGAACTCGAGAGAGAGGAGCCGGACTGCAGGAGTTGGGAGTAGGCAGACCCTCCCCCCAGAGGCAATCTGCCATCCTTCTCCATGCCTCCGGGTGGCAATGGCGGGTGTGAGGGGGGCCTCCCACTCACCCCGCCCTACCTGCTCCACTTGGGAGCCCAACTGGGGCCCAACGGGGCAGAGGGACTCCCCCTATGAGGGAGTGAGGAGGTCTGGCCCACCCAGCCAGCCCCGTAGGTCCTTCGCCTCTCTTTTTTTAGGAGACCGCATGGCCAAAGTGTGTGCGTGTTAAACCAATTTTGTGTGCGTGCAAGTGTGGTGGTGGTTTTTGTGGGGGGGGGGGGGGTGTGCGTACTAAGCACAGGCGTACCTTGCATAGCACACCCACCGGGAGTCGGGCTGAGACCACCAAACTCAATTCACATGTCGCCGAGGCCAGGATCCGAACCCTTGGCTGCAGAGGTGAATGGCTTGTCAGCGCAGTGCCAATCGCGTTGAGCCACCAATGCTCCTTCGCCTGTCTGCTTTTTCGGTGGACCTCAACGGCTGCACCATTTTTCTCTATGGAACCTCGGATGTCAGCAGTGACATGTCCGCTGAAATCCGACCCGATCTGCTAAAATCAGACAGATGGCGATACGTCGCCATCCATCCATGGCGGATTGGATCGGGTGAGATCTGATGAAAACAGACATGCTGTCCGTTTTCGTCTGATCTCTCCATAGGAGACAGCGGTGCTCGACAAGCTCCTCCCCGCTCAGTGAGCAGGGAGGGACCTGTCATCTGTCGGCTCAGTGGAGATCAATGGAGAGATCTCCCGCTGAGCTGGCCGACTGCTGCAAGCGGATCGGCACCATGTGGAAGAGGCCTGTGAGAGATTACTTCTCAATTTTCTTTCTGTTTACAGCACAGGAAATTAATTGAAATCTACCCAATGGAACACAGATTGACAGATAAAATTCACATAGGTTTTGATAATTTTCCACTTTATCTAACTTACTATATCTATTTTTTTTTTTTTAATGGTTTTGGACATACTTTAATAACCATTTTTTTATTCTGTAAGACAGAGGGATATGCATTTTCATTTTTTTAGTATTAAGATTATATAAATATTAACAAATTACTATAAGTGCTGAACGTTATAAGGACAGTGCACATAAAACAGATTTCCAGGAATAGAACACCTGCTGTAGCCATTATGGTGGCTTCACACTTTCGCTGCTGTTTTTTTTTAATAATCTTTTTAATATGAAGGAGAATGTAACCAGAGCAGCTGGCACACACAAAGGTGGGTGGAAACACAAAGCTCCCAGATATACAGGAAAAGAGGTGCAATTCTTCAGCGGGGACACTTCCTAGAGTGACAACTGGGTCAAGAGAGATTTCTTCTCAAATATCTTTCTGTCTACAGCACTATAATTTTCTACTTATGAAAATTTAAAAATAAGATTTTTTTTCTACATTATCAATTTTTTGTAATGGTTTTGGATACATTTTTCTTCTCTATAAATATAAAAAACAAACTCCTATACCTGCTGAATGTTATAAGGCCCTGTACACACACAATTGGGGAATTATCACTGGTTAGTGAGGTCTTTGCACAGAGTTCCTGGATCCGACCACCTGCTGTAGCCATTATGATGGTGTCCCACTTTCTCTGCTGTTTTATTTATTTATTGGTTTATTTTTTTAATATGAAGGTGAATGTAATCGGAGGAGCTGGCACACACAAAAGGAGGATGGGAACACAAAACTCCCAGATGTACAGGAACAGAGCTGAGAATTTTGACAGTGTGATCTGATGGTTGGAGTATCCAAGACATAAGAAGCTGGGGCTGACACAGCATACCAAGCCCTACACAAAATACGTTAGTGTGGACTGATCCTTTAAAATATCAAACCATAAATTCAGCAATAAACTTAATCAATAAATCCTATCCCTTTTGCTTTGTATATTGAGAGGACTCGTTTCCATTGTCACTTTTTCTCGCCTTCCTATTTTTCTCTCTTGCTGTCCTTTTCCATCTAGTCTTCCGTTTCTTCCCATGAATATTATTGTGCAATGTGCTGTTGTTACGAGTCAACTGATATTGCACTAAATATATGTCTCAAGGACTGCTCTGAGGACAATATTTCTGCCAATTTCTTTTCAATTATCTTTAGTAGGTTAACATTTGTTTCCCGAACCATTATAACTGTGCTTATTCTCATGAAAAGTGCCCTTCCGCGGATGTTGATCCTACTTGAGAATTGTCATAGTGCAATTTATATACTGTTATACTTATAATTTTCACGTGCATCTGAACTTGCTCATTTTGAAAATGTGTTAATAAAAACATAATCAACCTTAAAATGTCAAACCATGTTGGGTATTTTTTTTTTATTAAGTAAAAAAAATACTAATAATAAAATAATTATAGGAATACTTTTCTTGAAAGGAAAGCATTTAGGACTGCGGCGTACACACGATCGGACATTCCGACAACAAAACCGTGGATTTTTTTCAGATGAATTGTTCGCTCAAACTTGTCTTGCATACACACGGTCACACAAATGTTGTTGAAAATTGCGAACGTCAAGAACACGGTGACATACAACACCACGACGAGCCGAGAAAAATTACGTTTAATGACTCAGAGCATGCGTCACATTTATTCCAAGCATGCGTAGGATCTGTTTGTGTTGGAATTGGCTGCAGACGATTGGAATTTTCGACAAGAACTTTTCGACTATAGAATGGGCAGGAAGAAGTTAAACTCATTAACAACTATTTATGCAGGTTGCTAAATCGTTTAATATTTACCTGATCTTGGAAGCAGGCAGGGGCATCTCTGCTGTGGTCATCTGAAGTCTGCTTGTGTCTATTTACGTGATTCGGTGCAGCCCAGTATGTACCTCTTGATATTGTGCCTGTGCAGTGTCCAAAACAGTTTAACATAGAAAAGTGATGGCAGAAAAAAAGAGAGAAGCCCATTGAGTCTGCCCATTTATTTTTTCTGCAATTTCGATGGTGGTGGCGGAAGTACCTGCCCTTTTGTTATGGCAACCAACCTGTCAATCGCATTCAAAACCAGAACACGGCGCCTACCTTCACCTATTATTGCGTCATTTCTGGTTTTGAAATAGGACGATGCTAGAAGCAGAGGACGTGCATTGAATCCTGGGACTGATTACACTGGAATTCCAGGATCCAATGGGAAAAGGGAAAATACGTACCTCCCCGCGACGAGGATGGACGAGAAGTGGAATGATTTTACCCAACAAAAGGTATTGCGTGTAAAAAAAAAAAAAACGTAATTACACTATCCAGAAAAAAAATGGTGAAGGCATCGGCAACAAACGCGGCTGTAGTAAATTAGGGTGGAACTGCGCTTTAACTGAATGAGGGGTAAAACAAACGATTTTGATCACAATTTAAAATAATAAGAGAACAGAACACAAAGTGGCTGCTTATACAGAACAAGGGTTTGCTGAGCAAAATAGACCAGGTTATAGTTTATGTTCTTGTATTGCATGTGTACCTTTATGGATAGGTTTGTGGACATTACCACTACATACGTTTTTATGTATTAACTTTCATTTCAAGATTGACAGCCAATAAGATTATTGTGTTTAATATTTATACTGTTTAGTTTAGTAAAAGTATTGCAAGAAGAATATAAAAGAAACTGTATTCATTGCATCAGAGTGCATAGAAATGTCCATTCAAGTCGTGTCCTCTAGGTGGTGCATACACACAAAATATCACAGAGCTACATGGCTTACCTGTCAAGACTTTTGTTAAATGTATGTAAAGCCTAGGGGCTCATTTATCAGGTGGCAGCCTTGGCTTTCCTTCTAAAAACCCATCTACTGTGGATCACTTCTCAGGCCGCGTACACACGAGGGGATATGTCCGCTGAAAACGGTCCGATGGACCGTTTCAGCAGACATCTCCGCTCGTGTGTATGGGCTAGCGGACAGATTTCTCCACCCGACAGATTTCAAAGCATGCTTTGAAATCTATCCGGTGGGAATCTGTCCGCCCGACATGTCTGCTGGTTAGTACACTTACCAGCAGACATGTCGGCTCCCACCGCCGCCGCGCCGCTGCCGAATGGATTCGGCGCATGCGCGGAAGTGTTTTACTTCCTGGTGCGGTGACGTGGCGGTGACGCGGCGGCGTCAACGTCACCGCCGCGTCACCACTACGTCACCGCGCCGTCCGGCGGCGGGGAATTTGATCCGATGGTGTGTACACGCCATCGGATCAAACTCCCGATCGGACATATCCGATGGAAATGGTCCGCGGACCGTTTTCATCGGATATATCCGATCGTGTGTACGCCGCCTCAGAGGCATCTGACATGTGGTCATGAGGTGATATAACGCCACCTCATTGCCCGTTTTAACCTGCGGTTTAAATCGTGGCTGATTCACTTGATCGGATTGCTTTTGGCGGCAGTGGTGTCCGCAGAATGAGGCATACCGTGCTTCTTTTTCTTTTTTTTTTGTTGTGCTCGCTGTGAAAAAGTTATAGGTAGTGTGAAAAAAAGCTGTCATTTAAAAATGATTTTAAAAATAGAAATCCAAATCAATATTTGGTGTGACCGCCCTGTGCCTTCAAAACACCATCAATTCTTCTAGGTACACTTGCACACAGTTTTTTAAGGAACTCGGCAGGTAGGTTGTTCCAAACATCTTTGCGAACTAACAATGGATCTTCTGTGGCCGTAGGCTGCCTCAGATCCTTCAGGCTTCTCTGTAATCCCAGACAGACTCCATGATGTTGAGATCAGGGCTATGTGGGGGTCAAACCATCACTTCCAGGACTCCTTGTTCTTCTTTACATTAAATATAGTTCGTAATGACATTGGCTGTATGTTTGGGGTCGTTGTCCTGCTGCAGAATAAATTAAGGGCCAATCACACGCCTCTCTCATCATTGATCCTGACCAAATTTCCAACTCAGTTTGCAGAAACACAGCCTCAAATTTGCAAAGAACCTCCGCCATGATTAACTGTTGCCTGCAGACACTCATTATTATACAGCTTTCCAGCCCTTCGCCAACAAACTGCCTCCTGCTGTAGCTAAATATTCCAAATATTGACTTGCGAGTCCAGAGCACCTGCTGCCATTTTTATGCATCCCTGTTCCTATGTTTTCCTGCATAGGAAGGGGAACAAGACTAAGCGACTAAACTATACATGAAAACATAGGAACTGGGGCACAGAAACACTATGGTTTTACATCTTCTACAGTGTACTCCAATGGAGGCATCTGTAGAAGGCTATGAAGCCCAGGAGCTTATCGTTCTCTGCATGGGCTTAGTGCTCGACCCCGGTTGTTATGGTACTAAATGTTCCTGGTACCCAAGAGAACCGCAAAATTTTCCTGGTACCCAAAAGAACCATTAAATGTTCTTGGCACCCAAGAGAACCACTAAATGTTCCTGACACCCAGGAGAACCACTAAATGTTCCTGGTACCCAAGAGAACCACTAAATGTTCTTGGCACCCAAGAGAACCACTAAATGTTCTTGGCACCCAAGAGAACCACTAAATGTTCTTGGCACCCAAGAGAACCGCTAAATGTTCCTGACACCCAAGAGAACCGCTAAATGTTCCTAGTACCCAAGAGAACCGATAAATGTTCCTGGAATCCAAGAGAACCACTAAATGTTCCTGGAATCCAAGAGAACCACTAAATGTTCCTGGAATCCAAGAGAACCACTAAATGTTTCTGGCACCCAAGAGAACCACTAAATGTTCCTGGTGCCCAGGAGAACCACTAAATGTTCCTGGTACCCAAGAGAACCACTAAATGTTCTTGGCACCCAAGAGAACCACTAAATGTTCTTGGCACCCAAGAGAACCGCTAAATGTTCCTGACACCCAAGAGAACCGCTAAATGTTCCTAGTACCCAAGAGAACCGATAAATGTTCCTGGAATCCAAGAGAACCACTAAATGTTCCTGGAATCCAAGAGAACCACTAAATGTTTCTGGCACACAAGAGAAGAAATTACATAAATCCAAACTTTCTGAGATGACAATGAGGAACATCTTTTAGCACAGAGTACACACATAACCCTACCAGGCCCCCAGTTACGTGGACTGAGAAGAACTAAAGTGGTTGTAAAGGCCTCAGCTGTCCTATATTTCTGAACCAGTGTATGGGGTTTACTATCCCAGAAGAAGCTGTGTTTTTACAGGTTTCCCATCGGTGCTGTTTGTTTGCTCGAGTGCAAGTTGGGAAAGTTAGTGTGATGCGAGATAGATTGTTTGCACGGGTCCTTAAAAGACAGCTTGCTACCACAGTCCCTGCTGGTGTGCTCTGAGGCTCCCAGTTTTTTATAGACATCTTGTAACAACAGAGCCAATACGGACGTGAGCACATTAAGACCACCTATAATGTGGGGTCTTTGCAGTTGGTAAAAGGCTAAGGGGGTTATTTACAAAAGTCAAATCCACTTTGAAGTGCAAAGTGCACTTGAAATTGTACTGAAAGTGCACTTGGAAGTGCAGTCGCTGTAAATATGAAGGGTAGATCTGAAATAAGAGGAAGCTCTATCATCCAATCTTGTGCAAGCTAAAATGCTGTTTTTTATTTTCCTTGCATGTCCCCCTCAGATCTACAGTGACTGCACTTCCAAGTGCACTTGTAGTGCAAAGTGCTTTTGCCTTTCGTAAATAACCCCCAATGTGTGGAGATTTTGGGCTTCACTTTATTTTAATTCACACATTATTTGTATCTCCAAACTGATTCTAAAGGTTCTACTTTTTATTTTTTTAACAAACATGTTATACTTACAGTAGCTGCTCTATGTAATGTTTTTTTGCACAGAGCAGACCCAATCCTTTTCTATGCTGTCTTGCCTAGTCCCAAGCCTGCTGCTATGGGGGTTCTTGAGCAGACTTGCTCCTGGATAGCGATCCTGTGAATGGACACGGTCAATCCACACACACAGAACGGGGCTCCCCCCGCTCACTACTTATTGGCTCACTGACAGATACCTGTGTATATGTTTGCCAGCAGTTAAAGTGAAGTTCCACCCAAAAATGGAACTTGCACTTTTTGGAATCCCCCCCCCCCTTCGGTGTCACATTTGGCACCTTTCAGGGGGAGGAGGGAGCAAATACCTGTGTAATACAGGTATTTGCTCCCACTTCTGGGCATAGATACCCGCAGTGATCGCGGTGTCCTATGCCACTTCCTGCGCATAAACTGTCCTCCACTGCTGTCTTCTGGGGGAGACACAGGTCCCAGGAGACAGCAGGGACCAGTGAGGTCACGCATCGCGACTCGCGCATGTGCAGTAGGGAACCAGGAAGTGAAGCTGCAAGGCTTCGCTTCCTGATTCCCTCACCGAGGATGGTGGTGGGGGGAGCCGAGAGCCGAGCAACTGATCGGCTTCGGCTGCCGACATTGCGGGCACCCTTCACAGGTAAGTGTCCAGATATTAAAAGACAAGAGGTGCAGTATTTGTAGCTGCTGGCTTTTAATATATATATTTTTTTTAGGTGGACCTCCGCTTTAAGGTATTAATGATGGAGCTCTAAATCCGGCCATAGGCGGTTCAAATATCAGCCGGTCCCTGCTGAACCAAGCCAAGATTCTAACCATGAACCCCTGGTTGAAGGAAAGAAAATCGCACCATCTATTGTTTTGAATCCATCTATATCAAAGACAATATAGTTCAATCTTTGTGTAGGCTCAAATGTTACCAAAGACGACCAAACAACCTGCAAAAAAAATCCCTCTGTGTTTTACCATCAACCATCTAGAATATCAGCAACATCTGCTAAAAGGTTTTGCATCTTGAAACACGCTTCTCCTTTACCCAAGGCGTAAAGATATATTTAATAGGCTTCAAAGGGGAAATAAAGCACAAAGTTTCTCGACCACTTAAACACAATTTACTGCCATCTTTGTATTACCTCTCCAATCATGCTGCATCAAGTGGGATCATAAAATGGTCTCTTGCAGGTTCAGTAAAACAGTGGAAAGGGTAGACACATTATGAAACATGAGATATTGTGCTGAGCCCTCTTTATTTCAAACAAATACCTTTTTTAAGTCGCTATTTAAAGAATGACTCCTTGGAGTAAAGTTTCTATTTTATGAAGGCAAATGTCCTGACATCGTACAATCCTGACTGCTGGCTTCAGCTCTTCAGTCTAAAGCCCCGTACACACGGGCAAGAATCTCGTCAGGAAAAAAACGTTGTTTTTCCTGATGAGATTCTTGGCAATAATCACTTGCCGCCTGAGCGTACAGACGCTCCTTTTTAAAAGAACCGCGGTTCTTTTGAAAGGCAAGAACGCGGTGACGTCATTGCGCAAGATTTGCATGCACTCGTCTCATTCAATGCCATCGCCGCCATCTTGAGTCACCCTACATATCCTGTGGAAGCTACCGCACATGCGTCAAAGTCAATTCGAGCAGGCACGGGTTTCCACAGCGACAGGTAAGTATACAGACGCTCGGTTTTCTCGTCAGGAAACAGGCCGACAAGAATCTCGACGAGAAAATAGAGAGCCGGATCGAAACAGCGGACACTGTGAAACGCGTCACGTCACTTCCGGTGCGACGAGTGTGACGACGGCACGCTGCACTCCACGCTAGAACGCACGCCGCTTTGAATCGGCTCCTCCGGTTTTAAAGTACCTTCCTGAGACACATCCAGCATGCTGCTGCCTAGGATTCGGATTGGATGACGATGCACAGTGACTCCGGGCCCGCATCTTTATTCTTTTACCTCGGTTATTACTCCTTTTGTGAGTAGCCAATTTATTTTTTATGTCAAACTATTTATTAAAATTGCCGCTCACTGCACTTAGATTGGCGCATCTTCTCTTTTGTCGTACACAAAGCTGGCAGAGCTTTTTTGCCGAGAAAACCAAGCGTGTGTACGAGGCTTCAGGAACGATCTCTGGAACTATCAGATTCTCCCTGTGATGCTGCGCGAGAGTTAACAAAACTAAAGGCTTAATCTGACCTCTTCCCTGGATGCCCCTTCAGTCTAAGGATCTATCTGTAGAAGCCTGATTCTCTCTTTGATGCTTCTTGCATGAGTTAAAGTGTTACTAAACCCAGGACCCTGCATTCACTATATCTGGTTTCTCCCGCAGTACACAGAACATGGAGATGCAATTATTTTAGTAAATATAAACTGATAAATACCTTTTCTCATCAGCTGTTTATAGCAGTCCTGTGACTTCTATCAGTGTCTGGTAAAGCTTGTAGGAGAGGTTTTTTTAAATAAAGTTTTTATTGATCTTTTAGAAAAATAAAACAGCAGAACAGTGGTACAAATATGGCAAGCAGACATTGGCAGAATTAAAGTGGAGCTCCACCCTAAAGTGGAACTCACACTGATCGGAACCCGCCCCCCTCTGGTGTCACATTGGACCCCTTAAGGGGAGGGGGATGCAAGATACCTAAAGACAGGTATTTGCGCCCACTTCCGGCCACAACAGTCTCGGACAGACTGCGGGCATGACGTCACCGCCCGTCCCCCCCATTGTGTGCTGGGAACACTCGGCTCCCAGTACACAGCGGGAGCCAATCGGTAAGCGCAGCGTGACTCGCGCATGCGCCGTAGGGAACCGGGCAGTGAAGCCGGAGCACTTCACTTCCTGGTTCCCTCACTGTGGATGGCGGGGGGGAGCAGCAGAGTGATGAGCGAACGCTCGTCCTCTGCTGCGGACGGCGCTGGACTCCAGGACAGGTAAGTGTCCTAATATTAAAAGTCAGCAGCTGCAGTATTTGTAGCTGCTGGCTTTTAATATTTTTTTTTCAGCGGACATCCACTTTAAAATGACAGCATCATCTACCAAGCAAATGTTAGAACTCTGAAGGGAGGGTCCTTCTGTGGACCATGGCATCACATAGACTAACAGTGGTAACAGTGTATTTCAAATAGGGTATGTAGCGTACAGTACGAGACTGATGCCTCATTTAACTTTCCAAAACACACTTTAAATACACACAGGAAAGTGGGAGGGGAAGAGAATGAGGGGAAAGGAAAAGAGAACAGAAAGAGAAGGGAAGGGGGGGAGACCAGGGAGACCAAATGAGCAATAAAATAAGGGGGAGAACGACCTCTTAGTTCCGGCATCCCGAGAACGCCACCGCTCCCAGACACTGTTGTGGTCGTCTAGTCTGTCTCGCAGTCTGGCCGTCATTTTCTCCATAATCTCAACGTCCTTGACCATGGCATAAAAGGCTTCCTGCGATAGGGGTCCAGTCCTCTTCCAGTGGAGGGCTATTAAGCATCTTGCCGCTGTGAGGACATGCCTAAGCAATTTTTTATCAGCTGGGAGAGAACTAAGAGGAAGAATTTTGGGGTCCAGGGTATGTAGAAGTTTTTATTCTACTCAGACTGTTCTATGAGGCTGCATAATTACTGACCCTCTGTCTGGACAGTGCTGATTGGGCCAGATCTGATCGCATGCACTCGCCCAAGAAAAAAAAAAAAAAAACTCTCTAGCAATAAACACCAAACTGAGCATGTGCAGGGGTATTATCAGGGCATAGATTGGGAACAGTGGAGATGGGGGAGGATCGGAGAAGACAGAATAGAGTTGCCACCTCATCCCTTTAAACCCGAACACATATAAATTACACAGGTTCTGAGGCTAATTTAAAGTAGGTAAGACACCAAGTGACTTTAATTTCCACCTTAATCAGCCACAGAAGCGGTGTAATTAATATGTGTTAGTTTTAAAGGGATGAGGTCGCAACCCTAAGACAGGATCAAACAGCCTTTTTACACAATGCAGAGGATTAACCCCGGGGGGAATTACAAGCATGCTTTCCTGTATATATACAAACTGATTTTACTGCTGTGGGTTTGGTAATACTTTAAAGTGACCCAAAATAATATCCCTATTCTCTCAAAATAATCTATACACTTCTAGTACTTAATGCCAAATTTCACTCTCTCAATCAGCATTGACTTTTTTAAAGCCTTCTGCGGCCAACATTAGTAAGCACAGTATCTCACAAAATTGAGTACACCCCTAACATTTTTGTAAACATTTTATTATATCTTTTCATGTTAAAAACACTGAAGAAATTACACTTTGCTACAATGTAAAGTAGTGAGTGTACAGCTTGAATAACTGTGTACATTTTCTGTCCCTCAAAATAACTCACACAGCCATTAATGTCTAAACAGCTGGCAACAAAAGTGAGTACACCCCTAAGTGAAAATTTCCAAATTGGGCCCAATTAGCCTTTTTCTGTCCCCGGTGTCATGTGACTTGTTAGTGTTACAAGATCTCAGGTGTGAATGGGGAGCAGGTGTGTTAAATTTGGTGTTATCACTCTCACTCTCTCATACTGGTCACTGGAAGTTCAACATGGCACCTCATGGCAGAACTCAATGAGGATCTGAAAAAAATAATTGTTGCTCTACATAAAGATGGCCTAGGCTATAAGAAGATTGCCAAGGCCCTAAAACTGAGCTGCAGCATGGTGGCCAAGACCATACAGCGGTTTAACAGGACAGGTTACACTCAGAACAGGCCTCGCCATGGTCGACCAAAGAAGTTGAGTGCACATGCTCAGTGACATATACAGAGGTTATCTTTGGAAAATAGATGTATGAGTGCTGCCAGCATTGCTGCAGAGGTTGAAGGGGTGGGGGGTCAGCATGTCAGTGCTAAGACCATACGCTGCACACTGCATCAAATTGGTCCCAGAAGGAAGACTCTTCTAAAGATGATGCACAAGAAAGTCCGCAAACAGTTTACTGAAGACAAGCAGACTAAGGACATGGATTACTGGAACCATGTCCTGTGGTCTGATGAGACCAAGGTAAACTTATTTGGTTCAGATGGTGTCAAGCGTTTGTGGCGGCAACCAGGTGAGGAGTACAAAAAAAAGTGTGTCTTGTCTACAGTGAAGCATGGTGGTGGGAGTGTCATGGTCTGGGGCTGCATGAGTGAACCATGAATGCCAACATGTACTGTGACATACTGAAGCAGAGCATGATCCCCTCACTTTGGAGACTGGGCTGGAGGGCAGTATTCAAACAGGATAACAACCCCAAACACACCTCCAAGATGACCACTGCCTTGCTAAAGAAGCTGAGGGTAAAGGTGATGGACTGGCCAAGCATGTCTCCAGACCTAAAGCCTATTGAGCATCTGTGGGGCATCCTCAACCGGAAGGCGGAGGAGCGCAAAGTCTCTGACATCCACCAGCTCTGTGATATCATCATGGAGGAGTGGAAGAGGACTCCAGTGGCACCCTGTGAAGCTCTGGTGAACTCCATGCCCAAGAGGGTCAAGTGCTGGAAAATAATAGTGGCCACACAAAATATTGACACTTTGGGCCCAATTTAGACATTTTCACTTAGGGGTGTACTCACTTTGTTGCCAGCGGTTTAGACATTAATGGCTGTGTGTTGAGTTATTTTGAGGGTACAGCAAATTTACACTGTTATACAAGATGTACACTCACTACTTTACATTGTAGCAAAGTGTCATTTCTTCAGTGTTGTCACATGAAGATATATAATAAAATATGTACAAAAATGTGGGGGGTGTACTCACTTTTGTGAGATACTATAGATGGGAAAGTATATCAGATTTACTTGTTTTAAAAACGTATATATATATATATATATATATATATATATATATATATATATACACACACACATATATTTTTTCTTCAGTCACTTCTTGGTTTCTGGCCTAGGCAAGTGATGTCATCCCAGGAGTCTTCGGGAGGGGTTTTCTCAGCTAAGCACACACTCCTACCTGATGCTACATGGATCATCTGCACTTATTCAACATGGCCATGGCCAGAAATATTAGGGGGAGGGGGCTGCAAAGTGATTTCTCAGCAAAATATAGAATGAAGATGAATGGGGGAGTTTGCACTGAATATTACAAATTCATTAAATGGCATTTTTAGTGCTCAGATACAGTGTAGTTTCACTTTATTGGTTCTGTAAACTATTTTTAATAAAATGGTTTGTTACTTTGTATTTCTGCCTCCTTGAAGGTGCTCTGTGATCGGCACTGGAGGGAGCTTGTCCCAGCTCCTATAATCACATAGACAAAGAAAGGTCTCGGGGCAGCCACACATTCGTGCTGTCCCTGGAATGGATATGTAAGTGTGTTTGAGTGGTAACCTCAGCCTGGACTCCAAACAGGCCACGCCCCCATGGCTTTTAGCTTGGCCCCTTGGAGCTTAGTCACGAGGACTAAGCTCTGAGGGGTGGAGCGAAGCACATTGGGGCGTGGCCTGTTAGGAGTCCAGGCTGAGGTTGCCACTTACACATCCATTCACGGGACAGCACAGATATGTGCCTACATATAGAGTTCCCACAGTTGTATACATGTAATGGCACTTTACAAAATTCATAAAATACCAAATCAAGCATTTTTATACTCCGACATTGCAATCAATCCTTTTTAATAATTTTACCTATGATCTAAAAATGCCTGCACAATTCTAAGAGACAACAGAGTTGGACCTCAATGTCCTGTATACTCTGTAGTCTTGCAGACCTGGTCAGACACACTTCCACTGTTCCTCCACACTACAAGTGTGCATGTGGAAGCTTGTGATAAAAGGTGAAGCCTTTATGCATCAATGCCAGCATAGAGCACTAGCATAGCAGTACAGGAAGAGAGAGAAAGAAAGATATTTTAAGCAAAAGTCAGGTAAACATAAAAAACACAGCGGTTGATTTACTAAAACTAGAGAAAGCAAAATCTGGTTCAGCTGTGCATGCTAGCCAATTAGCTTCTAACTTCAGCTTGTTCAATTAAAGGGGTTGTAAATGTACAATATTTTTTTTCCTAAATAATTTCCTTCACCTTAGTGCAGTCCTCCTTCACTTACCTCATCCTTCGATTAAATTTTTTTTTTTTGCTTTTAAATGTCCTTATTTCTTCCTCACTTCCTGTTCTTCTGTCTGTAACTCCACACAGTAAAGCAAGGCTTTCTCCCCGGTGTGGCGTGTCATGCTCGCCCCCTCCCTTGGACTACAAGAGAGTCAGGACGCCCACTAACACACAGCTCCGTTCTCTATCTGCAACATGAAGAGCGTCCTGACTCTCCGGTAGTCCAAGGGAGGGGGCGAGCACGACACTCCACACCAGGGAGAAAGCCTTGCATTACTGTGTGGAGTTACAAACAGAAGAACAGGAAGTGAGGATTTCTCAGAAGAAATAAGGACATTTAAAAGGATGAGGCAAGTGAAGTAGGACTGCACTAAGGTAAAGGAAGCCATTTAGGAAAAAAAATATTGAACCTTTACAACCACTTTAAGCTTTAACAAAAAAAAAAAAAACTGGAAGCTGATTGGTTTCTATGCAGAGCTGCACCAGATTTTGCACTCTCCAGTTTTAGTGAGTTATGGGCTGCATGAGTGAGCAGCCTCAAATGTGTACCAATATCCCCCCTACTGATCAATGTATACACAAACTCCATTTTAATTAGACTTTTTTGGTACATTCAAAAATGAGTACAAAAGAGAACAATGTTTGGATGGATTGTTCTCTTTATACTATTTATTGGATGCACCTTAAAAGTCCTAATCAAATGGAGTTTGTGAACACATACTGTAAATAAAAAAAAAAAAGAGTGGTACAAGACTATAAAAGAGAGATTTTTTTTTAGCTTTATAAAAACTTAAAGAACAATATAAAACACCAATATCAGTCTAAAGAGAGGACTGTATCATTATCAAGCAATGTACCATCCAATCATTAAAGTGGTTGTAAAGGCGGTTGGATTTTTTATCTTAATGCATTAAGATAAAAAAAAAATCTGTATGCAGGAGCTCCCCTCAGCCCCTAATACTTACCTGAGGTCCATCTAGAACCAGCGATACTGCAGGAAAGACTCGACTGTCCGGAACTTCACTCCCCATGGGCTGAGACAGCAGCGCAGTGACATTGGCTCTCGCTGCTGTCAAAGTCCGTCTGCCAATGAGGAGAGAGAGGGGGCGGAGACAAGCCATGGTTCTGTGTCTGCACGGCCACACAGAGCAGCGGCTTGGCACAGGTGCCCCCATAGCAAGCAGCTTGCCATGGTGGCACTCGGCAGGAGGGAGGAGCCAGAAGCACCGAATAGGGGCCCGAGAGGAGGATTTGGGCTGTTCTGTGCAAAACCACTACACAGAGCAGGCATGGCATTTTTTTTTAGAATCACATTAAATATTTAGCTGTCAGACAAATCCTTTTTATACCCTCCTGTCAGAATCTATTACTATGAACATAAACAAAATCAGGGAGGAAAAAATGTTTTTTAATAAAAAATTGTGTATAACATCTAATTAAACAAGGAGCTATTTTGCATTTAATTTAACCATCAAGGTAAATAAATTATGTTTCAGTGAAATTATTAATAATGCATTACGGCATAGAACATGCTTCATCCCTGTCTACAAATACAAAGTGTGACACATTTCGCTACCGATTTTCATTCACTCCTTCACAGCCAAAAGATGGTTGTTATTTCAAGTCTTTCCGTGCCTTTGTGATGTCACAGCTAGCTAAGGAACGAAAAGGCTACATTCTTACGATTATGTTTATAACTCATAGCGTTAGAGGGCTTCCACCTGAAAGTGAAACTCACGGCACAGTAATGAAAGCCCCCTAAAAAAACAACCTAATGCAGATTTCAGAAGCTTCAAAATATCTGAAAATATTCTACTTTCGGGATGTCTTCTGGGTCAATTTTAAAAGCAAGCTGCCAAGCTGAAGGTCTGATTTTGGGTTGCAATGTCAATCATTTGTGAGAACTAGTTATTTGTAACGTACACACACACTGTGGGAAAGACTGCAGATCTTATCATTCATGTTGGTGCAGTGGTTCATCTATGTCCTGCATGTTTGGATGAGCCTTCAGCTAGTGATATCAGAACATAAAACGGGGCAACCATTTTCCATGTTATCACCAAGTGGCTGGCTGCATACTTCAACTAATATAGAGCAATTACTTAGGGTATCGCTAACCGTATTTTTTTTTTTGTTTGTTTTTTCAGCTTGGAGCTCCACTTTAAAAGACACAATTATGACTAGGAGATCTGGGTCACATGTGTACAGTTAGCAGGTAGTAGCTTTAGAAGACTTAGGACTGAGTGATCTGCAACGTTTCCAACATGTTTTCTACAGCTTTCAGAGATGTTTGAGTATCTGGCATGGTCCGTCCTGCAAGCTAAAAAACAAAAAAAAAAAACATAAAAAAATTATTCTTTGGATAACAGAGCAACATTTTTCACTTTCAATAGATTTATATTAAAGAAAAAAATGTGAAAAAGAACTAGCAAGAAGATGAGAAGATTAGGAAAGTGGAGGACGGGTAGCAACATGCAATGGCACTAGGGAACATTTCAACACTATTTGGGTTCCCTGGCTAAAACACACCTCTGACACGGGGCAAATGTATTCCAGCCTGGATGTGGGCTTATTGGAGCTTGCCGAGCCCTCTCTTAAGGGACGTCTTGATCAACATAGTCCATCCTCTTAGGTCTCTACCATAGATCTGGCAGGACCACCATTTTCCATACACTTTACTCTCTTTTTCAGAGCTGATCTTTGGATGTGAACAATTACCCGCATTTTTCCAGTAGGAACATGGGTGTGTGCCAGGAGGAGAGGGCTCCGCCTTCTCTTACTTCCCTTTTCTCTCTTTTTTCATGTATTTTATATTTTTACGTTATGTTTTGGATTCACACATTTGCCTAGACCATGCTACCTGGCAGCGATTACTATATTTATTGGCCTATAACACTCACGTTTTTACCCTGAAAATACAGTGTAAACTGTGCCTGCGTGTTATACGCAGGGGGCCGTGGACGTTTTTTTTCCTGAAACTTCCCTCTTAAAGTTGGGGTGCGTGTTATACGCCGATAAATACGGTAGTTATTTTACTATCACTAGGTTCACTTCTTACAAGGGTTGAAGTGCCCTTTCCTTTCTGTAATGGAGACTGGGCTCATAATGGCGCAAATGCCTTCCTCCTGCTTGTCCATGGTCTAGATACTGGCCGGAGAGTTTTACTTGTTTATTGTCTGTCTTCTCTTCCTTAAACTCATTCAAAAGCGCAAAATTGGAGGTCGGGAGCCACACAGAGGAAGTGGCCAGGCATCGGGTATTTTCTTACCTCATGAGTTAGATGATCTCTTATAATCTAGAGATCATCGGGAGTTGGTAGGAGGCCAATTAAATTTTCATTTGGATATATAATACATATATATATATATATATATATATATATATATAATACACACACACACACACACACAGTGCCTTGTGAAAGTATTCGGCCCCCTTGAACTTTTGCCACATTTCAGGCTTCAAACATAAAGATATAAAACTGTAATTTTTTGTGAAGAATCAACAACAAGTGGGACACAATCATGAAGTGGAACGAAATTTATTGGATATTTCAAGCTTTTTAAAAAAATAAAAAACTTAAACAATTGGGCGTGCAAAATTATTCAGCCCCTTAAGTTAATACTTTGTAGCACCACCTTTTGCTGCGATTACAGCTGTAAGTCACTTGGGGTATGTCTCTATCAGTTTTGCACATCGACAGACTGAAATTTTTGCCCATTCCTCCGTGCAAAACAGCTTGAGCTCAGTGAGGTTGGATGGAGAGCGTTTGTGAACAGCAGTTTTCAGTTCTTTTCACAGATTCTCGATTGGATTCAGGTCTGGACTTTGACTTGGCCATTCTAACACCTGGATATGTTTATTTGTGAACCATTCCATTGTAGATTTTGCTTTATGTTTTGGATCATTGTCTTGTTGGAAGACAAATCTCCGTCCCAGTCTCAGGTCTTTTGCAGACTCCATCAGGTTTTCTTCCAGTGGTCCTGTATTTGGCTCCATCCATCTTCCCATCAATTTTAACCATCTTCCCAGCTATGACTAAGCATCGGTTGTCGATGTAAAACGCGCCAGCTTTTGTTACCCCACTGTTTGCTGTTTTAGTTATATTTTTTGACTGGAATAAACAGGCGCTATTTTTTAGTTTTTTCATCCATTGGAGTGCGGCTGTCCATTTCTTTTTCCCTGTCCCTGCTGAAGAAAAGCAGGCCCAAACCATGATGATGCCACCACCATGTTTGACAGTAGGGATGGTGTGTCCAGGGTGATGAGCTGTGTTGCTTTTACGCCAAACATAACGTTTTGCATTGTTGCCAAAAAGTTGGATTTTGGTTTCATCTGACCAGAGCACCTTCTTTCACATGTTTGGTGTGTCTCCCAGGTGGCTTTTGGCAAACTTTAAACGACACTTTTTATGGATATGTTTAACCACTTTAGCCCCGGACCATATTGCTGTCCAAAGACCAGAGCACTTTTTGTGATTCGGCACTGCGTCGCTTTAACTGACAATTGCGCGGTCGTGCGACGTGGCTCCCAAACAAAATTGGCGTCCTTTTTTTTACCACAAATAGAGCTTTCTTTTGGTGGTATTTGATCATCTCTGCGGTTTTTATTTTTTGCGCTATAAACAAAAATAGAGCGACTATTTTGAAAAAAATGCAATATTTTTTACGTTTTGCTATAATAAATATCCCAAAAAAAGATATAAAAAAACATTTTTTTTCCTCAGTTTAGGCCGATACATATTCGTCTACATATTTTTCGTAAAAAAAAAAATCGCAATTAGCGTTTATTGATTGGTTTGAGCAAAATTTATAGCGTTTACAAAAAAGGGGGTAGTTTTATGGCATTTTTATTAATATTTTTTTTTTTACTAGTAATGGCGGCGATCAGCGTTTTTTTTCGGTACTGCGATATTATGGCGGACACTTTTGACACATTTTTGGGACCATTGGCATTTTTATAGCGATCAATGCTATAAAAATGCATTGGATTACTATAAAAATGCCATTGGCAGTGAAGGGGTTAACACTAGGGGGCAGGGAAGGGGTTAAGTGTGTTCCTATTTGTGTTCTAACTGTATGGGGGGGGGACTCACTAGGGGGAATCACTGATCTTCCGTTCATACATTGTATGAACGGAGGATCAGCGTTTCCCCCGCTGACAGGAACGAGAGGAATGTGTTTACACAACGCGCAACGAACGAGCGCGCGTGCGTGCGTGCCCGGCGGCGATCGCGCCCGCCGGGCACGCGCGCGGGACTCGGGGGCAAGCGGGGGGCGCGGGCCGCCGGCCGCGCGCACGAGCCCCCTAGTGGCCGCGAATGTCCCGACGTAGAGCTACGGGCTCTCGCCCAGGAGAGCCGACCTGCCGCCGTAGAACCACGGCGGCTGGTCAGCTAGTGGTTAAGAAATGGCTTTCTTCTTGCCACTCTTCCATAAAGGCCAGATTTGTGCAGTATAAAACTGATTGTTGTCCTATGAACAGAGTCTCCCACCTCATCTGTAGATCTCTACAGTTCATCCAGAGTGATCATGGGCCTCTTGGCTGCATCTCTGATCAGTCTTCTCCTTGTATGAGCTGAAAGTTTAGAGAGACAGCCAGGTCTTCATAGATTTGCAGTGGTCTGATACTCCTTCCATTTTAATATTATCATTTGCACAGTGCTCCTTGGGATGTTTAAAGCTTGGGAAATCTTTTTGTATCCATGCGTAAGCCATAGAGCCTTGTCATGGCATCCTGGTATCTGTGGTCCTATCTCTAGCTTATGAGAGACTCTGCAATGGAAGCACATGCATTCTGATGGATAGATAGAGGTCAGGTGGACTGACAGGAGCCCACCTCTTCTTAAAGGTACAGGGACACCCTGAACACCTAGCAAATCGCACAATGGCTGAAAAGGTGTCAGTGCGTTGCCTGGCCAATAATATAGTAATATTACAACAAAAAGCAGTGTCCACTACCCCCACCTATAACTTGCCATTGCAGCAAGTAGCATAGGAAGGCAACATATGATATAAACAAGACCAAGGCTAAAACCAAGGAAAGATCCAAGCTTTACTCACCGGCCAGCCGACATGTATAATTAGCACAAGATTTTCACACATATTTTCATTTTTGCACAATAGTCGTTTGATTATTTCGTGCCACACTTGTGGCAGAATTGAACAGAGTTTGGGGTGCCATTACGCGCATCATGCATTTTGCTGCAATTTGGAATCATGGGCAGCATTGCGGCGATTCTGCACAGGATTCCAAATCGAGTAATGAGAACAAGGCCTTAGAAAAGAAAGCTAAAGCAGCCACAACATTGAAGGACTGCAGAGCTGCAATATATTACTTTTTGATCTGGATTTTAATACGTTTTAATCAAAACGGCGTGGAAAGAAAAAGATGTTAAAATCTTCTCAAGTCCCAGGTTTGGCGGATTTTACACTTTTAAATTAAGTCTTAAAATGTTATCAAAACTTTAACACTAAATGTGTTTACTTGTGATGTGTAATGTGTGCTGAACAGAAAAACAAAGAGTGCTGCACCGCCAATAAACCAGTGACCTGCATAGCACAGCAGCACAGGAGAAGATTAACAGTTGTGTATACCATTAAAGTGAGGTTTAATTTCCACTCACAAGTATTTACTCAGGAAGAAATTAAGGCCAGCCAATTATATCGTCCTATAATTACACTTCCCGGCAGCTCTGTTAGTTGACTGAAAGCCTTTGAATGGCGAGCTGTTGAGTACTTCATGCTGATTTTAAAATGAGTTTTCTAACAGCACTGACAACTGCCATCACTCATCAGGCTGACTATACTAAACATATTAAGTAGGTAAATCGCTGGCTTTTGTCAGCGAAAGGCATGTTTTCAATACCGCGCCAATAAAGCACTATTTTCTCTAGAGAACACTTTTGTAATTTGCTTTTGGTCGGGGAAATTGTTCCTCGGTCTAATGTGAGCGTTTAAACACTTAATAAATTCTCAATATAATGGTGGATTTTCTAGAATTCTTCGTGTTACGTCTGTGATTTACAAGCTTCCCCAAAGTTAAATTCATTTAGTAAGTCTGCTACGATGTGTGTGGAAGGATTATGTGATGATGAAACGGTTCCACCGAGAAGCAAAAGGGTGCCGTTAACCTGTTTATGACCTCCAGCTAAGCTCCCTGATCAATCACGGCTGAAAAGGTTTTTTTTCGATTTATTATACAGGCTCTATGTGATAAAGGGAGGCACTGATATGTATCCAATGGAACTTAATACTAAGAAACTAAAAAGAGAGGTACAGAAATGTATTGGTCTGTTCAATGAAGGCAAAGATCTTGGTCGCACCACATGTCCCGGATTATAGCTCTATAGTTTTCAGATAAGTCAACGTCACAGAATTCTGTACGAGATGAACTCACAGGCGAAGAGCTAGCATGTTCATGTCAAAGCATTTGTATTTCTGCCCATACAGCCCTGAGGATTACACAGCTTTGCCAGACAGACAGCTAAGGCATGTAACAACAAGAACCTGGGGAATGCCAAGGGAATAACCAAGCCTACTTACCGACCAGCTAGCAGAACAACCAATTAACCTGTCTAATAGTGTGCGTTAAAAACAGGGGTTTTGTCCGCACGCATGCGTGAGCCACAGAGCCGCGCCAAGGCACCCCATAATTCTGTGGTCCTAACACTAACAGTGAGTGTCCTCACAATGGAGACACATGCATTTTAATGGATAGATAGGGGCAGGTGGACTGAAGGGGAGCCACCCCTCCTTAAAGGTACAGGAGCACACCAAGCACCCAGCATATAGCACAATGGCTGCAAAGGTGTTGGTGCACTGCTGGACCAATATAAACACCACAGGTGAAACAAAACGTATCCCAAGATACCCAAGGCATGTAACCCAAGATTTGTGTATTCTAGCTAAGCAGCACAGCTATGTCAAGAACCTGCCCGCAAATGGACAGTGAAGGAGCAACAGTCATGATAAGGTTGTGACAGACCCAACCAGGACAGGGCTTTTAGAGGGGACAACAGGGTGGTCTCTTGTCTACTGACTTGGGCCCATGCTTTTAAGGGAACACTACTCTTTGGGAGGTATGGGCCTGGAGTGGTCTTGTTTTTGATTCAAGCCCATGTCTCTTCTAAACACACAAACTCTGGGAACTTGAGGACCCAATACATATTTGGGGTCTCTATGTCCAAATCAGTAATGACTGCTTTAACTGTGATACACAGAGCAGAGGTTAATATGATCAGCTTAAAGCAACCCGATACTGTGGTGTCTCGCTATAGTCTGTTTACTAAAAGGGCTGTAAAGGTAAAAAAAAAAAAAAAAATCCTAAATAGCTTCCTTTACCTTAGTGCAGTCCTCCTTCACTTACCTCATCCTTCCATTTTGCTTTTAAATGTCCTTATTTCTTCTGAGAAATTCTCACTTCCTGTTCTTCTGTCTGTAACTCCACACCGTAATGCAAGGCTTTCTCCCTGGTGTGGAGTGTCGTGCTCGACCCTTCCCCTGGAATACAGGAGAGTCAGGATGCTCTCTACTTTGCAGATAGAGAAAAGAAGCTGTGTGTTAGTGGGCGTCCTGACACTCCTGTATTCAAGGGGAGGGGGGTCGAGCACAACGCTCCACACCAGGCAGAAAACATTGCATTACTGTGTGGAGTTACAGACAGAAGAACAGGAAGTGAGGATTTCTCAGAAGAAATAAGGACATTTAAAAGCAAAATGGAAGGATGATGTAAGTGAAGGAGGACTGCACTAAGGTAAAGGAAGCTATTTAGGAAAAAACATGTTTTACAACCCCTTTAAGGTGTTGTGTCTTTCTAAGTACATCTCTCCCATTAAGTGCCTCCTAGATGTGCATTCCCATTGTTAATTGAGCCACCTATTGTTTTTGTCTGTCTAATCATCTCTTGGAGATGCGATTAATACCTTGTTAACAAATTATTGTGGAATATTATATATTTACATAGTAGGTGAGGTTGAAAAAAAAGACATGTCCAACCTATGTTTATGTTGATTAATTTACTTAGATAATGTTTAGATTCAATTAGTTTACATCAGGGTAGGCAACCTGGGGCCCTCCAGCTGTTTCTGAACTACAAGTCCCATCATGCCTCTGGGAGTAATTGTAACTGCCAACTATGCAATACCTCATGGTAGAAGTAGTTTCACAACAGCTGGAGGCTACTGGTTGTCTACTCCTGGTTTAGATTAACAAAAGCTGTTCCTTAGCTACAGTATCTCACAAAAGTGAGTACACCCTTACATTTTTGTAAATATTTTATTATATCTTTTCATGTGACAAAACTGAAGAAATGACACTTTGCTACAATGTAACGTAGCGAGTGTACAGCTTGTGTAACAGTGTAAATTTGCTGCCCCTCAAAATAACTTAACACACAGTCATTAATGTCTAAATCACTGGCAACAAAAGTGAGTACTAAGTGAAAATGTCCAAATTAGGCCCAATTAGTCATTTTCCCTCCCCGGTGTCATGTGACTCATTAGTGTTACACGGTCTCAGGTGTGAATGGCGAGCAGGTGTGTTAAAATTGGTGTTATACTGGTCACTGGAAGTTCTACATGGCACCCCATGGCAAAAAACTCTGAGGATCTGAAAAAAATATATTGCTGCTCTACATAAAGATGGCCTAGGCCAGTGATGGCAAACCTTGGCACCCCAGATGTTTTGGAACTACATTTCCCATAATGCTCATGCATTCCGCAGTGTAGTTGAGCATCATGGGAAATGTAGTTCCAAAACATCTGGGGTGCCAAGGTTCGCCATCACTGGCCTAGGCTATAAGAAGATTGCCAAGACCCTGAAACTGAGCTGCAGCATGGTGACCAAGACCATACAGCGGTTTAACAGGACCGGCCTCGCCAGTGTTGACCAAAGAAGTTGAGTGCACATGCTCAGCGTAATATCCATAGGTTGTCTTTCGGAAATAGACGTATGAGTGCTGTCAGCATTGCTGCAGAGTTTAAAGGGGTGGGGGGGTCAGCCTGTCAGTGCTCAGACCACACACTGTATTAAATTGGTCTGCAAGGCTGTTGTTCCAGAAGGAAGCCCCGTCTAAAGATGATGCACATGAAAGCCTGCAAACAGTTTGCTGAAGACAAGCAGACTACTGGAACCATGTCCTTTGGTCTGATGAGACCAAGATAAACTTATTTGGTTCAGATGTTGTCAAGCGTGTGTGGCAGCAACCAGGTGAGGAGTACAAAGACAAGTGTGTGTTGCCTACAGTCAAGCATGGTGGTGGGAGTGCACACACGGAAAGGAAAGATCCTGCCAAGAAGGTCACATCTGCGTAACACCCCTTGCTGACTGTAGGATGTCCTCAGTTTCCAGTGGTTACACCAGGATGATGCCTGCAGCTGGTGATTCCCTGTACTGCCACCTTTCCTGACCCTGCCGATCATGGAGCTTGAGAACTATGCGATTGGCGGTGATGGCTGCACAGCAAAGAGAGGATCTGAAGCTGTTACCCCCCGCTCTGTGACCCCGGAAACCATAAGTGACGAGTATTTTGTCACTTCCTGTTCTGAATCTCTGTTTACCTGATTAGCATCCAGGGAGAAGCAGATCAGTCCGATCTGTGTCTGATCGGCTGCATTGGAGGCTAGAGGAGAGATATGGAGGTCTACTAGACCCAAGATCTCTTAAAGGATCACTAAAGGAAAATTTCTTTTTAGCTAAATAGCTTGCTTTACCTTACTGCAGTACTGGTTTTATGTCCATATTGTTTGTTTTTGCTTTAAAGTTGCTGTAATCCTGCTCTGTTCTCCACACTTCCTGCTTGTCTGTTTCCTTATAACCACAGTACTGGGAGCTTTCTCACGGTGGTCTAAGCTGTCATTACTGTGTGTCTAAAACTTCCCAGAACCAATCAGATTCATTTTAAAAACAAAACACTGCCCTGGATTTGTTTGTTTTTGTTCTGTGTGTCTATTTCTACTTTGCAGAAACATGAAGCCAGTTCAAAAGTGAAACTAACCTGTAGGCACATTATATGATTGATTTTTATCTATTTTTAATCATTTTGAAAAGGAATTAGTTAACTTTTATGTCTCTATACCCTGTAAACAGCCATTTCAGCAAAAAAAAAAATGTTTTCCTTTAGTGACCCTTTAATAAAGAGGACCTGTTTTTGATAAAATAAAAAATAAATTAAATCGGTCCCGTCCCCCGTGCTTACATGTAAATGCAGGCGCATATATTACTTCCGCACGCATACGTAAATGACGATTGCACCACATGTGAGGAACTCTAAACTGGTAACCTGTAAAGGTGTCTAAAGCTTTGCCTATGGAGAAGTAAAGTAATTTGCCACCAATTCACGGGCAGAAACAATTTTAAAGCATGACATTTCAGATATCCATTTACTAAGTGTAACATCTTTTATATTTTACAAAAACATTAGGTATTATTATTGCGCTTGTGTCCAATAAAATACATTAAAGTGTATTTTTTCCCAAAAAACTTTGCTTGAAAAAACGCGGTGCAAATACAGCGTGACAAAAAAAATTGCAACACCCATCATTTAATTCTATAGTGGCTCTGCAAAAAATAAAATTATATATATATAAAATATGATTGGGGTTCTAAGTAATTTTATAGCAAAACAAAAGTAGATTTGTACATGTAGGGTCAGAATTGGTCTGGTTGGCAAGTGGCTAAATGATGCAGTGATGGGTGCTAGTGAGCAACAACAGGGAAAAATACTGTTAAAGTGGAACTTTAATCAGAAATTGAAGTCCTGCTAGATAAATTCAGACTGGCCCCTTTTGCAGGTATAGCCATGTAGAACATTAAAAATAAGTGACTGTGGTTTAAAATCCAGTAATACACTATCTTACCCTGCGCTGCACATGCTCAGTTGCTCTCCATTTTTTGGCACAGCCAGTCTGTAGAGGCCGATCTGCCGACAGCCTTAAAGTGGAATTAAACCCTTTTATTCTTTACAGCCAAGGAAGCTGCTGCTGTTTGATCTGCAACTGCCATGGTGCTGCCCTTGACCAGTTAGGAAACCAGCCATTTGATAGTTTGACAGTTTGGTTGAAGACAAAAGCAAATGTGACAATTCGTAATCCTGGCATTCCCAAAAAAATAAAAAATAAATTGAAACCATTAAATAAATAAGTCTTTATGATTTACTGCTGTTCAGGGGCTCTAGGCTCAAGTAAAATGGCCGCCTGCAGCAAGAAGAGACAGGAGGAATACTGGAGGCAATTTGTGGCACACCCTCATTTTGGTAACAGAATTATTATTGTGGAATATATGTTCCTTGCCAAAGAACATTATTTCTGCTTTATAATGACAGAGGAAGGGTGACCCCATTGCTTCTTGTAAACTCAGACACCTGATATTTTGGGGAAGCTGCAATGGAGGAAGCAAGGGGCAGGGTAGCACCGTAAAAGTTAGAATAGTAAGGGGGTGAGAGAGGTTGGCTTTAAAAAAAAAAAAAAACATCACTGAGTTGTGCACAAGTAGTAAAGCACAGCAAGCACTTATCTTTCAGTTTTATGCTTTCTCTATGTAGACCGAGTATCCTGCACTTTTTTGGGGGTATACTGGCGTAGAAACCAGTAACGTCATTGATAACAGGTTCCCATGCGTTTGTATGGAACACCCTAGGTGTAATCCACCTGTGAACATTCCCATAACAGCAGTCTATGATAAAAGACTTTATATGGTGGCATGAGCCGTTCTTTATTTCCACTCATCGAACTCGTAGACTAAAGCATGCCTGGCACTGAGGGAGAACAGAGTGTCTTTTCTTCTGCCGCGCCCCTTCCATTCCCAGGCAAACAGGAATGGTCCTAATCTGATGCTGGGGAGGTACAATTCCTTCCAGAAACAGCTCTGATACAGCGCAGCCACGTTAATGCTTGGGAATCTCTCGATAAAATCACTGAGGCTTTTGAAGAAATCAGGTCAGATTTCGGAGTTCTAAGTAAACATTGAGGAGATAAAGCTGAAATATTAAAGTGTGTAGCCACTGATTAAATAATACCAGCTACACTTCTGACATGGCTGCTGGAACAGAACACTGTGATTGTTCCATGGAGTGGCATACAAAAAGCTTATAGTAATATTGAAGCACATTTAGGAGGTTCAATACAAAGGAATTGTAAACCTTCCTGTTTAAAAAGTTAGTTTAGCACAGAACAGCTCATATTCTCTTCTTCTGGGGTCCCCCGCCAGTGCTCAGAGGATTTGATTGACAGCAGTGGGAGCCAATGGCCCCTGCTGCTATCAATCTGTCCAATGAGAACAGAGACAGAGGCTGGCGCAGCTGCGCTCGTGCACATTGCTGGATCAGACTCAATTAGGTAAAAGGGGAGGTCTGGGGGGAGCTGCAGCAAAGAAGGTTTTTCACCTTAACCACTTAAGGACCCTGCACTGTATATATACGTCCTAACTTTAAAGATGGATATCTTGGTAACGGCAGCAGCTGCTGCCACAACCAAGGTATCCATCTTTAGTGCGCAGGGTCCTGTACACGATAACGGCGGTCTCTGCCGCTCTCCCGCGCCCTTCACCGCTTACTGTTGCTGTCGGTAGTGGCGGAGGCGATCAGGTCCGCTCGGCTGCTGTGTGGGGATGTGAGTGAGGGAAAAATGTCCCTCACCCGTCCCCATAGCACTGCTGGGCGGAAGTGACGTCAAAACGTCAGTCCCGCCCAGCGTCTTAAAATAAACTTTTTTTTTTTTTGTCATATGAAAAAAATTACAGTTTCCATTTTTTTTTTTTTTGCATTCAAGTCTAAATATGAGATCTGAGGTCTTTTTGACCCCAGATCTCATATTTAAGAGGACCTGTCATGCTTTTTTTCTATTACAAGGGATGTTTACATTCCTTGTAATAGGAATAAAAGTGATCACATTTTTTTGTTTCTTTTTTTCAGTGTAAAAAGTAATAAAATAAATAAAAATAAATAAGAAAACCCCCAAAAAAATGTTTTAAAGCACCCCGTCCCGACGAGCTCGTGCGCAGAAGCAAACGCATACACGAGTAGCGCCCGCATATGAAAACGGTGTTCAAACCACACAAGTGAGGTATCGCCGCGATCGTTAGAGCGAGAGCAATAATTCTAGCCCTAGACCTCCTCTGTAACTCAAAAGATGCAACCTGTAGAATTTTTTAAACGTCGCCTATTGAGATTTTTAAGGGTAAAAGTTTGACGCCATGCCACGAGCGGGCGCAATTTTTAAGCGCGACATGTTGGGTATAATTTTACTCGGCGTAACATTATCTTTCACAATATATAAAAAAAATTGGGTCAAATTTATTGTTGTCTTATTTTTTAATTAAAAAAAGTGTTTTTTTTTCCCAAAAAAAGTGCGCTTGTAAGACCGCTGGCGCAAATACTGTGTGACAAAAAGTATTGCAATGACCACTATTTTATTCTCTAGGGTGTTAGAAAAAAAATATATATAATGTTTGGGGGTTTTAAGTAATTTTCTAGCAAAAAAACCTGTTTTAGTCTTGCAAACACCAAATCTAAAAAACACCTAAGGTCCTTAAGTGGTTAATGCATACAATGCATTAGGTGAAAAAGCTTAAAGCGGATGTCCGCTGAAAAAAAAATATTAAAAGTCAGCAGCTACAAATACTGCAGCTGCTGACTTTTAATATTAGCACACTTACCTGTCCTGGAGTCCAGCGCCGTCCGCAGCAGAGGACGAGCGATCGCTCGTCACTCTGCTGCCCCCCTGCCATCCTTGTTGAGGGAACCAGGAAGTGAAGTGCTCCAACTTCACTGTCCGGTTCCCTACGGCGCATACGCAAGTCGGGCTGCGCCTGCTGACTGGCTCCCACTGTGCTCTGGGAGCAGAGTGTTCCCAGAACACAACGGGGAGGGGAACGGGAGGTGACGTCATGCCCGCAGTCTGTGTGGCCGGAAGTGGGTGCAGAGGATTGCAGGGAGAGAGGGGCCACCTAGGCGAAAGTGGCAGCTGGGTACCTGTCAAAACTAGGTACTCGACGAGCCCCCCCCACCAAAAAAATTACATGTCAAATATGGCTTGCCAGGGGGTCAGGAATGCTTAAAGTGGAACTCTGCTTTAACAACACAGAAAGTAAATGAACATAAGAGTAACCCAAATCAAGTATTTGGTGTGAGCACCCTTTGCCTTTTAAACAACATCAATTCTTCTAGGTACACTTGTACACAGTTTTTGAAGGAACTCGGCAGGTAGGTTGACACATCATGTTTTTGTGCATGGTTAACTGGCTTAGTCTTGTTTCCATGCCGGAGGTATTTGCTGGCCACAATTCTCCCATGAAGACCACTTCTGGCCAGACATCTCCAGACAGCAGATGAGTGTACCTAGGTACCACTGGTTTCCACCAGTTATGTGCTGATAGCACTTCTCGACATCTGCTAGTGCTGAGGCAAAGTAAGCATGATGTGTATGTCATCTGCTACATTAAGGAGTAGCTCCAGGGTCTTTCAGAATTATTTTTTAAGTCAGACAGACTCCTACCTGTCCAGGTATCCCATAATGTCCTCACCTAAGCCAATTCTTTAATCAACTTTGGGTGCAGGCCCCGGCATCTCTGTTAAGGCAAACAGGAAGTAAAGCCTTGCGGCTTCACAGCTTGCTTCCTACTGCACATGTGTGAGTCACACTGCGCCTTGTCAATGGTTCTGTAGGGGGAGGGGGGGGCGGCGGCGAAGACTTCTTGTGTTTCTTTGTGCTTCTTTAAAAGAGCTTAAACTGGACACCTTGAAACCCCAGTCTGCTTTGAAATATTTGCCTGGAGATATTGCTGATGCAGTATGACTACCTTATGTCTTGCCATGGTGTATGACCTGTGACATGAAACTGCATTTTACAACCTCAGCTTAGTAGCAGAATTTGGCTGTTCCTCACCCAGTTTTAAACCTCTTACACAGCTGTTTCAGTTAATGACTATGTTTCAATCTACAGCAGGGATCCTCAAACTACGGCCCTCCAGTTGTTGCGGAACTACACGTCCCATGAGGCATTGTAAAACTCTGACATTCATAGACATAACTAGGCATGATGGGAATTGTAGTTCCTGAACAACTGGAGGGCCGTAGTTTGATGACCCATGATCTACAGAATCAATCGACGATCATTTGCACCTGCTTGGTATAAGTGATTAATCATGCACCAGACTAATTCTACAAAATCCATGACTTTGTAAAGTGTGCAAGTGTAAGAACTGATGCTGGTCTGAAGCCAAAGGATAGTCACACCAAATATCGATTTTTCCTTTGTTTGCTCACTTTGCATTTTGTATATTGATAAAGAATAAACAAAAAATAGGATTTTTTGTACTCACCGTAAAATCCTTTTCTCTGTTGTCCATGGACGGACACAGCTCCTTAAATCTTGACATTTGGGTTATGTTCCTGTTCATAGGAGAGGACTAGTCCTCTCCTATGAACAGGAACATAACCCAAATGTCAAGATTAAAGGAGCTGTGTCCGTCCATGGACGAAAAGAGAAATATAGATTTTTGAAAGCATTCTTACTTTGCAGCATTTCTTTACACCTGCCGAAAATGTTTGCACAGCACTGTAGTGAAAATGGACAGCGGGCATAAAAAGAAACCTGTACTAAAATAAAACAGGGGCCATTATTTCTGACTTCCTTTTAAAAATGCATGTTGCTTGGCTGTCCAAAACCTCTGTACTGTAACTGCTGACCTGCATACTTCTTCCAGGTCAGTGACTCAGAAAGTGTTAAAATCTTGGAACAAACAGATAACTAACATTTCCAATAGACACTAATAATGGCAGCCAACACATTTCCTAAGTAGAGTTTTAAAAAAAAAGGAACTGTACTGTGGGAGCTGTTTCTCAAATAAGACAAGCATAGGGCAAAAGTCAAGTCACCAGGTATTGGTGTATGCAAGTAGGTTGGCTACCTGTAGGTAATCTTTTTCCACACTACCGACTTACCAAGCCTCGTTTTCTGCCATCTTGGCAGAGGAAGGGCTTTGCTTCCTCATACCAGTGATGACCCCCTGATGATTGGTGATCTGATAAATGGATGCAGCAGTAAGAAGAGGTTCAAAAAGCATAGATCCACAGAAAGAATAAAGCACAAGCAGGGAGATCCTTGCACTGTAGGTCTCATGAAGACCTTCCTCTCCAGCAAGGAGAACAGTGGACAGCACAGTAGTGGCAACACCCTTTTGAACTGCAAATCTCACTGGACTGGAAGTGACATATAAGACTGACTTAGATCTTACACTGCAAATATACAGCTATAATACACAGAAGGAGTGCCTAGGCAAAGGATGTTTTCCAGTGCACTACACAGGCACACTAATTCTAGATTTTTTTTATACCATAGCAAACCCTCACTTTTGAAGTTCAGATCCACTTTAAATGCGGGTAGTTTAATGTACCTACACATACCCCCCATTGTTCCTTCAGAGCTTTACTAGTAAACTGGAACTCATGATACATGATCCGTATACAAAACTATAATTTGGTCAAAATCTAGCTTTGGCACATTCCTTCCTGCACCTAGTCAAAAAGTCATTCATCATATTAACAAATGATTAAAGCTTCTTATTTTTCTAATTAAAACAATAAACATGTTATGACTAACTGCTCTGTGTTGTTTTGCAAACAGCAGCTCTGATCCTCTTTTCTCTGGTGCCCTGCTGACGCTCCTGGCTCCACCCATTTGGCGAGTGCCCCCACTGAAAGCCGATATCTATGGGGGAACTTGTGCGGGCTCGACTCAGTCCCACAGTTACAGGATGTGATTGACAGCAGCGGGAGTTAATGGCTTCTGCTGCTTTAAAGGGGTTGTTTTTTTCACCTTTATGCTTCCCATGTATTAGGGTAAAATAACACCTTGCCCTCTCGGGCCCCCCAACCCCCCCGTTTTACTTACCTGAGCCACGAAACTCTGTGGGCACGATCCCGTGATGCTTTCCCCCAGCTTGAGGCACCTCTTCATTAGAGATTGATAGCAGCACAGCCATTGTCTCCTGCTGCTGTCAATCAAATCAATTACGCAGTGCTCGGGGAGGGGGGGGCAGGGCCGAGTGATACACTTGGCGGCTTTGGCTACCACTGTATCACGCGGGAGCGTGGCCCGCAAGCTAACCCCCTTGGTAAAGAGCTTTCCAGAAGGGGGTTAGCTCTTGTGTGGCGGAGGCAAGACAGCCGCTGAGGGACCCCAGAAGACGAGGATCGGGGCCACTCTGTGCAAAATGAACTGCAGAGTGGAGGTAAGTATGGTATGTTTGTTATTTTTTTTAACCCTTACAACCCCTTTAAATGTGCCCAGAGAGGAGTAAAGGAGTGACAGAGCCCAGAGAGCTGCTGCTCTCATGCACAATACTGGATCGGGAATAGGCTTTTAAGGGGGGGGGATTCTGTTACACATCGCTTTTGATGTCAAGAGAGACAGGAACAACAAGTGCCCAGAGGCGATTTAGTTTGCATGTGCCGCGCTATATACGTTTTTCATTCATTCACAGGTGTTTTTTTTATCTTATTGCAAGGAATGCATTAAGGTGGAAAACCTTTAAGATTTACCCACTTTAGGGATTGAGGTAACAGGTTAGAGCTCGATTCTTCAGAGCTCTCTACTTTGGAGTCAAAGGTTTGGATCTGTGGTTTTGGGCGCCCCTGGCTGTTCTAAATGAACACAAAAAATCTGTGTCGGCCACACTGGATTAAATGCCTGCTCTCGGTTTTCTTGCTTTTACTATAGCACACATTTTCTTTAGATGCAAAGGGCACCAGAGGTTTCTTAATAGAAATCGCAACATATATAAATTGCCTCTTGTGATGTAATAAAGATAGAATGTCACAAATAAAACACATATGCTGTACCATAAAAACTTCAAACATTGTTTAAAACACATCAGGTTGTATAAACATTACCTACAAAGTGATTGAAAAGACAGCATTCTGAAACATTCACACAAACAGCACCAAGCACAGGGCTGCTCATGATCCAGTCTGCCTGGACTTAGTTAGCTGAGGTGTGCAAGTATGCCTGAAGAAATACCACTAGTACACACATCCAACGTCAAACATAATTCTGATCACTGGTAACGACAAGCTGATTGAGGTCGTTCTGTCTGAAGAGCAATTATTTTGTCCACATTAATCACATGGAACAGCCTTTCAGAAACCAAATAGTTTGGCTAATATTATTCAACTGCTAAATCTGCAATTAAAAAACATGTGTCTGGGCATATTGAAATTCGTCAGCGTGTCCAAAAATGTAAAATAAAAAAACGGATCACACAGATGTCCCATCTAAGAAATAATGTAATGCATGCCTGCTTGCCAAATTCTGCCTACTCTAAATGATAAAGTGTATAGTGTATCTACAAACAGAATTATTATTTCTAAAGCTGGCCACAGACAGATCAAAATTCATCTAATTCCAGCTGAACCAGCCAAATTTCGACCCATCTAGGCGCAGGCTGGTTGTTCTAAAGTCAAATCTGCTTCAGTACAACCAGCTTGTCAATTTTATTTCTACCCGAACACTGCTGATGGCTATAGCCGCCAGCACAAATTGTTTCTACCGTTAGGGAAGTCTACTTGCGGTCCTCACTGACAGAACACAATAGCACTGCGGGAGGGTTTTCCCCATCAACACTGACTGTGTTGATGAGGGAATAAAGCAATCTTTGTGATTTTTTACCTACAGGTAAGCCTTATAGGCAAAATATACCAATCTTCTCCCATCTCGGCAGGGTCTGCGTGCCAACCTTCAATAGTATGGGTTCCTACATAAAGGAGACCTCTTCCCTGGGCCTTGTAAAATACTCTTACCAGGACTTTTAGCATATAGAGCGAAAGTGCTGGACCCCAGAGCCTATTCCTCCGAAGAGAGACATTACAGGCGACATCTCGTCCACGAGGTCCGGATACCATCCAGTTTTGGCCTAATATAATTAAGCGAAATGGGGTGATGGCGCTACCTAAAAACGCTTATAGAACCATATGTGCTCAAACAGTAAAACAGTGAAAAAATGTGTGTTGAGTACAGTAGGGTGCGTGAGTGAGGTTTATAACTAGATGTGCCTCAAATAGGCTATGTAACAGTATGCACAGTAAGGGAGGACAATGAGGCTGATAATAGAACAAACAAGATGCTGAAAATCTAGTCTCTATCACCTGTTAACCCACTAGGTGTACACAGTAGGTATGTGGGGTATAGAGATACAGCCAAAAAAATAAATAAATAAATAAATAAATGTCAGGGCCCAATATTATATATTGGTCACCATACATTAATGCCACACTGGATACACAGAGATACAATATCACAACTCAACCCAATATAAATAGTGGTGGTACTAGTCCGATAGGGCTGCTGTGATGCATAAGGTAAATAACCAGAGGGCTGCAGAGATGGAGTCTCTCATAACAAGTCTTATGCAGTGGTGATATAAATAAAGGGGGGAGTGTGTAGATCTTGCTGTGAAGGGGGTGCTTCTAAATGCCAGACGTCCGACGGTGTGGTCCCGGTGCTCCCCTCAGGGTTCCCCACTCACCAGATAGCCAACCCCACCAGGGGTCACAGGCATGGATCACAGAATCCTCCGATCACAGCTGGTATTCACTCCTCCCAGGACTATCCTCCTCCGATATGCCTCAGAAGACGAATCCATTCGAAACGTACGTCAGGCATACACGCACATACGTCACTTCCGGGTCAGCGTCTGGTGGAGCGCAGCTGAAACGCACGCTGAACACCATACACGCGCATACCCGTAGAGCCCATAGAGTGTGCTACTCAAACCGGGCTGTCAGATTGTCTGACTTTGCTTTTTTACTTCGCTTTGTTTTTATCTTATATATTATTTTTTACCTTGTGGCCATTTTTTTGCTAATGGTTTATTAGCTCCTGTACATCTTGGCCTGCAGTTGCCCCATGTTAGTGTGTGGCATTGTGGCACACAGGTCTTAATAAATTAAGTGCTTTTATTTAAAACCTACTGCACCATCGGAGCCTTTGTTATTTTTCCCTCTGAGGAACGGAGGAACCCCCCATATCCACACACAAGGAGTGAACCGGTTGGACTAATATCGGAGGAGGATAGTCCTGGGAGGAGTGAATACCAGCTGTGATCGGAGGATTCTGTGATCCATGCCTGTGACCCCTGGTGGGGTTGGCTATCTGGTGAGTGGGGAACCCTGAGGGGAGCACCGGGACCACACCGTCGGACGTCTGGCATTTAGAAGCACCCCCTTCACAGCAAGATCTACACACTCCCCCCTTTATTTATATCACCACTGCATAAGACTTGTTATGAGAGACTCCATCTCTGCAGCCCTCTGGTTATTTACCTTATGCATCACAGCAGCCCTATCGGACTAGTACCACCACTATTTATATTGGGTTGAGTTGTGATATTGTATCTCTGTGTATCCAGTGTGGCATTAATGTATGGTGACCAATATATAATATTGGGCTCTGACATTTATTTATTTATTTATTTATTTTTTTGGCTGTATCTCTATACCCCACATACCTACTGTGTACACCTAGTGGGTTAACAGGTGATAGAGACTAGATTTTCAGCATCTTGTTTGTTCTATTATCAGCCTCATTGTCCTCCCTTACTGTGCATACTGTTACATAGCCTATTTGAGGCACATCTAGTTATAAACCTCACTCACGCACCCTACTGTACTCAACACACATTTTTTCACTGTTTTACTGTTTGAGCACATATGGTTCTATAAGCGTTTTTAGGTAGCGCCATCACCCCATTTTCTCATACTATCTACTATACCTACCTCCTCATTGAGGGGTTAGGTTTTAGGGGGGCAGCAACCTATTACTTGTAGTTCTAGCGCAGGTTCTCAACTTATACATCTTTAATATAATTAAGCGTCTTGGATGGACCCACAGTGTACCTCTCTTCCTTCATAGGGCTTCTTAGGCAGAGCTTTCGTCAGCACATTTTCTTTGCATCCAACACCTTACACTGGCGAAAAAACTAAGGTACTTCCCTGATGGGAGGGGTTATATGGAGGGGAACGGTCTTTGATTGGTTGTGACATTGTCCAATCACCTCTGGTGACCATACAACCCATTATGTAATGATTTAAGGCTCTGTGTTCCGTGGTGTACGATAAAGAAATTAATATCTCCTAAATGGGCACCATTTAGGAGATATTCACACTGGATCCATACCGTGAAAGACCTTCAGGGATCCCGTGCGCATGAGCGGTAGTGATGTCATTGTCATTGTCACTCACACACCCTGAGTCCGCAACCCCCCAAAGGAAGACAGGGGGAAGATGGAAGCACTGTAAGAGGTGACCGGAGGGCTTTGTTACTTCTAAGGTAAGTATTTTATAATGTGCTAGTATGCGATGCACACAGCACATTAGGCAATTGTCTTACAAGGGAATTTTTATTTTATTTTTCCTGCAGCAGTTTGCAACAGTTTAAGTTTGAATAGCGTTGAGGGGTTAGGACCCCTGTCAGGTTTTCATTGCCGTTTTAATAGGGAGTTTCGTGCTTTTTGGCCTGTTGAACTTTGTTTACGAGGACTAAAAAATGTGAGGGAAAATCCAAAATTTGAGTGAGGAATACAGACAGGCAGTCCCCGAGTTACAAACATCTGACTTACATTTGACTCATATTTACAAATGGAGAGAGACAACAGGAAGTGAGAGGAAATCTACCCCTAGGAAGGGAAAGTCACCCTGCACAAGGAGAGAGAGACGCAGTGACCGTTCTTTATTGCAGGCAGCTCCTGCACAAAGGCAGTCTCATACTGGATTACTTCACAGATTTGGGGATAAACACAAAGCAAGAATACACACGCTCTTGCATTTAGACAATATTCGCACATCTGGGAGTTCTGTTTGAATAAAAGAAAAATGTCTTACTGTGTACAAAACTTACCTGGTATGCTCTCTTTATCTGATTGGAGGCCCAAGAGGCAAACTTCACATTATCCTTCTTCATTTTTGCACTAGCTTTGGGGTTTGAAGCGATGTGGACCGAGGACTGAAAATAACAGCAGTTTAACATGATTAGTAAATATCACCTAAACCCTAATGGAGATTAATTACAGCCAATAAAACAACTTCATCTTCTGATGTCACTGTGCCCAAGTAAAACAATTCTACTGATTTCATGTGGCCATCTTGAGAGTTTCTAGTGTTTAAATCGCTAGCAGTCCATTGAGAGTGTGTTGGAAAGAAATCGAAGAATGCCAGGAATTCTCAATGACAAATGAAAGGAATTATATCTCATGGAAATAAAACAGGGTAATCTATACAGAAGTTGAAATTAGTGGAAAAAATAATATTACTGGAAAATAGGATTTTTGTACTTACTGTAAAATTAATTTGAGGTCCATTGAGGGACACAAAGTCTTTCACTTTTAGTTTTTGCTGCCACCTACAGGAGCAATTGACACTCTCAAACAAAAATAAATAAAAAAATCAATCCAGCCCAGGATATCCCCTTTTACTACCAGCATGCCTCAGTTTTGGAGTAAAGCAGTACCAAGAGCATGGCCATAACACAGATAGTGGGACCTGCGGCTCTCAATGGACTCCAAGAAAGGGATTTTAAAGTACAAAAATCAAATTTTTCTTTCACATCCACTGAGGGGCACTGGAAGTCTCTCAACTTCAGGATGTCAAAAAGCAGTCCAACTGAGGGGAGGGCGACCAAACACTACTAACATGCCCAAGGACAATGTAAAACTCGAAGAGTCGTCTGCAGGACCTATGCTCAAACCTGGCATTTCCCTCTGGTAAAAGAACAGAGAACACAATACAGGGTGGCAGTCTAACAATCAATGTGAGATGACTATATATAAACAAGAACATGGACTTTATCAGCACAAGTACACAAGATTTAATTAAAAAAAAAAAAAATTATTTTGTTGCAAAAATGGTTAAAATATTAACATATAAAATTACACAGAACAAATCTTGCCTAGAGATTATACTGTATAAAACCACCATAACCGATACCTCGTAGATGTATGGAATGATAACCAGTACCCAATCGGGCCTGGTGTAGGTAGATGTGGTATAATAATGCGCTACATGTTGCGTGCTACAGCACTTCCTCAGGGGTTTAGGCAAATATTCTAAACAAACAAAAACACATAATTCAGGAGTGATATATTATGCTGATGTCAGACATGGTATTCGTTGTCAATTCCCCTAATGGTGCCAGCCACCCATACTTTTCTCTTTTGATATCAAAGGAGACAGGAACAACAAGCGCCCAGAGGCGATTCAGTTCGCATGTGCCGCGCTATACAAGTTTTCATTCATTCATTCATTCATACCCCACACCAGGGTAACACCGGAGCAAACCGCAAATTCGGCAGACTATACTGCATTAGTTATAGATGGCGGTTACCTGTTTTATGTGTGTCTCCGTATTTGCAGTTTGCTCCGGTGTTACCCTGGTGTGGAGTATGGGTGGCTGGTGCCAATAGGGGAGTTGACAACTAATGGCATGTTTGACATCAGTATTATTATATTTAGAAGTCATTATCACTCCTTCTGAATAATGTGTTTTTATTTAGAATATTTGCCTACGCTCCTGAGGAAGCGCTGACGTATGCAACATGTAGAGCATTATCTACCTACACCAAGCCAAATTGGATACTTGCAATTGCTCCATTTGGAAGCCATACGTCTACCAGGAGTGGGTTTTGGTGGTGTCATATTTATACAGTAATACTGTCTAGGCAATATTTGTTCTGGAATTGTATATGTTTATATTTTAACACTTTTTGCAACAAAACAAAATAATTTCTTACTAAATCTTATGTACTTGTGCCTATAAAGTCCATGTTATTGTCCATATATAGACTTCTAATGCAGTTAGGACCTGCCACTTTGCCTACCACTTCTGTATCCACAGTTCCATCCTGTTGTGATACAAGCAATTTAATCAAACAATGATAGATGGCAGAAGAAACACCCACAACCAGTTGGGAATGTTTCAAAAGGGAGGGGAGCACATCAAAATCTAAAGACCCAACTTCACAAAACATGGTGGAACTGAATGACCCTAAAGGATTGGTCCAGGATGCCCGACACAAAGCGTCAGTGGCTGTGAGACAGACTTACAGCCTGTATCATAAATAAAAGGAAAAAGCAAGTTCCTCTTGGAGAATTGGAGATGGACAGAAGGATTGATGAACAAGGATCTGTTTGAGAAGCGGTTTCAAAACGCTCCTAGGCCATAAGGCAGCTGGTGCCTTAAGTGACTTGATCTACTACAGGCCCAAAGGGTGATGAGAGTCCATGTCTGAAGGCTGACAGGTCAAACTCGCCTTACAGAGGCTGGGCTGCCAGGGAAAGATCCCAGAGGGTTGAAATGAAAAGGTTTACAAGAAGCCCAAACGGCAGTTCCTGAGAATGCAGAAAGAACCAAAGTTTCATCTCACAGGGATACAAGGGACAAAAGAGTAAAAATATACGGGGACCCTCCAGACGAGGTCTCAAGCAAGGAATAAGAGAGTAACATTCAAACAAAGAGGACGGAAGGGTGCAGAATTGTTAGTGCCAAGAGTTGCTTTTTAGTTCAAACCTATCGACTAGAAAGGGAGAAACCTTAGAGGAAAAAAGATTCATGCTAGACTACAGCACAGATCTGGAAGAAATACACAAAGTACACCAAGATTAAAGTAAGGGTACCAATGGCTCTTGTATTTAGGTTCAGGGTAGGAGGAAAGGCCTCAGATACTAAGGAAACCCAGACAGATTACAGAAGATAATAGTTGGATGCATGGAGATATCCGTAGTGACTGCAGGCGGGCAGTAGGAACAGATCAAAAAACAGAGTTCCATGTGAACCATGACAATGCAGAAGCAGCAGTGGAGCGATATCTTTTTGGCGCTGAATCTTGGGAAAGAGAGCTCATACTCGCAATACTACATCCGACAGATATCAGCACTCAGTCCCTCAGGTTTAATTCTTCCACAGCAGGAACTGGCAGAAAGCAGGAATTACGAATGCACCAAATAACCCAAGCAATGAAATAGCCCCTGGTGCTCAACCTAATCTGCCTACTCACAAAGCGTGTCATCAGAGACAAAGCAAGTGCTGAAGGAATGTCAAACTGTACGGCTTTATATGGTTTGGTATGCTGGTAGTTGTAGGGGTTATCCTAGATTGGCCTATACTTTTTTTTTTTTGTTTGCGAGTGTCCAGTCCTTATCAAGGTGGCAGTAAAACCCAAAGGCAAAGGTCTTCTTGTGTTCCTTAATGAATATGAAAAAAAGTCAATCTTTAATCGGTGCAACCTCATCTTTTATATTTTGCCAAAAAATCTGTTTGTGTCCCAAAATTTTATTTAGTGTAATCTTGACTAATTTTAACTTTTTCTTAGACCATTGCAGCAATATTGTGCGATATAAAAAAAAGGATTTTTAATAAACAGCTTACCTGTAAAATCCTTTTCTTGAAGTACATCACGGGACACAGAGCACATAGCCATTACACTTGGGTTATATGGGTACCTTCAGGTGTGGACACTGGTGTAATCAATTTCACAGGAAGTTTCCTCCCTATATAACCCCCTCCCACTGGGAGTGCTTCAGTTTTGTAGCAAGCAATTCCTCCGAGCTTACACAATGTTCCCCAAAAGAGGGGTGGGAGCTCTGTGTCCCGTGATGTACTTCAAGAAAAGGATTTTACAGGTAAGCTGTTTATTAACCACTTAAAGACCCCCGCACGCACATATACGGCCACAACATGGCTCGTACAGGCACAAGGGCGTAAATTTACGTCCCCGCCTGAGTGCGGTTCGGGGGTCCCATCGGGACCCCCTCCGCGGCGTGCGGGGGTCTCCCTACCTCTGGGAGCGATCCGGGATCTGCGGGCGGATGTCCGTGTTTTCCGCCCCCCCCCGCGATCGCTCCCAGCCAATGGGAGCGCGCTCCCAGCCTGTCACTTCCTCCTCCTGTGTTTACACAGGAAGGAGGAAATGATGTATTCTCTCATCGCAGCGCTGTTTCCCAGCGCTGCTGATGAGAGAAGACATGCCAAGTAAGTGTGCACCAACACAACACTGACACACACTCACATAGGCATATTAACCCCTTGTGATCGCCCCCCCCCCCACCCCCCTGTCACAGTGTTACTGAATGCAGTGATTTAATCACTGCATTTAGTGTCAGTGTGACAGGCACTGTAAAAAACAGTTAGTGTTAGGTTCAGGATAGCCCCCCACCCCCCCTAATAAAGTTTTAACCCCCTGATCACCGCCCTAGTTAACCCTTTCACTCCCTATTGCCAGCGTCACTAAGCGATCATTTTTCTGATCGCTGTATTAGTGTCGCTGTTCCCGCTAGGTAGCTATTTTTTTTTATTGCGATTTTTTTTTTTTTACTAAAGACATGTGGCTAAATAAATTTTGGCCTAAATGTTTGACTAAAATTTAGTTTATTTGATTTTTTTTTAACAAAAAGTAAAAAATAGTGTTTTTTTTTTCAAAAATGTCGCTCTATTTTTGTATATAGCGCAAAAAATAAAAATCGCAGAGGTGATCAAATACCACCAAAAGAAAGCTCTATTTGTGGGAAGAAAAGGACGCAAATTTTGTTTGGGAGCCACGTCGCACGACCGCGCAATTGTCTGTTAAAGCGACGCAGTGCCGAATCGCAAAAACACCTTGGGTCATTTACCAGCGTATTGGTCCGGGTCTTAAGTGGTTAAAAATCCTTTTTTCTTTATCGTACATCACGGGACACAGAGCGCATAGCCATTACACTTGGGATGTCCTAAAGCAATGCTCTATGAAGGGAGGGAGACCGTAAGGCCAAGAATAGCCAAACAAAAAATTATCAGGAAGTAAAGTAACTCCACCAACAGAAAAAAAGGGGCGTCACCCGGACCAGAGGATTCTATACTGCTGCCCGTAGGACCGCCTGCCCAAATGCTGCGTCCGTACCCTTTGCAACGTCCAACTTATAAAATTTAGTAAACGTATGTACGGAAGACCAGGTTGCCGCCTTGCAAACCTGTGCCATAGAGATCTGATGGTGTGCCGCCCAGGAGGCACTCATGGCCCTCGTAGAATGGGCTTTAACTGATAAGGGAGGTGAAACGCGCTTCAGACCATAGGCCTGAAAAATCAGCTGCTTAATCCACCTAGCCAAGGAAGACTTGGCAGCCGGCTGACCCTTTTTGGGGCCATCCGGAAGAACAAAAAGCACATCCGTTTTCCGAATCTTCTCTGTAGCCTTGAGATAGACCCTCATGGCTCGAACCACGTCCAAAGTATGAAGCAGTCTTTCCTCTCTGGACTGGGGAGTAGGAAAGAAGGATGGTAGGACTAGGTCCTGATTCAAGTGAAAACTGGATATGACCTTAGGAAGGAAAGAAGGTTGAGGCCGCAGAACCACTCTGTCCTTATGCAGAATAAGGTATGGCTCCCTGCATGATAAGGCTGCCAGCTCGGAAACCCTTCTGTCCGAAGCCATAGCCACCAAGAAAACCAACTTTCGGGTTAGTAGCACAAGAGGGATTTCTGTCAGAGGTTCAAACGGCTGCCTTTGTAAAGCTGACAAGACCAGATTTAAATTCCAGGGGCAGAGGGGAGCTCTAATAGGGGGATTCACATGCAAGACCCCCTGCAAGAAGGTTTTCATAAGCGAATGGGTGGCCAAGGGTTTTTGAAACCATATCGATAAAGCCGACACCTGCCCCTTCAGAGTACTAAGAGCCAACCCTTTGTCAACGCCAACCTGGAGGAATCGCAAGATCCTGTCAATAAAAAACTTTCGAGGATGCCATTTTTGAGACTCGCACCACTCCACATAGGTTCTCCAGACTCTGTAATAAATATTTCTGGAGACCGGTTTCCTAGCCTGAATCAACGTAGATATGACCTGAGCTGAGAGGCCTCTGCCCTTAAGAATTAGGGATTCAGCCGCCAAGCCGTCAAATTTAGCTGCTGTGAAGCAGGGTGGCAGATTGGGCCCTGAGACAGCAGATCTGGGCGCAGGGGGAGCGGCCACGGCGCCCCGACTGACATCTTCACGATGAGTGCGTACCAAGCCCTCCTGGGCCAGGCTGGGGCCACCAGGATCACAGGCCTGCGCTCCACCCTGATCCTCCGTAAAAGGCGGGGAATCATCTGCAGTGGAGGGAACGCATACAGGAGAGAAAACTGGTGCCAAGGGCAAACCAACGCATCGGTCCCGTAGGCCGAGGGATCCCTGGCTCGGGATATGAATTTGTCCAACTTTTTGTTGGATCTCGTTGCCATAATGTCCACATCTGGGACTCCGAATCTTTGGCAAATCTCTTGGAATACCTGGGGGTGAAGAGACCACTCCCCCGGGAGCAACTGTTGATGACTCAAAAAATCTGCTTGAGAATTGTCTATCCCTGGGATGAACACTGCCGAGATGCAGGGTACATGGGCTTCGGCCCATGAGAAAATCAGGTTTACTTCCCTTTGGGCTGCTAGGCTCCTCGTGCCCCCCTGGTGGTTTATGTATGCCACCGCAGTGGCATTGTCGGACTGTATCCGTACTGGCAGACCCTGAAGGGGGAGAGTCCAGGCGATCAGGGCCAGTCGAGCAGCTCTGATCTCTAGGATATTGATGGGAAGCAGTTTTTCTGCCTCCGACCACTGCCCTTGCTGGGTCTGTCCTTCTAGAACTGCCCCCCAACCTGATAGGCTGGCATCCGTGGTTACTATCTTCCACGTGATGGGGCAAAAGGATTTCCCCTTTGACAAATTTTGAGGGACCAGCCACCAAAACAGGCTGCGCCGGACTCCTGGGGAGAGCACTAACGGACGATCTAACGTCTGAATGGACTTGTTCCAAGCAGAGAGAATGGCTGCCTGAAGATATCTGGTATGGATCTGGGCGTAGGGCACTGCCTCGAAGGCGGCCACCATCTTCCCCAGCAGTCGCATACATAGGCGAATAGTCTGCCTCTTCTTGCCTAAGATCACTTGAACTGCTTGAGTTATTGATCTGACCTTTGCTTGAGGTAAAAATATCCTCTGGCAGTCTGTATCTAGCCGAAGGCCTAGATATTCCAACTGCTTTGTGGGTTTCAATATCGATTTTTCTTGGTTCACAATCCACCCGAATTCCTCTAGATGCTGAACTGTGCGAACTACCTGGAAGCTGAGCTGTCGATAACCAGAAGATCGTCCAGGTATGCCAGGACCAAAATGCCTTCTGTCCTTAGGACGGCTAGCACCGGGGCTAACACCTTTGTGAATACCCGCGAAGCTGTTGCCAACCCGAAAGGGAGGGCTACGAACTGGTAATGACGGTGATCTATCATCAAACGAAGAAACTTGTGATGTGCCGGGTAGATCGGCACGTGCAGATATGCATCCTTTATGTCTATAGATGCTAGAAAGTCGTCTTGATGTAGGCTGGCTGCCACCGAACGTATGGAAAGGTCTGAATCTTTAGAAAGCGATTTAGGCGTTTGAGGTCTAAGATAGGCCTGACGTCGCCATTGGGCTTTGGTATTATGAAAAGGTTGGAGTAGAATCCCAGACCCCATTCCTGGGTTGGTACTTCTACAATTACTCCTTGGAGCAAGAGACGATCCAATGCTTTTACAAGAGAGGCCCTCTTTTATGGGTCGCTTGGAAGACTTGACCCCTGAAAATGAGGAGGGGGGACTTCCCGAAACTCTAGCTTGTAGCCCGTGGCTACCACGGACAGTACCCAAGAGTCGGGAATTCTGGCCTTCCACACTTTGGAGAAAAACCGAAGCCTTCCCCCCACCCAAGAGAGTGGGGGCGCCCCTTCATGAATCTGACTTGATGACTGGTTTAACCGGCTTGCGAGACCATGGCCTCTTGCCTGCCGAGGCTTGTCCTTGTGGGCGGCTATTAAATGCTGAACGCCCGGGAGGCCGTCGATACTGACGGGAAGTTGAAGGGGCCGAGCCTGCGAAGGCCTGTCGCTTAAACGCGGGCCCACGCGATCTTTTCTTGACAGGCAAGAAAGAACTTTTACCACTTGATATGGTCTGGATATATTTATCTAGGTCTTCACCGAATAGTCTCCCACCATGAAAGGGAAATCCTGCTAAAAGCCTTTTGCAGGGTGCCTCTGCTGACCAGTTTTTCAGCCACAAAAGGCGACGCATATGAACCAACAGCAGAGATAAACGGGACGCCTGTTGAATGGAGTCCTTAATAGCATCTACTGCAAAGCAGAGAGCCCTTGGGAGGTCAGCCAATTCACGAGCTTGCTGAGCCGGTATGTCCCTTAATATCTGTTTAGTCTGATCCTTTAAAGCCTGACAAACGCCAATGGCTGCCACCGCTGGCTGAACCACGGCACCTACTGTGGTAAAAGAAGCCTTCAGTAGGGTCTCCAACTTTTTGTCGACTGGATCTTTAAACATCTGGACATTTTCAACCGGACAGGTCAGGGATTTATTTACGCAGGAAATGGCTGCGTCCACGGTAGGGAGTGCCCATTTCTTTGCAAATTCTTCTTCCATAGGATAGAGAATAGAGAACCTTTTAGGAGGGATAAAAATCCTATCAGGTCGAGCCCAATCCTGAAAAATCACGCTCTCCAGAAGGGGGTGAACCGGAAAAGACGCACCACTCAACGGTGCCTTCAAGGAACCTAAAGAGGATACCGCGGGGGCTAATTGTTCTGACACTGGAAGTTTAAAAGCAGTGCGAACCATATCTGTCAGAGACTGGATCCACAGGCTCTCTGCTTGAGAAGCCGAAAAAATTTCATCTATAGTGGAACCTTCAATGTCTGAACCGTCGGGACTCGGGTCCGCTTGATCCCCCTGTGGGTCCAATTCCTCCGAAGAGAGGACCTCTGCATCTGAAAACACCAATCTAGGTGACGGGGATCTAGCCCGTTTGCCTCCTGGCAAAGAGCGGGCAATTAAAGCAGTTAACCTTTCCTCTAGCCCACCCAGGGTGGTCGCTAGCATTTCTTCCATAACGTAAACGGGAATGGGTTGATTGGGGGCCGCCTCTGCCCCTAGCACCCTCAATGGCTCCTGCAACATGCTGTTCGGTGGTCTATCTGGTGAGGGTGGGACTGCTAGAGCCTGGCCCAAATCCTCTGACCCCGATGGAGACCCCTTTAGTTTTTTGGTACCTTTTGCAGCCTTAGCTGGTCCTGATCCCTTGGGAGCCATTGCACAACCTTGAGACACCCCTAAAGCCAACACCCAACTGTTGTAGCTAGAAGTGAACCATTAATAAGAACAGGCTATGGTAAAAATTTTCCAAATTTTCATACGCCCGAGAAGGCGGCAATACCGAGGAAAGTCCTGTGAGTATTGCCACACCAATGCCCGTTAGCTGGAGCCCAAGGTTGCACCGACTCAGATACTGCCAGATCTAAGGCTGAGTCCCTTTAAGAAAAAAAACTCTTTTTTTATTTTATTTTTTCTGGTCAGTATGGAGCTAAGTCCAGACCTGAAGATCCACAAACCCCCACTGGGTGTCACTGTTAGCCAGAAATAGCTCAGCTGCGCACTCTGTGTCCTCAGCCTCCTCTGCTTTCAGGAGGGAATGACCAGCCAGGAAATGCTTTGCTGCTTTAATTGAGACCTGACGCTGCTGGCCCGCCCCCCCCACGCACGCTGACGCTGTAAAAGGCGGCGCGCACGTGCGCCCCCCCCCCCCCCCCCACGCTGAAACCAACATGGAGGAAGCAGAAAGCAGAGGAGAAGCCTGGACCAGCGCTAGCAACCCAACAGACACCAGGCAAGACACTAATCTTTATTGTAGTGCACACATAGAGGAAGCTGTCCCCATAGGCTTCCTAAGAAACAGGAGTTTTGTCAGCATTTTCCTTCCTATAGCACGTGGGGCTGCAGTATCATGCTAACAGGCAGATCTGGGGGGAGTAGCAAATACATATCTTTAAAAGCATACATATACCTACATGTTATCTGGGTAAACATTAGTACATCCCATCCTGCCTCAAAAGACATAGTGGAGATAGTGGCTGATGCACAAGCATACCATTAGCCGACCCAGAACCCCCAGGGGGATACCTACTGTCGAACCAAGTCCCGCAGGTTCCCTCTTACCTGCTCCACGCCGCAGGGTATTGCAAAATGCAAGAGGCCCAACCTTCCCCCATCTCCGTGGGTATTGTCTTGGACCTTCAGGGACCGGGGTCCTGTGTTAAGGAACCCACACACCTGGACCTATATAGCATCCTGGCATCAGTAGCGTTTAGTTCTTGGAAGAGACTAAGGCACTGGAGCCCAGAATCCAGCCCTCCAAGGAGAGGCATTATAGGCAAAACCCCACTCCAGCAGGGCCCGGGTACCGTACACCTTGGCTTTGAAGCACTTCGGACGGATCCGGCTAGCTATCCTCGGTCCCGAGACCTCCGAGGGACAGTTAGACGTGACCAACACCTAAGACACTGGCGAAAAAACTGAAGCACTCCCAGTGGGAGGGGGTTATATAGGGAGGAAACTTCCTGTGAAATTGATTACACCAGTGTCCACACCTGAAGGTATCCATATAACCCAAGTATAATGGCTATGCGCTCTGTGTCCCGTGATGTACGATAAAGAAAATTGGATGAAAGTTCCACTATTTTTAATCTCTATGGTGTCTGCTTTCAGAAAATATATAATGTTGTGGGGGTTTGTGCGATCCTCAGGCATACAATTATTTTTAAGGGCCAGTTCACACCAGACGCAGTTCTGTGTGCTTTTTTTCTGCACAAAATGCATGCACCGTGTTTTCCATGTATTCCATGGTGGCAGGAGTGCGTAGTGCACAGAGTACAATAGTTGGTTCTTGTCCACACCATGCAGTCAGTTTCCTGTCAGTTTCTGCACTGTAAACAGACTGCATGGCGTGAACTAGAGCCAACTAGAGCTATTGGAATACATGGAAAACACTGTGCATGCATTTTTAGTGCAGAAAAAATGCACACGAAACTGCGTCTGGTCATCAGCATCAGCAAATCTCATGAGACTAGCTGTAAAAGGAAGCAGTAACTTAGATGACGGATATGAAAACAGAATTCTCCCAACCCCAATGAAACTTACTATATAAAGACCAAACAATGCCCTTATGTTGTGGTTATTCAGCTTCAAAGACTGGGAAAAGTATTTTCTAGCAAGTTCAAGATTTTCGAGTCCACCTTGGGTGTATTTTACCTGAGAAAAAAAACCCAATATCAACAAAAAGTAATATAGTGCCAAAAACAGTCAAGTCGAAGAAATGGATATTCAGCCTAGGTTCACACTGACCACGGGTTAGGAATCATGCGAGTTCAGCTGAACGCGCACCATTTCATACCCGCATGTCAGTCCGACTTCAGGGGCGATTTGACAGACATCTGTAAGGTTTAATGCACAGATGTCTATACAAACCGCCCCCGGAAGTAGTACAGGAACTTTGCAGCGGCACACCAATTTGGATGGTGCCATTGCCGGTACTAGCCGCCGATTCGGCATTATAGTACATCCACCTAACAGCAGCAAAGGGAGTGTGCTGGCCGTGGGTGGCAAAGAGAGAGGAGAGTGTTCGTCACTGGGCAGTGAGGCTGTATATGCTTCTGCACACACTGAACACATGAGAGCAGTGCAGTAGGAAATGCTTATACCATATTGAATACAATGCACTGTAAGGGCTTGATGTGTAACCTGTGGGTGGAGAACCCAACTGGGTAACTCTATCAACTTTTGAAGTCTGGAACAATATTTCTGACGCCCAAAACAGCACTTATGCTTTATGCCCTCCTGACCCCTTGCCCTCTGTGCATTACACACCCCTCAACTCTGTTCATTACTGCAGATTCCTGCACTCTGTGCGCAACTTACTCCTGACCTCTGCACACTCTTTGTTAAGGCTGCCCCACATGCGCTCTGTGCACTACGCACTCCTGGCCCCACATGCGCTCTGTGCACTACGCACTCCTGGCCCCACATGCGCTCTGTGCACTATGCACTCCTGGCCCCAAATGCGCTCTGTGCACTACGCACTCCTGGCCCCACATGCGCTCTGTGCACTACGCATTCCTGCCCCCATGCACTCTATGCACTACGCACTCCTGCGCCTGTGCACTACGCACTCCTGCGCACTACGCACTCCTGCGCACTACGCACTCCTGCGCACTCTGTGCACTACGCACTCCTGCCACCATGCACTCTGTGCACTACGCACTCCTGCCACCATGCACTCTTTGCACTACGCACTCCTGCCACCATGCACTCTGTGCACTACGCACTCCTGCCACCATGCACTCTGTGCACTACGCACTCCTGCCACCATGCACTCTGTGCACTACGCACTCCTGCCACCATGCACTCTCTGTGCACTACGCACTCCTGCCACCTGCACTACCATGCACTATGCACTACGCACTCCTGCCACCATGCACTCTGTGCACTACGCACTCCTGCCACCATGCACTCTGTGCACTACGCACTCCTGCCACCATGCACTCTGTGCACTACGCACTCCTGCCACCATGCACTCTGTGCACTACGCACTCCTGCCACCATGCACTCTGTGCACTACGCACTCCTGCCACCATGCACTCTGTGCACTACGCACTCCTGCCACCATGCACTACGCACTCCTGCCACCATGCACTCTGTGCACTACGCACTCCTGCCACCATGCACTCTGTGCACTACGCACTCCTGCCACCATGCACTCTGTGCACTACGCACTCCTGCCACCATGCACTCTGTGCACTACGCACTCCTGCCACCATGCACTCTGTGCACTACTCACTCCTGCGACCATGCGCTCTGTGCACTACGCACTCCTGCCACCATGCGCTCTGTGCACTACGTACTCCTGTCGCCATGTGCTCTGTGCACTACGTACTCCTGTCGCCATGCGCTCTGTGCACTCCTGTCGCTATGCGCTCTGTGCACTATGCACTTCTAACTCCATGCACTCTGTGCACTCCGGCCCTTATGCGCTCTGTGGGTTATGCATTCCTGAACCATAGCAGAGTAGGCTCAGGTTTTTTTTTTAACAATTCCACTATAAGTCTATCCCACTGTTACTGCAATTTGGCCAGAGCGCACAATGCGTGTCTATGAATTCTATTTTGAAAATCTGGTGACATTTAACAATACTCACTTCTGCAAACTGCTGATAGTAGAAGTGATTGTGTGGGTTTGTCAATATGAGTTCCTCCAGGCAGAAGGCAGCCTTCGCATAACTATACAAAGGAGAGAAAAAAAATAGGAAATGAAAAAAGGTGCTTTATAGATCAGCAACAGCATCGATATTCTTTAACACAAACCTTATCTCTGTCTTATTCTGTGATCTGTTATTATACTAAAGTAAAAACACTTAAAACAACTACTACATAACCTCTTCCAAATATGCCCAGCTTTTTTCCTCCCCACCTTGGAGGCTTAGTACAGTGTGGATAAGGTTAGAATTTCTGACAATGTATTTATTACTGCCTGTGCCTTGCAGTCCCAATGACAACTACTCTCCAATGAGATCACAGTCCGTATGAAAAACCTGACACATTTTAACACTTCTCCCGCTAACCAAAAAAAAAAAAAAAAAAAAACTCCATACAAATGTCTGGAATCAGATTTTGTGTAGGTTCACACCAGGAATCGCACTCCAATAAGCTCTCCATTTTCTTGTGCGATTCCAGAGAAATTGAGTGTGATGTGATTTTCAACCTATTAGTTTGCATGCACTACTTTTAAAAATATATTGAAACTGAATCGCATGGTACTGGGTACAGGGGTTCCCCACACCGTGTTCCCGTGTGTGCGGCCACTGACACACCAAAACATTGTGTGGGAAATCCACGTTCCAGGTGCACTTCTCTCATCTGTACCTCATCTGGTTTCAAATGCACTGGGTGTGTGATGTGCTGCAGGTGTCAACAGATTCCTAATGAGACCCCAAACACAGTCGTTTGCCTGTACCATGCATCAGTACCATGCAATTCAGGTTGCAGTGCACTACTTTTGGTGCGATCCATAGCGATTTTGGCCTATTCAAATGAATGGGCTAAAAATTGCATCACACTCAATCGCACAGGAACGCACTTTCCAGGTGTGAACCGGCAGTAAAGGTCCAACAGTAAGATACAAAGCTTCTCAGCCATATCATCTGTGAAAACCTCCGATCACTCGGTACATAGCGAGAACCGGGAGCTGTGTGTGTAAACACACAGCTCCCAGTTCTTTCAGGTGGAGAAATTACTGATCGCATGTTCATACAATGTATGCACAGCGATCTGTCATTTCCCCTAGTTAGCCCCACCCCCCCTTCAGTTAGAACACAATGAGGGAGCATAATTAACCCCTTCCTCGCCCCCTAGTGTTAACCCCTTCCCTGCTAGTGACATTTTTACAGTAATCAATGCATTTTTACAGCACTGATCGCTATAAAAATGCCAATGGTCCCAAAAATGTGTCCGAAGTGTCCGCCATAAGGTCAAGTACCGATAAAAATCGCAGTTTGCCACCATTACTAGTAAAAAACATTTTTTTTTATAATAATGCCATAAAACTACCCCCTATTTTGTAAACGCTATAACTTTTGCGCAAACCAATCAATCAACACTTAGGCCGCGTACACACGACAAAATATATCTGTTCAAATCGGTCTGACAGACCGATTTGATCGGATTTGTCTGCTGGGCTGTTTTGGTTTGATCGCTGTACACACGATGAAAACCAAAATCCCCGCCGGCAGACAGCGCGGTGACGTTGATGCCGCCATGTCACCACACCAGGAAGTAAAACACTTCCGCGCATGCGTCGAATCCATTAGACGCATGTGTGGGCAGATATGTCTGCTGGTTAGCGTACTAACCAGCAAACATATTGGTCCCACAGGTTCCCAGCAGACAGATTTTAAAGCATGCTTTTCCTAAGGGACTCACGAGTGTACACTTGACATTTATTTATATTTTTTATTGCATTAGTTTTTTTTGTTTTATAATAATGATTTTTAGGTATACTTGTGTCCAATTGGATATTTTTGGGGGGGTTATAGCCACTGTACCTGGGAGTGTATTATAAATATTGGGTACACTGGAAGTGTAAATTTATTTTTTAGGTGGTAGTAATAGTGTATGGTATACACGTAGAAAATATTCTGTGTTTTTTGTTTTGTTTTTTAGCTTCTGTGGCGTGGAGGTAAAATGTTGCGAACTTCTAATTTTTGTAGTTGTTGGACAGTATGTTCATTTTTTTTAAAAGAGGTCTCTATAAAAATTCTAAGTATTCTTACCTAATATAGTATTTTCATTACAATATAAACATTTTCGATTTTCATTGCAGTTTACGATCTTTTGTGGTTCTCTGGAAAGCTTTAGAATGCATTCTACATTACTTTTAACAGACAACCTAAATATTCAGCAACTTACTCAAGTTCGTTGATGTAAAGTTCTGCAAGCTCGTGCCAAGCTTCTTGGTCACCCACAAATCTGCGAAGAGAAGGGTCAAACGCGTGAGATGCTGGGTGGGGTGGGAAAGAGCTTGGAAAAAAGAACAGCTTGGATGCAAAAAGGAACCCAAGTCGAATGCAAATTCCTTTTTAATTAAAAAAACATAGCAGAAGTGCAAAACAAAATCCCCTTGTAAAACACTCACTGTTCCAGATACTCATTCAGCTCTCGGATTGCCTCTGCGTTCCTCCCCTGGGCTTTGCGAATGGCGATCTTTCTCTTTCTGGTCGCCTATAGGTTGACATTAAGAGAGGATTAGTCCCTTGGTAAAAGGAAGTAATTTGACTGTGCAAATTATTATCTCAGTGCCAGAGGAATTCAAGCTCATGAGCGCGGTTTGGTTGGAGTATATAAACACACCCTATGCTGTCCCAATGACACAATGCAAAGCTCCTCTGGTGATCACATGATGTATGGCCTGCTATTGATACAAACACTGTATGCATCACTTCACTCAAAGAAGTGTCCTGGCAGAATGTAGTAATTACAAAGCAGTAGGGGAGGTTAATCCGCCTGTCCCATTTACTTGTATCTCTCCTTCCTGCCATTCCAATAATCTCACCCGTCGTCTCGGGAGGCCAAAGAACCCTACTGATCTAGAAGAGGAAATTAATGGGGGCTATTTCACTATAAATCTCCTTAACACAGAATGCAAAGAAAACCAGATAACTTTATGAAATCTTATACAAGCCATACACCCATCAAGCTAATAATTGAATCAAACAATTGCATGATGGAATGGAGTTGATGCATTATGATGAGCATTACGATATGCAACAGTTCAGGTTAAAAGAATTCAGGGTGGATATAAATCAATGATTTTTTTTGATTTAAAAATCATTTATATTTTTTATTTTTATCAAATATATTTTAACTGCTTGAGGCCCACGCTATAATCAAATGACGGCTACATCGCGGGCCTGAAAATCCAGGAGAATGTCAATAGACGTTCTCCCCTTTGCACGCACAGGGTGCACGCTGTGATCACAGAGTGGTCCCGGGCCCTTATCATGTGATGAGCTGCCACAGCCAATGACAGCTGATCACATGATGTAAACGAAGGATCGATAATCAGCTTTATTTTCTTCTCACGCTGTCAGCATGAGGAGAACAAAAAAAACGATCACCAGCTTGTTCACAAGGGACATCGGTCCCAAAGAGCAAGGAGACACATCTGCCTCCACTGTGCCCAAAAATACCTCCTGCCAGTGTCCACAGTGCCACCTATGAATGCCCACAAGTGCCACCTATCAATGCCCCCAAGCAATGCCTACAAGTACCGCCTAGCAATGCCCACCTGTGATGCCAATCAGTGCCACCTAGTAATGCTGCCCATCACTGCCAGCTACCGCTGCCCATCACTGCCAGCTATCAGTGCCACCTATCAATGCTACTTCTTAGTGCCCACCAGTGCCACCTATCAATGCCCTTCAGTGCCACCTCTCAGTGCCCACCAGTGCCGCCTTATCGGTGCCCATCAATGCAGACGATCAGTGCCCATTAGTACAGCCTCATCAGCGTACATCAATGAAGGAGAAAAATGACCCGTTTGCTAAATTTCTTAACAAAATATATATATTTTATTTTAAAAATCTGTCTTTTTAATTTTTTTTAACAAATACAAATACCACCAAAAGAAAGCTCTATTTGTGGTAAAAAAATTATAAAAATGTAATTTGGGTACAGTGTTGCAAGACCGCGCATTTGTGCCCAGGCACACCCTAATCACCCTATACAGCACAGTATCACCGTATACAGCACATTTTCCCTTCCGGCTTTCCTCCTCTCCCACGGGCTGCAACTGTGGGCACACACAGGGGGATGTTTTAGGATGAGTGGGGGAAGGAGACAGTAAATATGTAATTTACTGTCCCCTTCCCTTTCCAAGCTGTTGGGATAGATCACACTGAGCTACTTAAAATAGTCAGCCATGACATCTCCCCTCAAACATCTAAAAAGGTAAGAAATATTGAAAAAAAATCTTTTTTAGGTATGCTCCCAGTTTCAGGGAGATCTGATCACCTTAAAAGCGGCGTTCCACCCAAAATTGGAACTTCCGCTCATCGGAAAATGTTTTGCTTTTATTAACACTTATGCCTTGTACACACAAGCGGAATTTACGACGGAAAAAGTTAGACGGAAGTTTTTAAAACGGATATTCTGTCGGAGTGTATGCCCCATCAGAAATTCTGACGGAATTAGATAGAGAACATGTTCTCAATTTTTCCAGTGAAAATAATTGCCCGGAATCAAGTTGACGCATGCTCAGAAGCATTGATCTTCATTTTTTTCGGCTTGTCGTAGTGTTGTACGTCACCGCGCTCTTGACGGTCGGAGTTTGGTGTGACCGTGTGTATGCAAGACAGATAGAGCAGAATTCTGACTGAAAAACCGTCAGAGTTTATTACGACGGGAAAACCAGTCCTGAGTACGGGGCATAAGTGGACGTGAATGTATTTCAGCCCCACTGCCATTAAGCCTCCATCATCTCCAACCTACTACAGATAACACACCTGTGACATACTGAGAGGTATTGGATGCCATAAAAAGAAACGAAGACCCATACATCTTCATGAGGTTATGGCTAGGCAGATGCTTGAAAGCGCGATAAAATAGTAAAAATGTTTCAAACTAAAAGGCTATAGCTTTCCAAAGATTATAATATGGTTAGGTTATGTGGCCATGTTGGATACAAACAGTGCTTAGTAAAGTGCGGTCAAAAAAGTAAACACTTCAAGGAGAAATAGCTCCCTAGAGCCCCCGATCTGAAATTGGGAGCATTGTCAGATCTTTTGAAAACCTGATCTTCTAATGGGTAGGCACTGAGCATTGCATTGTGAGATTTGGGGGAAAGATGATGCCAATGCTCTCACTAACATAAAGCCAATATTTATATAAGCATAATAGGGCACAGGGCTCAGGAGAGACGGATGGTGAAAGACAAGGTATACTCTGGCACCTTAATATGCCTTCACTCCTACAAAAGGTGTTCATTTACTTTTCAACTACAAATTATTTAAACACAGAAATATTCAGACAAACTCAGAAATATTATATGTATTTTAAATCCAAAGTTTTCTAAACATAGGATTGGCACCAAACAATTCTTAGTTATGGCTCAGCTCCGTAATTAGTTACATTTAGGATAGAATTTCACAGCTAGCAGTAATTCCAGACACCTATAAATTCACGCCGATGTCTTATAAAGAGATCATGTTTAGAATGCACAGACAGCAGATATGTAACCAAGTAAAAAATGTTTATTCTGACACTGGAAACAGGATATAGAAAGGTTTTATGTTCTTTCGTTTGTGGCTGATCTGATGCTTTTCATGTCTACAGCAAATAGGCAGCAGCCTAAAAAGGGCTTTTTGTACTGAGTGAGTAACTTGTATAGCGCTACAAATGCGAACTAAAATCGCCTCGAGGCGCTTTTTGCATCCAGTATCGTTCTGTTCCTTCAGAAGAGGTGGGTATTAATTTTTTTCCTGAAGGCCCGATGGTTTTCTTCCATGCAGATGTCCGTGGGTACAGCGTTCCATAGCCGTGGTCCTTGGACTGCAAATCTTCTTTCTCCTTTAGATTTGTAGCAGGTCTTGGGGATGTGGAGGAGATTTTGGTTAGTTGACCGGAGGGGGCGGCTCGGGTGTAGTATTTTACTTTCTCGCATAGATATTGAGGGGCGTTTCCTTGTGTGCATTTGTGAGTGAGGCTAGCCAAAGGAGGGTCCTCAGGGACAGGGTGATGGATTCCCAGTTTTTTTCCCCTTTACCAGTTTAATGCCGCGTGCACACGATCATTTTTCGGGTTGTAAAAAAACGTTTTTCAGGCTCTAGAAAAAATATTTTTTTTTCAACCCAATCATTAAAACGGCCTTGCCTACACATGATCGTAAAAAAAATGCTCTAGCAAAGAAACAAAGGCACTATAAAGAGGAAGTTCCATTCGGAGGACGCCACCCTTTGGGCTGCTTTAGCTGATTTTGTGTTAGTAAAAGACAATTTGCGCTTTTCTGTCTGTTACAGCGTGATTAATGTGCTTAGTCCATTATGAACAGTAGTTTTACCAGAACGAGCGCTCCGGTCTCATAACTTGCTTCTAAACATGCGCAGATTTTTCACGTCGTTAAAGCCCACACACAACCATTTTTACAACCAGAAAAACGACAACGTTAAAAACGTAAAGTAGGATGGCAAATTGTTTGTTGGAACAGATGATACTGATGATCCAGTACAGCCCCCACATATCATATTTTAGGAGTCTTACCAGGTTGGTCAGGATGTACTGATCCCATGAAGTCACCAAGAAGTTCCACATCCGGTTCCCTCCACCTCTGGCACGGGTCCTGGAATACTTCTAGGTGTAGGAACCATTCCTCTGGGTACAGGCACTAACAGCTGAGCAAGTCTGTCTGCCAACTGTCTACACCTGGAATGTGCACAGTTGACAAGGCTGGAATGTAAACCCATAAAGCAGGGGAAGGCAACCTCTGCCCTCCAGTTGTTTTAAAACTACAAGTCCCATGAGACATTGCAAGACCCTGACAATCATAGGCATGATGGGATTTGGAACATATTACACCTGTATGGAGGGCGCAACATCCAGTCTCAACACCCAGTCTCTATCCCCCAGCACCCTTGCACTGCTTTGTCACTCATTAAAAGTGATCTGTGAATTAATAAACTACAAGCTCTGTCAGGCACCCCCGGCAGATGACTTACCGTATATTCCTCAATGGACTGCAAGGGCACTGATCAGCCTGCTGATAGGACATTCTCTCCAGCTAACAAAAAACCCATCCAGGAGGTATGAGGCAGAAAGCTGCAGGACATGTCTGCAGGAGACGGAGATTGTCCCTATGTTCCAGTGATTACAGGTGCAATGCTTTGCATGCTCTTGTGGGGGGAAAAAAATAATGAATGCACATAATTTTCTGTAAAAAAATATGCATTTATTATTTTACCTGTAAGATGAACTTTAAAATAAGACCCCAAAGCCAGATCTTTGAGCCACAGGAGGACAACACTGTCCTCTGAATATTTGATTTTTCCAGAAATCTGATTAACTCCACAATGACAAAATGTTGCATTCTAGGTTTCTGGAGGTAAACTGGGCAAATAGAGCTGCTTCAAAAGATGCTACCATCAGATCTGGGACGCTCAGTCAGATAGCTATTGGACTGGGAAAAATTATTCTTAGATAGGAGTCAAAATTATGAATTTGTTACAAAGACAATTACTGAAAATTCAGCATCCATCCGAATAAATGTCTGGTTAGTCAACTTGGATCCCTTAAAGGGGTTGTAAGGGTTCGTTTTTCTTTTCTAAACAGGTTACTTTAAGCTAGTGCATTGTTGGTTCACTTACCTTTTCCTTCAATTTCCCTTTTTAAATGTTTTTTTTTTTGTCTGAATTTCTCACATCCTGTTCCTCCTCAGTAAGCTGTTCAGTAAGCTGTTCTAAATGACTAAGATGGTGGAAAGCTTACTGAGGAGAAACAGGAAGTGAGAAATTTAGACAAAGAAAAAAAACATTTAGAAGGGAAATCGAAGGAAAAGATAAGTGAACCAACAATGCACTAGCTTAAAGGAACCTATTTAGAAAACAAAAGACGAACCTTTACCACCCCTTTAACTTTATCATGGTGGAAAAGCGGCACATGCTCCCCACAATGCAATGCCAAATGGTGATTTATTGTCAGTTGTGGATATTGCTGTATGGGATTTTGGAAGCAAAAAAAAAAAAAAGTATGTGTTGACAAAGGTTTTAAATATTAACATTATATATAAATACATATACATATATATATATATATATATATAACAAATAAGATTGGCTGTTTTTTTTTTTTTTTACTGAAGCTTTCCTTTAAAAGATGAAAGTCTATTTCCAAGAGAAGCCCATGGGCCTTGAGAAGAGCAGGAGATGGCATTCAGTGTTAATGTTCTGGTAATAAACTGCACTCATGCAGCTGAAGAGGCGGAAGGGAACCAGCTGAAGGCAGAACTTGAATTTTCCCAACAGCTGCAAAACAGTGGGGTGCTTAAGGCTGAAGAGGCAGCTATCCTTTACCTGTTGATTATAAATGTGATATATGTAGAAGGGATACAGAACAGATCAAAACTAATAATAAACCAAGGAAAAAAAAAAGGAAAATTACAAACCTACTGAGAGCAGGTCTACTTTAAAGGAATATTAAGCAACAAGATGTTAAAAGGCAAGACAACCCATATTCTATATATATATATATATATATATATATAAAATAAAGAAAGGAATTTTATTAAAGTAGACCCACTGTATCAGTAAAACTCACACGACTCAATAGGGCAATAAAGTTAGCCCTGCCAAAGAACATTTGTTTGGGGGGGGAGAAATCTCATTAGTAAAAAAAAAAAAAAAAAAAAAGCAACAAATGCTGTTTCCAGGTTCTGCCATATGACCTACAGGATAGATAATCTGCCAAGAACACGATTGGTGTTTTAAAGCCAGTATAAACTCCAAAAAAATCTATTGTTTTGGATCAAACAGACCAAGTCTATATTTCACAGAGGTATCAGCCAGGCAAACCGTTTTGTAGCTATAAAGTATTATTACTATACATCGCTTTGCAGCCTGGGATCCAACAGAAGGGCATTGTAGGTGAACTCCAAGCAGAGTTCTGTATTCATTGAAATCTATGTATAGCCAAAATGTTTTTTTTTGGATAGAGTAGGTATGAATAGAATACGCTAATATTTTATTGCTCCAGAATATCATATTTGGATTGCTGCTCATCAACTGCTGTCAAGTTGTTATTCCATGTGGAGAGTTCAATCCTGGTTCTAAAAGTAGATCTGTGAAGTAGCTGTGTTCTCCAAGTACACCCAAGTTTTACCCTGTGTTAAAGTGGTTCTAAAGGCTCATGTTTTTTTTTACCTTCATGCATTCTATAAATTAAGTTAAAAACATGTGTGCAGTGGTCCTCCCAGCCCCCACCAATATGTACTAGAGCTGCACGATTCTGGCCAAAATGAGAATCACAATGTTTTTGCTTAGAATAAAGATCACGATTCTCGCAGGGTAAAACCTTTTACATTATTCAAAAAAAAAATTGGGCTAACTACTGTTTTTTTAATTCGTTAAAGTTATTTTCCCCCCCCAAAATAAAAATAAAGAATGCATTTGAAAGACCGCTGTGCAAGAACAGTAATACCTTTGCCATCTCCTTATCCTTTGTAACCATATTTCCTTCCTTAATCTTCATAGGGCCAATATGGTCTGTCCTCCCTTTTTTACTGTTTACATACTTAAAGAATTTCTTGGGATTGTTTTGCTCTCCTCCGCGTCTTTTGTGTTTTATCTTGCACCCTTACATTTCTTGTTGCATTCTTTATAATGTCCAAATGCGGATGATGATCCTTCAACCTTCTATTTTTTGAAGGCCTTCTCCTTTGCTTTTATATGCATTTTTACATTGCAGTTAAGCCATCCAGGACTTTTGGTCACCCTTTTAAATATATTATCCAATAGAATGCATTGGCTAATGCCCTTAGTTAATATGTTCTTAAAGCAAACCCATCTCTCCTTCGTGTTCTTTGTTCCTAAGATTTTATCCCAATTTTTGACTTCTAAGTTAATGACTTAGGAACAGGCCAGGGGTAGTCTCCTAGAAGTCTGAATAGGTCTGTGTATGAGGTTCTTCTAAACCAGTATGGTGCAGTGAGAATCACCATATTCTTCCTTGGTCTTGGCCACAAACAGAAGTAACTTGTTGAATCTGGAGGCCAGAATATCAAAAGCCAGGGTTTTCATCTCTGACATAGGCTTAATATGTTGGGGGGAAAGGCCCAGTCATTTTAGTCCAGGCGATCATGGCTAAAGTAATTTGCCTTCCAGTTGCCCACTCCTGGGATATGCACAGCAGAGATCACTGGTTGGACAGAGTTTCTCCATTCATGAGATAACCTGGCTTGCCTCCTTTAAGACTGCATGACTCCTGGTAGCCACGTTATGATTGATATAGGCCACAGCTGTGGTGCTGTCCGATTGCAACCTGATTAAGTGCCATTGCAGAAGGGGAGTCCAATGTTGCAGAGTCATCCATAGTTCTCTGACCTCAAGGAAGTTGAGGGGGAGCCTGGTCTCCACAGATGATCATGATTCCTGAATGAATTGAGGAACTGGAACCGTCTTCCCCAGCCTAAAAGACTGGTATCTATTGTTACAACTTTCCAGTGATGTGGAAGGAACAACTTCTCCCATTGTTAAGAGTGGGGATCCACCAAGCTAGGCAATTCCTTGTTTGGCTGGACAGGGGCATGGATAGGTCAAAACAAAGAGCCTGTTTGGTCTATGTAAACGAGATGCGATTTTGAGTGTTTGTTTTAGTCGGATAGGCAGCTTGTTGCATTCTTGAGATACAGGATCGGTTGCAGAGATTGGTGTTAAAAATCAGGTCCTGTTTTGTTGCAAGTGATGCCTCATCACTGCGAGACTGAGCATTGTGTGAGTCTTTGGCTGAGCGAATGTTTGCCTGAGATTTCGCCATGGCTCTCTTTGACCTGGTTCTGTGACTGCTACAGGTGAGGGTTTTCCTGTGGGATACTCAGAATCATGATGTGGACGTAGGACAAGCATTTCTAATAAAGAGTACACAGAATCCTGGGAGCAGATCGCCCTGCAGCGAAGAGTGTAACAAAGCACCTTAGTACCTTACAAAGGGGTCTAGGCAGAAGTTGCAGTAAAGTGTGCAACCTGTGGTGTAATGCAGTGGTCATCCACCATTCATGCAGTGCCCACTAACAGGCCAGGTTTTATGTATTACCTTGGGGAGTTGCAGACTAAAATACTGCAATCACTGAGCAGCAAATTACATCACCTGTGATGTATTTCAGTTATCTTGCAAACCTGGCCTGTTGGTGGGCCCTGCAGGACAAGGTTGATGACCACTGGTGTAATGTAACCCATGGTTATCCAGCAGAGACTATACTCTGAGTGGTTTTATTTTATTGCAAAGTTTGAAAAGATTAAACTAAAAAGTAAATACATTCAAAACATTGTCCTTGATTTTACAGTACATGATGAACCCTCCCTATTGAGAACATCAACATATGACGAAACGCGTCTGGGTCGACGGCGTGCAGTGACGTCACCGCGTTTGCGTTAGGAGGAAGGGCTCCTGTTCGATGCCAGCCGGCATTTATTTTACATTGCTCGATTTGCACATCCTTGTGTAAGTAGCCTTTTTATTCTTTTAATAAATTGTATATTGGTACTACACTATGTTGCGGTATCCTTCCTTACATATGGTTTGATGTGAGACGAGACTCCCGATAAGCTGCGATACCTCTGGGATATCCTGATCTGGATCTAATTATATGCTCTTATTAAGCTCATTTCTGGTAAGCCTCAGTCCTTGTGGTGGAGGCTCACGAGTTTTCAACTGCACTTGGGTGCTGTTTGTATAGAACTTATCAACGGCTTCATTGGACTTTACTCACTTTTTTACTTATGGACTTAAGTGTTTCTTTTTAGTTGGCGCAATTTTTTATTTTCTTTATATATGCTTGTGTTAGGTCACGTGATTGCTGCCTTCTGTGATTTCACTTATGTTTAGGGTTGTCCCGATACCGATACTATACTCGGTATCCGGACTGATACCGAGTATTTGCGGGAGTACTTGTACTCCCGCAAATACCCCCGATACCGTAATAGAATACCCCCCCCCCCCCGCCGCAAAGCCGCCGTTAATCCCGGTGCATGACAGCGGCGAGCATTACAAGCTTTCGCTTGTATACTTGTAAAGCCGGCGTCGCCATGAATAGACACTCCCCCTCTCGTGATTGGACGGATCCGTCCAATCACGAGAGGGGGAGTGTCTATACATGGCAGTGCGGGCTTTACAAGTATACAAGCGAAAGCTTGTAATGCTCGCCGTTGTCATGCACCGGGATTAACGGCAGCAGCGGCGGCTTTGCGGCACATTAGGTATGGGGGACAGGACATGGCTACATATGTGGGGACAGGACATGGCTACATATGTGGGGACGGGGACATGGCTACATATGTGGGGGGGGACATGGCTACATATGTGGGGGGGGACATGGCTACATATGTGGGGGGGGGGGACATGGCTACATATGTGGGGGGGGGACATGGCTACATATGTGGGGGGGGGACACGGCTACATATGTGGGGGGGGACACGCCTGCAATATGTGGGGGGGGACACGGCTGCAAAATGTGGGGGGGGGACACGGCTGCAAAATGTGGGGGGGGGACACGGCTGCAAAATGTGGGGGGGGACACGGCTGCAATATGTGGGGGGGGACACGGCTGCAATATGTGGGGGGGACACGGCAGCAATATGTGGGGGGGGACACGGCTGCAATATGTGGGGGGGACACGGCAGCAATATGTGGGGGGGGGGACACGGCAGCAATATGTGGGGGGGGGACACGGCTGCAATATGTGGGGGGGGGACACGGCTGCAATATGTGGGGGGGGGACACGGCTGCAATATGTGGGGGGGACATGGCTGCAATATGTGGGGGGGGGCATGGCTGCAATATGTGGGGGGGGACATGGCTGCAATATGTGGGGGACATACATGGCTGCCTGCAATATGTGGGGGGGGACATGGCTGCAATATGTGGGGGACATGTCTGCAATATGTGGGGGACATGTCTGCAATATGTGGGGGGGACATGGCTACATATGTGGGGGGGACATGGCTGTAATATGTGGGGGGGACATGGCTGTAATATGTGGGGGACGTGGCTGCATTTGGGGACACATTTAAAAAAAGTATCGGTATTCGGTATCGGCGACTACTTGAAAAAAAGTATCGGTACTTGTACTCGGTCCTAATCGGGACAACCCTAATCATGTTGTTATTAATGTTTTTGGGTTAGCGCAAATTTTTCTTTCTTATTACTGGACCTGTATAGCACCTTGCAGCCAAGTACATGAATTCAACAAAAGTGCAGAGGTGAGTGACCATGCAGGATCCAGTGCTCGAAGCAACATTACAGGCTGTCCCCCAAGCTTTTACTGATCTACATGCGCCAAATTTATTGTTTTATTAGAAGACAGTGACAAGCTGACCGAAGAGTTGACAGAAGAATAGATAAAGCAGTTAAAGAAGTTGTAAAGGAAAAAAAAAATCCTAAAATGAATGTCTGCAAGGTAGACGTACATAATAGTGTAATGATTCTGTTAAAAAAACAAGTAAATACCTATTAAATTCCTTCATCTATATCACCTCTGGCATTCTAGTTTCTGTTCTCTCATTCACTTCCTGGTTTGTGGCGCTCATTCATATTAGAACTACATTTCCCAGTATGCATTGCGGCACGCTCAGTAATTCACACCTCCTTGAAGTCTAACACGTAGAAAGCGTCCTGCCACACAGATGTAGTTCCCAGGAGGGGGCGAGCACGTCACTGACCACCGCAGTAAAGCCTCCCTTCACGGTGGTCAGTAACAATCAGACAAGCAGGAAGTGAACAGAACAGAGAAGAAATAGAGCAACTTCTGAGCAAAAACGAACAATGAGGAAGTGAAAAGAGGTAAATAAAAAATTGCAAAAAAAATGTATAATATGCGCTAGATATTAACCAATGTGATGCAAAACCATAAACACCATATTATACATATTTTTTTATTTATCACTTTTGGTTTGGTTCACCACACATATGCTGCAGTATTATTTGGTTATTTTTGTGATGTCATATTAGTTACTTATTTATTAGCGCTGTAGTACATATTTTTTGCGAAGTGAAAAGAGGAATGTCTGCAGGTAAAGGATGCTTATTATATATATAAAATAAATCATTTACAACCCCTTTAAGCTAAGCCCCCTTTCACACTTATACGACTTCTAAGTCGCGAGATTTTACCGCGACTTAGCGGCCGTGATTTTACCGCGATTTCAATAAATACCTGTGTAAGTGCCATCAAAATCGGACCAAAGTAGTGCAAGGACTACTTTGAAGTCGGCACTACTTAAAATCGTGCCAGTATGAATAGTAGTCATTAAAAACAATGGAGAATGACTTGTCATACGATTTTGCACTCCAAAATCGTGGGACAAGTCGTATAAGTGTGAAAGGGGACTTAGAGTGATTTCTACATAGAGGAAGAAGAGATCCATTACATTAGAATACTAGCAAAAAAACTGAGTACTTTTGAAGTGATATAGGGTTATACAGGGGTGTCCTTGGGTCATGTTTGGCTATGCATTTACTCTAGTATATCAGTAAACATTTCCTTTTTAATGCAGGCAGTGCAAGTACTTAAGACCTTGTATAATCCGGCAGGTCCTGTACAGCAAAGCTGGGTGAAGAAATGGCACAAGGAGCCAATCAGTTCAGCTAAATGCAAGGCTGCTAGTGTGCATTGGACATTGTAAACTATTACATTTTTTGTTGGTAGTGCAATGCGATGCGATGAGCTGTATTGCACCACGCTGCACTGGACAAAGGTACTGCATGTCAGATTTTTTCCAGCATGCACTGCCGCAGAGCGTTGTGAGCTGGCATAAGGAACAAGGTTTCTTGCTTTGGGACAGTGTTGGGCAAGGTTGCCCAGCAATTTTCCAATGCACCCCGATGTGAACGGGGGCCCCGATTATTATTTTTTTGTATTTCTTATTGAGCCAATATTTATTTTTAAAAGCATTCTGCAGTAAAGCACCACTACGCTCTTTAGCTCCTCCAGTAGAAGGATGTTAAACAGTATAGCGGACCAATATACTACATCAATTCCCAGATGGGCAGGTTGGCTGTGCTTGCTGTATACGTCTTAAAACTTAATTCTCCGTTTTTACTGAACTCTTTAAAGTTTTGGTCCAGCCCTTACAATGTCTCCCTCTATTGTGAACACTTTTTTTTTTCAGTGCTACAATTTAAGCAACTCCATGTGTCAGCACAAACAAGATAAAAGTGATAGTCTGCTCTGTATGCCAAAATAAACTCAACAAAATTTCTGCTTAGAATCCGGAGACTTGCCCCCCCCCCCCCACCTCTCATAGCAGCCATTTCTCCACATGGAAAAAATTAGCAGGTAGATATATAAACAACTCTGATACCTGACAATTTATCAAGAGTTTTTTATTCAGCATTCACCAGGAAAACTGAAACACAAATCACTGAATCCGGCCAGGCTATTTTCTGGGCACACTTTAGTGAAACGTGCCGTAAACAAGCAAAAAAAACAAACCCTTTTGTTGTTATAGGTACAGCCTGGTTACACAAAAAACAATTGGCAAATACACCATCCTAGAAGAGATGGCCTCCCTGCTGGAGGATCTACATTTCATCACTGGTTTTATTTTGTGCATCTGGCTGCCTCCTTACCCACAGCTGCCAGTGTCTTTATATACTGAATCTGAGTAGCAGACATAGAAGACCATTGCTTTAACCAGTTCAGCACAGAATCATTTAAAGTGGTTATTAACCGACTAGATGATGATCGTGCTTTCTTCTCTGTTATAGAACACCAAGTGCCCCTGCTGTATATATAAAAAAAAAAAAAGATGCCGTATACCGTATATCAGAGCGGCTCCTGGAGCTCACATGACTTCTTGGCTCTTCTCTGCCTGGCTGACAGCTATAATGAGCAGGGCCGAGCACTGCCATGGAGGAGGGGAGGAAAGAGATCCGAGGAGTCACGTGAGCACTGAGAGCCACCCTGATATACTATATAATCTGCATTTTTATTTTTTTTCACAGCACAGACACACAGACACATTGCTTTGGGGATGGCATGCTTATATTCTAGATTTAATTGCACCAGGAGGGGAGGATCGTGGAGTGAGCGGAGCTGCCAGGCAGGGAGGGAAGGGGTGAGGAGGACACAAGAGAGCAGGGCTGCGGATGACAGAGGCACGTAAACTGACCACAGTGCCAGGGCTCAGCAGCCATGATATACCCTGGTTAGTTTACAGAGGGGATGGTATATCCAGGCAGGATCAGCCAGGTATTTCAGGTAATACGGGGGGCTAGTTGCACATCACAAGCACTGTGCTGTAAAACATTATGCTTTAAGGAAACAGGATTAATTTGTACTAAAAAACGATTTTTCTGTCATGCCTTATCATATGCAGGTTTCTTAACCACTTCCGTACTGTGCAAATTCCAGCACTCCTATCCTACATGTAAAAATCATAAAAAAACAGTAAAGTTACCCAATTTATTTTTTTATAGAATGTGACAGATGTTACGCTGAGTAAATAAATACCCAGCATGTCATGCTTACAAATTGCGCACACTTGTGGAATGGCGCCAACCTTCAATACTAAAAAATGCCCATAGACAAAGCTTGATTTTTTTTTTTTTTTTAAAGGTTAACAGTTTCAGAGGAGGTCTAGTGCTAGAATTATTGCTCTCACTCTAACGTTCGCGGCGATAGCTCTCTTGTGTAGGTTTGAATGTCGTTTACAAACGTGGACGTGACCCACGTATATGTGTTTACTTCTGCGTGCAAGCAATGCGGTGACAGGAGCATTTAAAAAAAAATATATATATATATATTGTTTAAATTCCTTAATTTTTTTTATTTTTACAAGTTGCCTTTAAAAAAAAAAATGTGATCACTTTTATTCCTATTAAAAAGAATGGAAACATCCCTTGTAATAGGAATAGGGCACGACAAGTCCTCCCACATCTCTCCTTCTGGCATGAAAGGCTGAGATAAAAAAAAAAACGATCTCAGGCTTTCCAGCCGAGTCCCCGACATTGTTTAATTAAACCGGCCAGGATGTAACAGCTTAACGTTGCGCCCGGGCCTCCGAGAGTCAGAGACTGCCGGGGGGCAACCTGGCTCTCGGTTTTCCCCATGGCTGACTTCCGGCACAGGCAGATTCCTTCTCCAGGTTGTCGATTGCATGGGCGAGCCAGAAGAAGCACCTGAGGTTGGCAGGAGAGGGTGTCCCCTCCTGCCCTCTGTAAGAACGATCAAGTGGCTGAACAGTCGCTATGATTGTTCTTACAGTGCAGGGAATTGCCAGCTGAAGAAAGTTGTATGAATGATGCCTTTAACTGCAGGTATCGTTCAAATATCCCCACTGAAAGCCCAGGACGTCATATGATATCCTGTGGTATGGAATTGGTTAAAATGTAATTCCCCTTTTGTTGGAAAAAAGCAATCCCCACTGGGTAATTTATGTACACTGCAAGGATTTTTTAAGAAATTTATATTCCTACTTTTTCTAAGAAAGTAGTTTGTTCCCATCTGTCCTTTCATACCGATTCCTGAACTGGAGGGTATCTGTACATTATCACCTGGTGCACTTTAAAGGGGTTGTAAAGGTTCGTTTTTTTTTTTTTCTAAATAGGTTCCTTTAAGCTAGTGCATTGTTGGTTCACTTTACCCAAGTGAACCAACAATGCACTAGCTTAAAGGAACCTATTTAGAAAATAAAAAACAAACCTTTACAAACCCTTTAAGTGTTTTAATTAGAAAAGCTTTAGTGTCTGCATCCCTTCTAAGCATTTACACGACTTAATAAGCACCTTCTACAGTGACGGCTCCCTGGTCGGTATGATTCGAACTCGCCTGAGCTCATCATTACAGGCAAGTATAACATGTTTGCGATTTAAAAAAGATAAAAAATAAATAAAAAAAAGACTTTAAAGGGGAGGTTCACGCTTCAAAACAAATTTCAAGCATGCCATGGAGCCCACCCACCCGACCGGCAGTATGCCGGTGTTTTTTTTCTATACATACCTTTTTACGGGCTCTCGTCCCCTCCGGCGATCCTGCGGGACTTGCCGTTTCCAATCACAGGCTGTGATTGACGTCTCTCAGCCCGGCGCAGACAGCGCGTCACGAGATGCCGAAAGAACCCGAACGTCGGTGCGCAGGCGCCGTATAGGGCCGCACCGACGTTCGGGTTCCTTCGGCATCTCGTGACGCGCTGTATGCGGCGGCAAAAAAAAAAAATGATAACACCGGCATACTGCCGGTCGGGTGGGTGGGCTTCATGGCATGCCTGAAATTTGTTTGGAGGGTGAACCTCCACTTTAAGAAAACTTCACACAGTACAACGTCAAATGGGCTAAAAAAAAATGATTTTGGGAACACATATACTTTATCGAAAGTTAATCATCAAACTGAGTGAGTTGTGTCTTAAAGCGGTTGTAAACCTGCATATACTTTTTTTTTTTTTTACGCCTGCAAGGCAAAAGCCATAATGAGCTTATATGCACCGCATATTAGCTCATTATGAAATACTTACCTCGGAATGAGGTGAGAGGAACTTACCTGGTTCACATCGAGCGAGATGTCATCTTGCCTGGCGTGTCTTCCTGGTATCGCCGCTACAGCGCTGTGATTGGCTGGAGCGGCGATGTCGTCACTCCCGCGCATGCGCGCGGGAGTTTTCAATTCGGCTAGGTCCGGCGGCTGCTGGTCCTTTAGCCGAGAATCCCTCCTGTGCATGCGCCGCTGCAATCAGCGGCGAATTGCGAGGGTAATAATTCCTAAACCGTACAGGTTTAGAAGATATTCTCCTTACCTACAGGTAAGCCTTATTATAGGCTTACCTGTAGGTAAAAAAAAAAAAAAAAAAAGGTTTACAACCACTATAAATATAAAATTATATTAAGCATTTATGCAAAAAAAAAAAGAAAACGTGAGGCGGGTTTGTATGGAGAAATAATACAGCGAGTGTTGACATTAGTGTGATTTCTAATTTGAAATGGCTAAATTCCTGCCAAAGAGCATAATTACTATGTATTTACAAGTTCAGTCGTTGCCAGTATCCCCTATGGAATGGTTGATGAATATTCAGCACACTGTCTTGCACTTACGATGGGACAACACAGTGGCATAGCAAGAAACAATCTCTTCATTCCGAAAAACTAGCCAACACATATATTTTCTTTCAAACTTGTATATGTCAATCTTTAAGTTAACAAGAAGGAAATATGTTGAGCTAAAGAAATAATTAGTCTTTTTTTCCCCCCATGAAAATCACGTTTGCGGTCTCATTTGCTGCTAATGCTTATTAATCTAAACAAACTATCGGGTGTGTAAGTGGATCATTCCAAACAGGACTGTAATTTATTGCCTACTGAAGTATGAAGGTAAAATAGATGCAAGTTAGTACAGGAAGCCTTTCAAGTTAAACTGATGGTCGTATGACTTCATAATAACTGTACTGAATAATATGAACAAATTAAATTGGATGTACAGATGAAAAAAATATGTTTTTTAATTAAGACTTGCACACTGTACAGTATAGGATTTCATGTCATCTTGCCACTAAGTTAATCCAGCACTAAGCAGTCCTCTTATCTTTTTTTTCAGGGACACTCAGAGAAATAGGAGCCTGTGCTTCCCTCTTGTTGTGACAGACAGATTTCCTCATCTTGTGCACGAGCCTGAGAGGCATTCTGTGCACTTCCCATTCCACCTCCTTTGCTCTCCAGCTCTCCCAGGATTGGCTTATCCACACCTCAGCATGATTGGGCATGCTGAAGTCATGTGGTGACTTTTCTGGGTTTTGACTGGATGTTAGTGATCATAGCAGAAGTTCAGTGTGAGAAATACACAGGAGAAAATGCATGTTGACAAGGGGAGTGTAGAGGTGGGCTAAGAGTTTACTGACATCACGACTCCACCCACCGAGCTCCAGATAACAGACCCACCCACAGAATCTGCAGTTTTTTGGGTCCCATAACAGACAGAGGGGAGACATTTGACAGGTAAGGATACATGCAGGCGGCATCTATATCCTTATAAATAACTACTATGGCACTTTAAATTGTCTGATGTAGGTCCATGGCATCTACTTTCTTGGTCTGCCTCGGTGGATCCTTTGACCTGCCCTTGATATGTTCGGTACAAGGAAACCCTAGATAATATTTCAAGGACATAATAAGCTGCCTCATGGGGATTCCAGATGTACCACCTCTTTAAGTGGAAGTTCAGCCAAAACCTAAACCTACTCTCAGCCACATCACATTCTAAGCCTAATCTAGCCCTGCAAAGAAAAGATCGCTATACTTACCTATTCTGCAGCCCCACGCTATGCTGTTAGTGGCAGAGCTTCAGTGTGTGGGAGTGTGCAGGAGAGGCAAACAACAAAAGAAACCCCATAGTTACTCTATGGGCGACGTTACTTCCCAGGCATTTCACAGCCACTGATGACTTTCTATCTGTACACCACAGCCGCCACTGGAGACCGGCGGGGATTGGCTTCAGAAAAAGTAAGTATAGCGATTTTCTCTTTACAAGGTTAGATAGATTAGGTTTAAAATGTGGAGTAGGTTAGCGTTAGATTTGGCTGAACTTTCGCACATTTACTGCAGCACAATGGCGCAAAATCCCGCACATATGCGGGGTTCCCTTTAAGAGCTGCCAGAGGACGCGCAAGCTCACAGTGGGGGACCCAATGCTCATGGGCAGCAGTCACGATTGCTAACGGCCACGCACTTTTTACGTGCACGAGATTAGGGCACAGGGATTTGTGTGTGTAAACACACAAATCCCAGTGCTGTCAGGGGAGAGGCAACATATCGTTTGTAAGTAGGAACAACGATATGTCTCCTCCTCTAGTCAGTCCTAACCCAATACAGTTAGAACACACTGAGAGGACACACATTTAACCCCTTGATCGCCCCCTAGTGTTAACCCCTTCCCTGCCAGTGACTTTTACACAGTAATCAGTGAATTTGTATGGCACCGATTGTTGTATATATGCCAATGGTCCCAAAAATGTGTTAAAAAAGTGTCCTGTGTCTGTCTGTCGCAGTACCGCTAAAAATCAAAGCCAGTACTAAAATAAGAATAAAATAAAAAAAATGCCATAAATCTTACCCATAGTTTGTAGACTTGATAACTTTTGTGCAAACCAATCAACATATGCTTATTGTGATTTTATTTAACCAAAAATATGTAGAAGAATATATATTGGCCTAAATTGATGAGGAAATTTGTTTTTAAAAAAAAACATTTGAGGGATATTATAGCAAAAAGTTAAAAATAGTTTTCTTTGTTCAAAATTGTAGCAATTGTTTTGTGCAAAAAATTAAAACCACAGAGGTGATCAAATACCATGAAAAAAAATCCCTATTTCTGGTGGAAAAAAAGGATGCAAGTTTTGTTTGGGTACAGCATTGCATGACCGCGCAATTGTCAGTTAAAGCGACGCAGTGCCAAATTGTAAAAAGTGCTCTGGTCAGGAAGGGGGTAAAATCTTCCGGGGCTGAAGTGGTTAAGCATCCTACCAGACCATATACTGCAATATCAAGATACAAAGAAAGAAAAAAAAAACGCACAAATGTTTATTGGTATAAAATATTATACTGTAGAATCTTAGAACCAACTTGATTGTTTACAAGGTGGTTTTATGAGTAAGCATGTTATAGTGACAACATATAATCAATACACATCCACTACTTTATGGGCCTGTGATCGATTTTTCATGAAATAGTTTATCTGCCTCCTTTACAATGTTCTCCACAAGCTCCCCAACCTCACCTCCACCCATTTTCATTATATTGGAACAAGCAACGCCCTTTGGTTGTGGTCTTGTGCAGTGCTGTATGTATACTACATGTTGCATTGTTCCTAGTCCATCTCAGGAGTGAGCAAGGGAGGGTGGATACACTCCTTCATGCAGTCTGACCATGTAGAAGACACATAGCCACTTTCTAACAAGAAGTCCGATCACAGAAAAAAATAACTAAAAAAAGTATGAAAAAATATGGGGGTTTGGAGTAGATGCTTTTTTGCGTTTGAAATACAAAGCTTAATATCATTTTTTTTGTTCCTTTCTAAACTAGAGTTTGCTTAACCACTTAAGCCCCAGACCATTATGCAGGTAAAGGACCTATCCCTTTTTTGCGATTTGGCACTGCGTCGCTGTAACTGACAATTGCGTGGTCGTGTGAACTGGCTCCCAAACAAATAGAGCTTTCTTTTGGTGGTATTTGATCACCTCTGAGATTTTTATTTTTTGCGCTATAAACTAAAATAGAGCGACAATTTAAAAAAAATCTATATTTTTTACTTTAACAAAAATCCCCCAAAAATACATTAAAAAAAATCGGTTTAGGCCGATACGTATTCTTCTACATATTTTGGTGGAAAAAAAAATCGCAATAAGCGTTTATTGATTGGTTTGAGCAAAAGTTATAGCGTTTACAAAATAGGGGATACTTTTATGGCATTTTTATTAATATTTTTTTTTTTACTAGTAATGACGGCGATCAATGATTTTTTTTCGTGACTGCAACATTACGGCGGACACATTTGACATTTTTGGGACCATTGTCATTTTTACAGCGAAAAGTGCTATAAAAATGCACTGTTTACTGTGAAAATGACAGTGGCAGTGAAGGGGTTAACCAGGAGGGGGCACTGTAAGTGTGCCCTAAGGGAGTGTTCTTACTGTGGGGGGCGTGGCTGTGTGTGACGTCACTGATTGCCGTTTCCTAACACAGAGAACAGACGATCAGTGGCAGTCACACTAGGAAGCACAGGGAGTGGTTTGTTTACACTTACCTCTCCCTGTTCTTCCTCTCTGTGACCCGATCATGGGACACAGGTGGCAATCGGGTCCGTGAGTCCCAGAGGACAGGACCAGGTCGTGAGCGTGCCAGTATGCATCTCAAAATTTAATTTTCAGTTTTGATAGTATAACTTTCCTTTTTGGATACAGTGGCGAAAGTTAGAACTTACTGCATGTCTGATTTTTAGGCTTGTGTGCCCTTGGGGATATTTCATCTCGCTTCCTGTAGCTTTATCACCAACAAGGATTGAGGTCCAAATTGTAGTAAAACATTTTTATTTATTTTTTAAAAGAAAAAGGAGAACCCCTGGCAAGTTTGATCACTGTCGTGTGTTCGCAAGAATATTTTTCCCTCATTAATGTTAATATTCTAGTGAAACCCATTGTTTTTTTGTGTGGCATGGTGCCAGCAGGGTGGAAAGAAAGGGGGGACCTCGCTAATGGGAACAATTCAAATTTGCCAAATGTTCTAAACTTTCCCCACCCTAGTAAAGAAGAAGAAAAAAAAAAACTGAAGCTAATCTTCGAGACATTTCTGATGTACAGCAATATTTTACATTTGCAATTCTGTAATCTTTTAAAGGAATAGCTTCTTGGAATAAACTTAAAGAGTAACTCCACTTGTGTTAAGAAAAAAAACATTCCCTTCTGGGTGATCTATGTATGTTACAAGGATATTGACAAACTTTGTTGCAGATTGTTATCTTTGGTTATTCCGGAGAAATCCCTGTGTTTGTCTGTTCCCATGTGCACAAATCAGTCTAATGGGAGTGGTTTCTTAATGATCAACCAGCTGTAGCACCTGCAGGGCACTTATAAGGAAAATTGCAGGGCATGCATCCCTTTAGATTTGATTTCCGATTGGCAGTGTCTCACCAAAACATTTTTTGTTGCAGGGGATGTCTAAAATCTGACTTCCATCTTAGTGCAGACTTCTGGGAAAATTAGTGAGCCAAACTCACAAGCAGGAAATTACGTATCTGGGGAGCGTTCTGTACATATTCTGCGTACAGAACACCTCTAAGTTGCCATATTGCATTTCACAGAAAAATACAGAGCAGCAGATTGAAAAGGAAAGGTAATTTTTAATACTTGTGTTGCATTGATCACAGGAGTGTAGTTTGTTCTACGCTCCTGTGACCTGTTAGCTGACAGCGGGCTGAAGCCCACTGTTGGCTGACGTCTCAGGGTCGGTCCAGGCTCAGGCAACATCACGACAATGAAGTGTGTGGACGCTGGACTGACACCCAGCTCAGCCCCTCAGCAAGCCGCTGAGAGCCTGAGCCGGCCACTCCCACCCCCTCCACAGCCCAACACTCCAGTGAGCAAGGAGGGAGCAGAACAGAGAGATAGTGACTGCTAGTCAAGGTCTCTTTGCTCAGGGAGCCCTGAGAATCAAGCAATCAGCAGTGTTAGATCGCTTGGTTCTCAGTGTTAGAGCCAGCGGGGGAGCGATGCTGCATCCACCTAGGCAAGTATGCTGCCAATTTTTTTTTTAAATGTCTACACTTCTCTTTAAATTGAAAATCTGTATAAAGCATTGCAGAAGAAGAGAAAGGAAAGGTTGGAAGTTGGGGGTTACTCCTCCGACTCATTTAGCTTAATATTTAATGTAAGCTTGAGCTATTGAGGACCATAAACATGCTTTTCTTAATAGCAGTTAAGATTAGTGAAATGTGTGCAATAGAAATCAGAATTCTACCTGCTGGTTGTAAATAAGTCATTAATAAACGTCTTCTTTTTGTTATTCAATGGTGTTCCAGCACAAACACAAAAGTTAGTTATCCCCAGCAGGCTAAAGATAGAGGCTGCTGCTGCTCTGTGAGAATACCAATCTGTCTACAGCAGTCTGACGTGACCCCAGTCCATTTACAACTACATCTCTCCAAACAGCAACACTTACAATCGCTGCACATAATCGCTGCCACACTTAGGCTTAGAGACACTTTAAATGTAACATCTCTACAGCTTAAAAGGTGAAAAGCCAGCAATAAAAAAGCTACGTAATAACATGAAAATGCATTTTAATTAAGTCTAATCCTTGCAAATGAGAACATTACAGTGACATGATCTCCAAGTAAACTTTGCTTCCAAAGTTCTTTATAAAATGAAGCACTGACAGCATGGGATACATAACAATTTCACCCTTTGCAAATCTTTCTCAAGTGTCGAACTCTAACATTCAAGAAATAAAGTTGTTACAATATTAATTTGTGTCCTTTCGTGGTATTTAGAGTGCAAGGAAAACATAATGTCCAAGTTAATAAAGAAAATAATTAAAAGAAATACATTTCCCTGTGGGGGAGCGAGAATGATTTGAAGCAATATTTTGTTAGCCAAGAGTTGTGCTCTCAGACGGCTTCTCTCAAATTACCTATTACAGACGCAGTATTTGACTTACTGTGTTAGTTGGATCTTCTTGTAATATCCTGTCATATATCTGGAGAGCATCATCATACCTGTTCCAAGGAAGAAAGTGAAAACCGCTTATGGAAAATTACTTCCAGAAAACCTACACACAACTAAACAAACCCAACGAGTCTTAAAAAAAGGCAAATAAAATGTTACATCTACCCAAAAATCATACTCTTTAGGAGGTGACTCACCCAATTGCTTTTCTTAAAGTAAAACTGTACTTTGTCCATGAAGGGCAAAGAAATAGCTTTGCTTAAATATTAAAGCCCCTTTCACACATACTGTCCGTTTGTCCCGTTTTTCATCCATCTGCTGACGGATGAAAAATTAACATCAATGCATCTCTATGGAAAAACTGACAATCATCCATTTACATTAGTTTACATTTGCAACCGTCATCATCCTTTTTTTTAAAACCGATTAAGGCCCCTTTCATACGGTCAGGTCCGCCTGTCAGTTTTGTCGGCGGACCTGCAATCCTATGGAGCATCGGATGTCAGCAGAGACATGTCCGCTGACATCTGACCCAATCCGCCAAAATCAGACGTATGGCGATCAGGGCCGTCTCTACCATAGGGCAAACAGGGGCAGCTGCCCAGGGCCCTGTCACTGTTGGGGGCCCAAAGCAACCCCCTTTGAAATTTTTTTTTATTTTTTTTATTTTTATTTTTAGGGGTCCGGAGGTCCGGAGGTCCCCAGGGGCCCGGAGGCCCCCAGGGCCCAAGATGGCAACCCCCCCTTTTTTTATTTATTTTTAAATAAAAATATATATTTATTTTATATATTTTTATTTTATTTTTTATTAAAGGGCCAATTTTTTTAAATATATTTTTATTTTTTATTAAAGGGCCAATTTTTTTTTAGGGGTCCCCAGGTACCCGGAGGCCCCCAGGGCCCAAGATGGCAACCCCCCTTTTTTTATTTATTTTTAAATAAAAAAAATATATTTATTTTATATATTTTTATTTTATTTTTTATTAAAGGGCCAATTTTTTTTAGAGGTCTGGAGGTCCCCAGGGGCCCGTAGTTCCCCAGGGCCCCGGATGAAGACCCCCCTTTTTATAAAAAAAAAACTTTTTTATATATTTATTTTATTATATATATATATATATACATATTATATAATATAAATGTTATTATTATTAAAGGACCCAGAGGTCCCCATGGCCCTGGATGGCAACCCCCCTTTTTTTATAATTTTTTTTTATATTTTATTTCTTTTTTTTTTCTATATATATATATATATATATATATATATAAAATTAAAGGGCTCAGAGGTCCCCAGCGCCCCATGTGGCAAACACCCTTTTTTATTTTTTTTATAAATGTTTATTTTTTTATTTTTGTTTATATATTTTTTTTATTAAAGGGCCCAGAGGTTCCCAGGGCCCTGGATGGCAACCCCACTTTTTTTTATAAGTGTTTATTTTTAATATATTTTTTATTTTATTTTTTATTAAAGGGTCCAGAGGTCCCGGATGGCAACACCCCTTTTTTTATATATATATTTCTTTATTAAATCTTTTTTTTGTAAAGGGCCTCCCGCTTCTAAATTCGCAGCAGCCCCGCCCCCCCCGCGTCTCAATTTAAGGGGGCAGCACCCCCCCCCGTTCTCTGCTCCAGGGGGCCCATGCCTGAAGCTGTGTAAAGGGGCCCCATAATTCCTTGATGGCGGCCCTGCCGCCCGTTAAGCCCCTGTTCTGCCCACAAATCAGGCTGAAAATCATCAGCGGCACGCAGCCAGGTGACAGTACTGCTTCCCTTCCCAGTGTTTTAAAATGTACAGAACACCTGGCTTCCCTTTAGACGTGCACTTCTCCCTTCCTGCCACTGGGTGCTGCTTGTATATAAAAGTGAATTAGAATGTGATTTTATAGCATTCCCAGTTTGCTCTTCCTGAGGCTGACTTCTTCATGTCCTGCTCCTCAAGGTATGTCACGGTTTGCTAATCTATATTGTAAATAGAAGTTTTCTGTAGAGTGTGCCCAAAGTCTTTATAATATTTGATGATTCACTGCAGGTCTGGTCAGTGTTTTAAAAAGTTCCTGTATTTTACACATGGCATGGCATGGGGTCACAGCACCGTCTGTCCATTCTGTTTTAGCACCATGGGACCCCATGCCATGCCATGTGTAAAATAGAGGAACTCTTTAAGTCACAGACCAGACCTGCAGTCCAGGCTGAGTAAGGCCTCAGAGCACATGGCATTACTGTCTTTATTTAACTGCTTGATGGGCTTATTTTGGGCCTGACTGGTTCACATGTATGTGTTTTGGCGGCCCACATTTGTGCAGGCACAGCAGCCCATTCATTTGATGCCTCATGTAATAGGCTGAGCACACAGCACACCTATGCCCATCAAGCAATGAAATACAGCACTGTCTGTCCATTCTGCTGTCTGCTGTGACTTATCTGCAGTTCCTGCACTGTCAAACTTGCTGCATTTTTAGACGTTTAGGTCACACTTTTAAAAACACAGTGTGTTTGTGTGTGCAAGAACTGCAGGTAAGTAGCATGGTGCAAAAGCAGAATGGATTTCAAGGCAACTGATTTTTAAAATGCTGAATGCACCTTTTTTCTGCAGGAAACAAAGGCATGTCAGCCCATTCAAATAAATGGGCTGCTGTGCCTGCACAAATGAGGGCCGCCAAAACACATACATGTGAATCAGCCAGGCCCAAAATAAGCTGAAGGGGGGCCCAAAAAAAATGTTTGCCCAGGGCCCAAACCATATTAAAGACGGCCCTGATGGCGATACGTCCCCACCCGTCCATGGCGGATAGGATCGGATGAGAGCTGATGAAACCGGACATGCTGTCCATTTTTATCAGATCTCTCCATAGGAGACGGCAGCGCTGCACAAGCCCCTCCTTGCTCAGTGAGCAGAGAGGGACTTGTAATCCGCCGGCTCAGCGGAGAGATTTTCTGCTGAGCCGGTGGGAGCTGGCGGACTCCATAGCCTCGTGTGAAAGAAACCATAGGCCCCTTTCACACATACGCACCGTTTGTCTGTTTTTCATCCTTCCTTTGTCAGATGAAAAAACAGACATCAATGAATTCCTATGGAAAAACGGATGACAATGGATGATCATCTTTTTTTATCTGCTTCCGTCAACATCCATTTTTTTGAACGGATGAAAGCTCCATTTTTCATCTGTCAAAAGAACGGATCGGACGAAAAACGGCTGTTAACTGACAAATGGTCACTGGTTGCATTGGTAGTCGATGTAAAAAAACTGATGGAAAACGGATGAACTGAACTGATGAAATGAACGGTTCGTATGTGTGAAAGAACCCCAAAGCTCTATTTTTCTTCCGCTAAAAACAGATGTAAAAACTGACAAATGGTCGGTTTTTCATCCGTTTTTGCATGGGTCGTGGATGTAAAAAAAAATAACTGATGAGCACGGATGAAAACATTATTACATTGGGGATACATTTATGGGGTTGAACCTTATGATAGGCTTTATGAATTGAGGTTGACTGATTTTTGAGTTGCTTCATGACTATGGTAGACTTTGTGATACCTTGTTTTGTTCAAAATCTTTCAACCAATCCTCTGTATTTTTGTACTCCCCTTTACTGTGTTGAACTATATTTATGCATCTATATTTATCCATTATAGAGAAATTCACACATAAACTATGGGAGAAAAAAATATACTCCTGAAGAAGCGGTCCTACCGCAAAACATGTAGAGGCGGAACTGACAAGGGACGAATACCTGACCCCTCCCCCCTATACGGAGAGCTCTACATCTGTGTCTGCAGTTCTTTCCTTCAGAGAAAAAAAATCTGTGTGTTCTGCACCTTCATTATAAAGGACTATTATGAACTCTGTTTTGTCTCAATACATTTTTATATATACTGTTTATGCGAGTCTTTACCGTACCATGAAAATCCAAAGTTGCCTTAAAGCTTCCGCTAATTTTTTCTTGAATTGATAGGACGGTACATTTATTTTTTTCCAAAAAAAAATTAGTAGCATCAATTAAACTGATGAAAATCTGATGAATATTTAATTTGTTTTCATGTGACTGAACTGATGAAATGAATGGTCAGCATGTGTGAAAGGGGTCTAAAGTGTATGCCTGGGTGTAAAGAAAAAATAAATAAACATTCTGTACATCTCTGCTATGCTTGTACATTTCCTTGAGTTCCATCTCTTTAAAAGGCTGGAAATAGAGAAAAATTACTTGTCGATCCATTCAAAGATTCCTGTTTGAGCTTACCACGCTGACACTTCTGCATGACAGTCCTAATCATTGCTGGTCGGACCTGCCCAATCCTGCTGGACTACAGAGCACAACCCTATTATGTTACGGAGATGAGAAGAAAGGGGGAGGGCCTAGAAGTCCAGCCATATATAACTCAGGCAGAACTGAAGACACTGTATAGGACTTCAGTCCAGCAGAGACAGTAATGTTAGCTCCCCGAAGTTAGGTGCTCACTGGATTTCACTGGCACGTCACACATTATATGTTGCGCTACCAGTGTTTTTGAAGGCATAAAACATGGGGAAATATGTATTGCAGAGAACTACGTAGGATGCAAAATTCTGAGTTGTGATCTGAACAGAAATAGAGGGGAAATCTTCCAATGCCTACAATCAACGGGGAATTGAACTTACTTTAAAACAATTTCCTCTAACTTCCGGTGGGAAGAATGGGATGCAACAGACAAGGGTTTTAGATCGTTCCTAATCCCTATTTGCTTTAATGCTTTTCTATGACCCAGCTGCTCAACGATAGGTGCATTTACCTCAACTGCAGAACTGCAGTCCTGATAGGTGTAGGAATAAAACACAATGAAGCTGCCGAGTTATAAATAAAGGCTAGAAATTTGGCTATGCCAAAAAGGTTATTGAGGCTTGATTCATGCCACATTTGTTACATTTAGCTTTTGTTGACGTGTCAAAGTGGACCTTTTCCCTTTCACCAACATTCACATCAGCATGCAGCCCTGGGGGAAGAAGGAACCTTTTCCTTAAGGGTTTAGGCTGTAGCTTTTAGGTAGCACCTGACAGCCCTAACCACATCCTGGCAAATGTAGGGCAATTTCCTTGTTATGTTATGGAGCAGGACAGAGGGAAGGAATGACAATACCCACCCTAAGGACAATTTTCTTGTCATGTAATTGAGGTGGAAAGAGCAGACCACCTTAAGTGAAAGGAAGATGACTGAAATTACCTCACTGCCTGATGAACGAGAACACAGGAACGACAAGGAGGGACCCTGATCACATCCAGGCAATGGAGGGCAATTTACTTTTCAAGTTTTTGGGCAAGACAGAGGGAAGACGGACAATGTCCTCACCGAGATGGAAGGGGGACGACTACCGTAGGCAAAAATTAAGGTTTTGGTCTCAAAACCACTTTGCTTTTGTGCAAAACCAAAAAATGCTTTTTACAAGACAGTTGCTAACTTAGAAACATGCCTAACAGATGTATTTCAGACATAGTCTTCCTTTAGGACTAGATTTTCAACAGAAATGCTGTAAAAGCCAGTGGCAAGAAAGCAGGTTAAACCTTGTGCAAGGAGAACAATTCCCAATTCCGGAGCAGGTTTGGAGATCTTCACTTGTGAACAGAAGCATTGGGTTTACTACAGATTGCTTTTTGGATTGAAGTGGTCGCAGTAAATATGAGCAAAAATGAACTACTAAGAGGCTACTATGACGCCCAGAAGCTTCATGCAGAATCAAATTGAGAGGTGGTCTTGTGACCTCAGGGTCTGAGAGATGGACCTTAGGAGGCAACCTTCCGTAAAAGAAAGAAGGATTCTGGATTAAGCTGTATTCATCCAAGTGTAGACTGCAGATGGTGTGAAAGCTGGAAAGCAAATTTTGGAAAGCGAATTGCCAACCTGACAACTTGAAGTAACTCAATATTCTCCTTTGAATGTTAGCTAAAAAAGGTAAATTACAGGGGGGTCCTTCAGCAGAATGTCTCCAAGTACCCTGTGACATTGTTGCACTGGGTCCGCAGAACAGCAAGTAGTGGGGCAAGCCCATTTGTTTACACTTGGGCTGCAGAGAAAGGCCTGAATGGCAGTGCTACAAATCGGAAGTGCTGGTCTCCAACAGCAAAGAAAGCTTTGTAGTGGAGGGAAAAGAGTAAGAACTGTAACTTTCAATATTAGAATTATCCACATCAGGGGAAAATTCATCATGAATTTCTCCAGCCCGGCTAGCCACAGTTTTGGCAACCACCAAGGTGAAAATGGCCGACTGTTGGGCAGGCTTGCCAACACAGGGGAGATTTTTTAGAAGAGGCTCCAAACACCTATTTATGGTATCCTTAAAGGAGGACGTATCCTCAATAGAAATTGTAGATTCAGCAATCAGTGCAAAGAACAAATGGGTTCACAATTAATATTGACCATTTGTTACATTCTACGTCCACAGGATACAAGGCTTTAAAATTTAGGAGGGGGGGGGGGGTAACTTCCCAGAGTGTTGCCAATCATTCCAAAAGGCTCAATTTGCCTGATCCAGAGCAGGAAAATGCGCTTTTTTGCATTTTTGAAAATCTCAGGGGTGTAGCTCTAGGCGTATCTGTCCAATGGCTAGTATTCGCTACCTTGATCAACGAATCATATGGCGACAGGGTGAGAAAGCAATTTCCCTAAATTCTAGTAGAGGAGGAAAAGTCTTGAGACGCCTTCGGGTTCTGCTGCCACAAATGTGTAAGGCAATTATTTTTTGTAGGCTGAAATTATAGTCAATTGAAGTTTCTGTAATACGAAAAACATGAGGCTGTAAATTCTGCGTTAGCCAAAGAGGTTGCAATTTGCACACGCACAAGAGGGCACAAGTCAGGTGTTAGACCATCCTTCAGAACGAGGGAGCCACCATCAACTTGAGAGGAACTTTTGTCGCATGTGTTCCAGCTCCCAAACGCCTCTAAATTCTCTATATAGCAAAGTGAGGATCTTCCCCTGCAAGGTTTTCATAGAATGAATGTGGATCAAGGTGGTTCAGCAAGGTGGTCGAGGCACTAGCCAAGTTCCAATGACTGCGTCTTTCCGGAATCCAGCAACAGGTGATGTGGCAAATGATCAGTTTGTGTTGTAAGCATAGAATTGCAGCCTAAGTTCGCAGCTAGGAGTATTATAAGCACCACATCACTAACTTAAAGGGACTTCTGTTCGGTATGCTATAATATTACCCATAGGCTAAATAGTGAGACAATAAAGCTGGGAAAAAACACAAAATGCGAGTCCCCCTACACCTTTGCCCTAAGAACTGCTTGTGTGCATAGCACTGCGTTTTGTCTTGTAAAATAAGGATATAGTATATACTACAGAGCCATCAAGACATCCAAGCCAGGAACCAATATGTATAAAGCTACAGGGAACCCCTGTCTTAATTTATACACCGTTGTGGACCCATCCAAGGTCCAGGCTTAATTTGCCAGAGGGCATACCCTCAAAAGTGCTATAGGGATGGAACATGGCCCTGTATAGCAACCTGTTGTTAACTACACTTGTTACACTACTTGCCAGGTGAGAATTAAATGCAGGACCCAGTGCCAAAGGAAGACCTAGTACAGTTCCCAAGATGTACTTGAGTCTCACCAATCTGGAAACTTCTAATGAGCCAAGAAGGCAGTAAACAGTTAGATATTTGCAGAAGTATCAGTAGGAGGTGGTAAACAAGATGAAAAGGTGAAATTCTTCTCCAGGTGGAGGTGGTGTCTATCACCTAAGAACACTAGGAAAAGAACTGGAACACAAAGGGTGCAGTTATATAGAAACACTAAGGAGTGGACCCAATGATGCTTTTTGCTAGTCTCAACTCACCTGAAGGTAGAGTCATATAATCCATGGAATCATTTCCCTTGTCCTGTACTGCGCAATAAAATGTACAGAAAAACCTTGGTTTGTTAGCATAATTAGTTCCAGAAACATGCTTGTAATCCAAAACTTGTATATCAAAGCATTAAATGTTGTACCTTCATTAAATGTAACCATATTAATACAGAGGCTCCTCTCTTCTTTTCTTATACTCAGTTGTGACATGATGCTACTCTTATATCAAGACATTGCTTGTATATCAAGGCAAAATGTATTAATACATTTTGCTCGTTTTGCAAAACGCTCTTAAACCAAGGTTTTACTGTATCTGCTTTGGTCAAACAGGCTGAATGGTTCGTGCTTGGGAGGGAGCTGTTGTCTGGGGGGGGGGGGGGGGGGGGCAGGTATTCGGTCCTCTTTTCCCGGCTCCTGTGGTCCACCATTGCTAAAGTGAGGGGATCCCTGGTGGGATACTCACAGAATGGATGTAGATGGTATAAGGTTGTGCACGTCTGGAATGCAGGAGCTGCTATAACCCAGGCACTGACTGTCTTTCTAGGCCGTCTCTCTGAAAAAAAAAAGGCGACAACGGTACACCAAGCGTGCTTTGCATATTTTTGGCAAATATGGCAGGTGAAAGTGCATCAGCCAGGAGGAGTGTTGCAACTACACGCCCATCCCCAGTAAAATTCCAGATGGGAAGAGACTGCCAAATTTTAAATGTAATACTTAAAATCTGAAAGTGTACATATCCGATTTGTGTGCCAAGCACTGTGAGATTTATATTGATAGGAATGGCCCGAATTACAGCAAAACTGTTAGGATCCAGGCATTGCACACGTCACTGTGGGCATACCCTTTAAGGGTTCTTCAGGGTCTGAAACGCATAGAGATGGACCACGACTATGAACCTGTATAGCACCATGCGGCCAACTACACACAAAGCAACAACGTGCCAAGGTGAGCATCTAATGCAGAATTCTAGCACCCAAAGCAGATTAGAGGCAAACCTCACATCACAGGGTCTGGCCCTCAAAGTGAAAACCAAGGGTTATCAATCCAGAAACTGTTAGACAGCCAAAACAAAAAGCAGTCAGATCTTGATGTGTGAATTAAAAACGGTCTCCAAGGCAAAAGATAGACATCGCGGAAACTAGCAAAAACCTGGAGTCTTGGGGAGTAGATAAGGATATATGAGCGTGCAACTAGGGGAAGCCCTACCAAAAGTTTTTTTGCCAGTGTTCAATCACTGTCCCGATACCACTTTTTTAAGACAAGTACCAATACTTTTTTTCAAGTACTCGCCGATACCGAATACCGATACTTTTTTTTAATCTCATGTGACAGCGGCACATGTGTTAGTATGTTTTTTTTTTTTTTTTTTTATCTTTAACAATTTGTTTTAAAAAAATTTTTTTTTACAATTTTTATTTATTTATAATGCTTTCTGTTTTTTTTTTTTTTTCAGCCCTGTTGGGGGGGGGGGGGGGGCTTATGTGAGATATCAGGGGTCTTAACAGACCTCTAAAATCTTCCCTTTGAGACAGGGAAAGGGACTAGGGACCATGTTCCCCTGTCCCTTTCTCAGCAGCATCAGCTGCGCTGAAAATTGAATAGAGTGAAGACATCGTCTTCTCTTCATTCATAAACTGAAACATTTGTAAACACAGGTTACAATGTTTCAGTTATGTGAATAGACAGTCAGTGATCACTGACTGTCCATTTGGAGCAGTAAGGAGCTGGATTTACCCCCTCTCCATCCTGACAATTCCAGGGGGTGGAGGAGAGGCACGGATGGGGAGGGAAACACGGCAGGATACACGGGATACACGGCGGCATACGCGGGATACACGGCGGCATACGCGGGATACACGGCGGCATACGCGGGATACACGGCGGCATACGCGGGATACACGGCGGCATACGCGGGATACACGGCGGCATACGCGGGATACACGGCGGCTTTCAGCTGCGTTAAAATCAGCAGTGATCGGTGCTTGGAACTTCCCCACGCACTGATCACCGCCGACAGTACAGGTATGAACGGGTGAAGCATCAGGAACATTTGCCCGAGTACAAGTACTCGGGCAAATGCTTGGTATCAGTCCCGATACCGATACTAGTATCGGGACAACCCTAACTAGAACGTAGCCTGCATATAACCCACGGACTATGAATACAATCCCTGTGTCTTGTACTATGCGTTTAAGGTAATGAGGATGTATAAATAGGCATCCTTGATGTCCTTCAGAGGCAAAGATCCATCTGTTGAAAGCAGATAACGGCTCATAATACAATTTCTAATTCTTGAATCCAAAGAAACCTGTTGAAAACCGTTTAATCAAGAATGGGGTGAATGCGTCTTTTAGCCATGGGGACAAAGAAAGGCAGAGCCCATGAATATGACATGCAAACTTCTTAAACCCTTAGGGAACAGATGACCGAGAAAGCTGACAAACATCCCCCACTCAAGTGGAGGCACTTCTTGGGAAGAGGGTTTGCTTTCTAACTTTGCAGATTTTAGGGTCCAAGCCTGGTGCATTTGAGCGCTGTGTAAGGACTTTGACCCAGCCAGTGGGGCCCATTGATTCGCCCCTTCACCCCACTATGAAAGGTGGGGTTTTGTCATGCTAGGGGTACTCATGACCATGACTACCCATACTGCAGAGGAGGGAAGAGTTATGCCTCCTGTGAGAATAACTTTAGGCAGATGGGAATCCCAATGTCCAGAGATCTTTTGTGCTGAGAAAAGCAGTGTAGAGGGGAGAACTTCTTCCACTTAGCCGATCAGTAAGCCCAACTGTAACAGGTCAAGAGACACAAAAAAATGCTTTAAATGTAAAAAGGGAAGATTTCCCATTCTCCCCCTCTGCCAACCATGAAAGAATGTGCTGAAGCCCTTGCTTCCATTGTAACTCTTCAGGGACCTTCATGGTACTCCTATATAGGGCAAAAGCCCTGACTTACAGAAGGCATCTTGTGGCAGATCTCAAGGAAGCCAAAAGGTTGTTAGGGACTAAGTCTGGTCCAAATAGTTGTCCTCTTGATGGGCATACCCACTAAGTGGCGTCACTGCAGATCGACACGGAGACTATTGGAAACAATAGGTTTGTTTGTTTTGCATTGGGCCTACATTGAGCAACACAGCTCAATGCACATGGTGTGAATGGGCTGGGCCCTAAAGAACGTAAAATCATACAGTACAGTGGGCACTGGCAAGGAACAGAAATCTTCTGAGTACTGTAGACAACGTTACTTGAATTAGGAGAAACTAAACACAGCTGTGGAGTTATAAAGAACCAGATAATATAACTTTGATAAGACACACTGCCCTCTGGGGCCATCGCATTTTCAATTTGTCCCAATGCAGAGGGGAGGTGAGAGACAGAGCCAGAGCGAGAGACAGAAATTTTTAAATATTTTTTTCCTTTATCTTAAGCGTTTAACCACTTGCCTTCCGGCCAAGGACGTCATAGACTACGAGTGGGGACATCTGAATGATACCTGCAGCTACTGGCATCATTTATAAATCTTCCTTTAGAGACAGAGATTCCCTGCACCGCAAAAACAATCATAGTGGCTGTTCAGTCGCAGAATCGATCTGACAGGCAGCTGGAAGGGACACCCCTCCCCCCGTACGGAGAGAGGGAGAAGGAATCGGTCAATGCTGGAAGTTTAGCATAGAGAATCCAGCGGGCCAGATGGTCCGCGGACGTCTCTATGATCTTTTGGAGGCCAGGCGTGTCATACCACCTGGTCTAAAAGAATTGAAAAAAAGTTGTTGTGGGGAACAGAACATTGTTATTTTTTGGGCAATGATCCATTGTGACACAACCACAACAAGAGAGGAAGGGAGCAAACAAAAAGAATGCGGTTTATGGAGAAAATCTGAGATTTGTTTTCATTTATAACACTGCAGAAAAGTCAGTAAAAACTATTTTTGTTTTCTGTTAAGGGCCAAATACATTATTTTTGCACTCCTGGAACCATAATGGCATTTAGTATTGAATGTTAAAATTATTCATGAATTCTGTCACAACCTATATTTAATGAAGAGATCCTACACTGACGGCAGTTATTTCAATTTCATATTGCACTGTAAAGCTAGCTTAGTATTAAAATCTATATAAGAAACTTTATGAAAGAAATATTTATGGTATAAATTATCAGACCGCAGATTTCAACAGCATCCAAGTGAATTAACTCTATTGTTGCACTGATTGAAGTATATTGAGAAGACACATCACAATACTAGCAGAAAACATTTGAACATGTATGGCATCAATTATTTTACCTTTCCATGGCTTCAAATCTCATGCCAGTTAGTTTCTTCACTCTGTGGCTGCCAGGAAACTGCCGACGTAATTCCTGCAGACAGGACTTCAAACAAAGAGAAAAGGCAGACATTAATGTTTAAGAGGAAGTCAGCTTTTGATGTTAAAGTGGTTCTAAACTAAGCAGTTTTACCTTAATGTACCCCCTGCATTACGGTAAAAGGCGTCCCAATAACTGCCCCCCCCCAAACACTTACCCGGCTCCTCTCACTGATCCAGCTCTGTCCCAGCTGCATCACCCCTACCATCTCCCTAGATTCACAGGAGACTCAGATCACATGGGGCCATTAAGCTTCTGCTGCTGTAAAACTCCTGTGATGAGTGAGCGGGGGCGTGGATTACCAGGCACTGTGTGAGTCCATGGATGCACACAGCCTGGCTCAGGTGCACACTTGCACCTTTAGTACACAGCTTGCTGAGGGGGCACCCAAAAAAAGGAGCAAAGCGCACCAGCGCGGGACTCCAGTAGAGGAGGTAAGAGACTACTCGGTGCAATATCATTCCATGGACAAGGCAAGTATTGCATCTTTTCAATTTTAAAAATAATAAAAAAAATAAGCTTCATCATCACTTTAAATTCTCCTAAAATTCGATAATTTGGTACTGCAAGGTTTGCTGCCAAGACAAATTACATGGCATCTTTTTTTTATCTCAAGGAGACTTCATTAGCAAGATATCCCCAACAAAAATCCCACTTCTGTCTGACTACTGCTACCACCGGAAGGGCAAAATGGCACATTACAGATAGATACTCAAGATGCAAAATTTAAGAAGAAAACAAGGTAGTCCTTCAACAATACAGTGACACTCTTGTTAACCACTTAAGGACCGCCTCCTGCACATATACGTCGGCAGAATGGCACGGCTGGACACAGACATGTACAGGTACGTCCTCTGCTAGTACCCAGTCGCGGGGTAGCGCTCCCGTGACCCGGTCCGAAGCTCCGGGACTCGATCGCCGCTGGAGTCCCGCAATCGGTCCCCGGAGCTGAAGAACGGGGAAAGCCGTGTGTAAACACGGCTTCCCCGTTCTTCACTGTGGCGGCGTCATCGATCGCGTGATCCCTTTTATAGGGAAACACAATCGATGACATCACACCTACAGCCACACACCCCTACAGTTGTAAATAGGGTTGTCCCGATACTAGTATCGGTATCGGGACCGATGCCTAGTATTTGCGGGAGTACTTGTACTCCCGCAAATACCCCCGATATTAAAATAGAATACTTCCCCCCGCCCCCCTATTGCGATGTCCTGTCCCTCATACTTGTAGATATGCCGCCGCTACCGCCATATACCGCCGATAATCCCCCTGCATTATAGCTAGCGCGCATTACAAGCTTTCGTTCTGAATACTTGTAAATGCCCGCGCCGCCATGTATCGACACTCCCCTTCTTGGGATTGGATGGATCTGTTCAATCCCGAGCAAGGGGGAGTGTCTATGCACGAATCCGCATATAGACACTCCCCCTTGCGTGGGATTGGACGGATCCCTCCAATCCCGAGAAGGGGAGTGTCAATACACGGCGGCGCGGGCATTTACAAGTATTCAGAACGAATGCTTGTAATGCGCGCTGCGCTATAATGCAGGGAGATTAGCGGCAGTATGCTGCAGGGGCGGTGGCATCATCATATCTACAGGTATGGGGGACATGACATGGCTGCAATATGGGGGACATGACATGGCTGCAATATGGGGGACATGACATGGCTGCAATATGGGGGACATGACATGGCTGCAATATGGGGGACATGACATGGCTGCAATATGGGGGACAGGACATGGCTGCAATATGGGGGACAGGACATGGCTGCAATATGGGGGACAGGACATGGCTGCAATATGGGGGACAGGACATGGTTGCAATATGGGGGACAGGACATGGTTGCAATATGGGGGACAGGACATGGTTGCAATATGGGGGACAGGACATGGCTGCAATATGGGGGACAGGACATGCTTGCAATATGGGGGACAGGACATGCTTGCAATATGGGGGACAGGACATGCTTGCAATATGGGGGACAGGACATGGTTGCAATATGGGGGACAGGACATGGTTGCAATATGGGGGACAGGACATGGTTGCAATATGGGGGACAGGAAATGGCTGCAATATGGGGGACAGGACATGACTGCAATATGTGGGGGACATACATGGCTGCAATATGTGGGGGACAGGACATGGCTGCATTTGGGGTACTTGTACTCGGTCCTAAAAAAGAGGCATCGGGACAACCCTAGTTGTAAACACACATTAGGTCACACATAACCCCTTCAGCGCCCCCTTGTGGTTAACTCCCAAACTTCACTGTCATTTTCACAATGAACAGCATTTTTTGCTGTGAAAATGACAATGGTCCCAAAAATGTGTCAGAATTGTCCGAAGTGTCCGCCATAATGTCGCAGTCACAAAAAAATAAATCGCTCATCGCCGCCATTAGTAGTAAAAAAAAAAATGTTTTCATAAAAATGCAATAAAACTATCCCCTATTTTGTAAACGCCATAAATTTTGCGCAAACCAAGCGATAAACGCTTATTGCGATTTTTTTTACCAAAAATATGTGGAAGAAAACTTATCGGCCTAAACTGAGGAAAAAAAATATTTTTTTATATATTTTTGGGGGATATTTATTATAGCAAAAAGTAAAAAATATAGATTTTTTTTCAAAATTGTCGCTCTATTTTTGTTTATAGCGCAAAAAATAAAAACCGTAGAGGTGATCAAATACCACCAAAAGAAAGCTCTATTTGTGGGGAAAAAAGGACGCCAATTTTGTTTGGGAGCCACGTCGCACGACCGTGCAATTGTCTGTTAAAGCGACCCAGTGCCGAATCGCAAAACCTGGCCGGGTCCTTTAGTTGCCTAAAGGTTCGGGTCTTAAGTGGTTAAGATTGGCAGAAAAGAATAGAGAGAGCGATACTGTCAGAAATGCAACCATGGCAGGAGCTTTTAGCGCTGCCACACTTTAAATTACAATTGTGCGGTCATGCAACACTGTACCCTGTAAATTTTTATAATTTTTTGGAGACAGAAAGATTTCTTTTGGTAGTATTTAATCATCACTGGGTTTATAATTTTTTGAGAAAATAAAACACTTGGGCTCCAATAGGTTGCACTGTTAGGCGATGATGAGGATTTTGAGAGCTGATTACAACAGTTAGTGTGAAATTATCCGAAGGGACAAAATATTTTTGTTTAATTAGTATAGTATTGTGTGATCACTCATTCTCGGAAACAAAAGAATATATTAAAATAAGTTTACATCACTTCCGAAGTTGTATTCCTTTTTATGAGAATTTTTGTAATGTTAGTAACCTAAAAAACAAAATAATCTCTCTACAATGGTACCCCCACATGTTGAGTCAAATCTGTAATTTGCAATACTCACACCCCATGCTGATTGGGGAGTTCAAGCTTTTACTAAGAAGTGTGTATGACTGCTGCAGATGCCTCCACATAAACAGCAATGTACTATGAATGGGTGGCCCACGACTTACCCATACATTGCTGCCTGTTTCTGGGTTTAGGGCACGCACATGCACGCGCCCCCAGCTGACACCCCCTGCGAATGTACATTGGGGGAGTCTGTCAGCAAGTCCCAGTCAATGATTCATGGTGGGACCTGTGGATCGACTGTGTACATTCACAGCCCACAGCCATGTGTCAACACAGGGCTCTGTAAAGTTCTTGCAACCACTGCTGTACTCCATTCACAAACCATTTGGTGAGATATGAAATTGCTTTACCTATTAGCTTGTATAGAAGTTTTCTATGCAACTGTGCTGGAGTCAGTTTAACCACCAGAAGGTTTTACACTCTTCCTGACCAGGTCATTCTTTGCTAAGTTGCGTTACGTGAACCCAAATAAATACTGTATTTATCGGCGTATAACGCGCACTTTTTTCCCCCTTAAAAACAGGGGGAAATCGTGGGTGCGCGTTATACGCCGATCCCCTGTCTCTGAGCGCCGCCATCAACATATACCGAGCCCAGTACACTCGGCTAGGCTCGGCTCCTCCCTGCGGGCGGAGCTGAGCGTGGCCGAGCCTAGCCGAGTGTACCGCGCTCGGTATATGTCGGCGGCGGCGCTCAAAGACAGCTCGGAGACAGCGGGGAGGATACCACGGAGGCCGAAGACGGACGCCTGACCCGACAAGGCCGCTGATGGACACCGGGCAGGACACCGAAGAGGGACATTTAAACTGTAAGTATTTTTTTTTTTTACAGGAAATTTCCCTCCTAGAACTGGGTGCGCGCTATATGCCGGTGCGCGCTATACCCAGATAAATACGGTAATTATTTTTTTCCCACAAATAGAGCTTTCTTTTGGTTGAATTTGATCAGCAGTGAGTTTTTTTTGTGATACATAAATGAAACGAGTAAAAATTTTGAAAGAAAACAAAAAATATTTTGGACTTTCTGTAGTAAATATCCAATAATTTTAAAAATACAAATTCCAATAAGTGTATATTGATTGGTTTGCGTGAAAGTTATGGTATATATATATATATATATATATATATATATATATATATATATATATATATATATATATATATATATATATATATATATATTAGGGCTGCGCATCTTCACCGGTCTCACGATTCGATGCGATTACGATTATCAAGTCCACGATTCGATTCGATTCCGCGATGCATCACGATTGCAGCGTAAGTGCGCATGGCTCTCCCCCCAAAATACTACAGGAGATGATCAGAGACTGCGGATATAGTACAAGAGACGATCAGAGACTGCGGATATAGTACAGGAGACAGACAGAGACTGCGGATATAGTACAGGAGACAGACAGAGACTGCGGATATAGTACAGGAGACAGACAGAGACTGCGGATATAGTACAGGAGACAGACAGAGACTGCGGATATAGTACAGGAGACAGACAGAGACTGCGGATATAGTACAGGAGACAGACAGAGACTGCGGATATAGTACAGGAGACAGACAGAGACTGCGGATATAGTACAGGAGACAGACAGAGACTGCGGATATAGTACAGGAGACAGACAGAGACTGCGGATATAGTACAGGAGACAGAGACTGCGGATATAGTACAGGAGACAGAGACTGCGGATATAGTACAGGAGACAGACAGAGACTGCGGATATAGTACAGGAGACAGACAGAGACTGCGGATATAGTACAGGAGACAGACAGAGACTGCGGATATAGTACAGGAGACAGACAGACTGCGGATATAGTACAGGAGACAGACAGAGACTGCGGATATAGTACAGGAGACAGACAGAGACTGCGGATATAGTACAGGAGACAGAGACTGCGGATATAGTACAGGAGACAATCAGAGACTGCGGATATAGTACAGGAGACAGACAGAGACTGCGGATATAGTACAGGAGACAGACAGAGACTGTGGATATAGTACAGGAGACAGAGACTGCGGATATAGTACAGGAGACAGAGACTGCGGATATAGTACCGGAGACAGAGACTGCGGATATAGTACAAGAGACAGAGACTGCGGATATAGTACAGGAGACAGAGACTGCGGATATAGTACAGGAGACAGAGACTGCGGATATAGTACAGGAGACAGAGACTGCGGATATAGTACAGGAGACAGAGACTGCGGATATAGTACAGGAGACAGAGACTGCGGATATAGTACAGGAGACAGAGACTGCGGATATAGTACAGGAGACAGAGACTGCGGATATAGTACAGGAGACAGAGACTGGATATAGTACAGGAGACAGAGACTGTGGATATAGTACAGGAGACAGAGACTGTGGATGTAGTACAGGAGACAGAGACTGGATATAGTACAGGAGACAGAGACTGTGGATGTAGTACAGGAGACAGAGACTGCGGATATAGTACAGGAGACAGAGACTGTGGATATAGTACAGGAGACAATCAGAGACTGCGGATATAGTACAGGAGACAATCAGAGACTGCGGATATAGTACAGGAGACAATCAGAGACTGCAGACAAATAGACAATAATAACTGTAAATTCAAGCATTATGTAGCATACCCATGAAGGAATACCCTTTGAGTAAAATATTCTGCTTGGCACTGTAACCTTGTCCTGGAGGGGGCCCAGAGGCAGAGCAGTGGTGATGGGAGAATCACAGCTGCCTGGAAGATGTGGAGACAGATGAACACTGGACTAAAAGCACAGCCAAGTTATCAGCTCTGCACATCTTCCTCCTTCCCCTCCAGTCTCATCTCCTCCATGTCATCCTCCCTCCAGTCCCATCTCCTCTATGTCATGTCCTCCTCCCCCTCCTCCAGTCCCATCTCCTCCTCCTCTCCTCCATGTCATGTCCTCCTCCTCCAAACAATGTCCTTCCCATCCCAAGTATGCCCCCCTCTCCTTCTCACAAATAGGTCGGTCCTCGTATCTCCCCGTGCTCACCTCGCCCTCTGTGGACACACAGCTCAATATTGAAAGTGCCCGCCGACGTCACCCCACGCAGCCGAACTCTCTCTCCACTGGAGCCTATTGGCTGTGATCTCTCCCGCCCGCCAATGAAAACTTGCTGATGCCTCAAAAGGGGGCGGGTCAGATGCACATTGCAGGAATACGACTCGCTTGATTGCGGGTATGTCACACACTTCAAAAGCTGATTGGCTTTTGATTTTTTCCACCCGCGGCACCGCCCCTTCACCTGCTTCCGCCCCGAGGCCTGGCCCCGCTGACCCTGCACACAAGGTAACAAACATCTGAACGGAGCGGAGGGGCGGGGACGGGGGCGGGGCTAAAAATCAATTATGGCAGTCGCCCTCAGTACCATCGCACGACTGCCTCTCCCGAGCAGAGCACTTGTTTTTTTATTCGACAACAAAAGTGCATGACAAACAAGAAGTCATGGCCCCAACAGCCAATCGCTTCCTCCATGGGAAATGCCATCACAGGAAATGCCATCACAGGAAATGCCATCACAGGAAATTACCTCAACACCCAACAACATACAACCACCAATAAACAATGGAAAGCAGCAGGAGGATGGACAGCCGCACTCCAAAAGACACGGAGGTCGTCTGATAAAACAAAAGCATACACCACACGATCACAGCAAAAAATCGTAAGTGCATTGCCAGCAATCTTCGTATCCTGAATGAATCCTTGATTGCACTTAGACCCACCTGGAGCGGTGAATCTTCTTTCTCAACCAATAAACAATGACTAGGGGAGTCCTGTGGGCGTGTCTGGGCAGGGACAGCATTTATGATTTTTCGCCTCCTGTACCTGGAAGCCACCTTCAACTAGACAAATGAAGCCGCATGGCAGGGGAATTATGGATGCTTTTCCTGACCATAACAATTTAAAAGCTCCCATTTTTACAGTTGGCATTAATCCTTATTCTGCGTTGTTCAGAGAACAATGCATACCCGGATTATACTACCGGTCCTGTGGATGGGAGATTGTCTACAGGGGCAACGCCACGGCCCCCTGTATGTGTTGATCAGGCACCCAGTGGTGACATGAGTGTACATCCACTTATAACCGATAATGTCTTTGCAGAGTGAACACATCCCACCCAGATGAACGTTCTGTGCATTGCATAGATGCCATTTTGCTGGCAGACATATCCCCACTCTACAAACACCTTTCTCTAACTTCAGAAAGTTTTCCACTAACAGAGGGGACTCAACCAGCATCAGTCTGCCCCAGTCAGCTCTTTAGAGCAGGCTGCGGGAGTACTAACACTGGGAGACACTTTGACAATACATATTAAATACATCTACATAACATTTACACAACAGTAGTCCAACCTCGCTAATACCAGCTAAAGTAGCAAAAAAATTACCTGGTCATAAATGGTGTAAAACCTTTTGGAGCTCAAGTGGTTAAACTGACCAAAGCACAGTAACACAGAAAACATCTATATAATCTAATAGGCAAAGCAATTTCATATCTCACCAAATGGTTTGAAAATGGAGTTCAGAGTACAGCAGTGGTTTTAAGAACTTTTTATTTACACATGTCTGTCACAATCACACTGTGCTCCTGCATTTCTCATTCCTTACAAAAGTTGACAGTCCCCCGGAGAGGCTAGAAATTGCTGAAAACGTTCGGGGTTTCCAGCGACTTGAAACATTTGGACATTTTTTTTTTCAAGCTAAACAGTTCTATGACATTTTTGGACACAGAACAGAAAAACTTTGCTCATGATGATGAAAAAAGAAAATTATAAATATGCACAACATAACCACGCAAATTTAAACAAATATTCTCAAGCATATGCAGATGTACAAGAGAGCGGTGCTGAGAACATGTGGAAGAAAGCGAAGCACTTCCACAATATCTCAGCTGCAGTGTCGGTCGAATATGGAACGCACCATGTGTCAGAATATGGTCAGGTTGGCAAAACGTTCAAAAATAAACAAGGTTCAAAAAGACTCTGATCTGTAGCAATGGCAGACCCGTAAGTCATTCTTTCAGCAGAAAAATAAATCATCAGTACATGAAACATATACAGAAATACAATTATTTATGCCAGAGATCTCAGACAGCCTGCGACAATCTGGAAAGACAGTGAATTCTCCAAATGTCCCTACCAGAGAATATTTCACAGTTGTGGTGCCAGAGAAGCTTTTATTAAGTAAACAAAAAAATATTTAATCAATAGGGTTTGAGAGTCATGACTAGGTGCAGGAATGATATACTCAACCTAAACGGACAGGAGCAAGAATAATGGGTGAGGGAAAAGCACAGAGGCAACACTCTAAGTGCAGTAAAGTGTATGAGTTTTAATGAGCAAACTGAGTCTACATACTCACAAGAGTAGATTTAAAACAGGCATGTCAGACGAATGTTGCCAGAATGTCTGGGAAGGGAATCCATCTGTGGCCTATAAACTGGTGAAGTGGAGCGGGTTGTGCTGTGATCTTCGTCGCTTCCGGACCTCGAGCACACAGGGAGCCGCGTGGATGACGACACGTCCGGGTAAGCGGTGGGCTGGGTGGATGACGACACTTCCGGATTGACAGTGGACCAATAGACGACACATTTGCGGAGCATGCACTCCTTCTTCAGGCCTCTATGTTTTAGGTATTTTTCAGTTTGCTGGTCCAACACTGAGGCTGGTGCAAGCGCCAACTCTTTTCTATGCAGGAATAATGGGGTTTGCTTTACATTTTTTGTCGATATGTTTGATAGTGTGCTTTTTAAAAACTCAATGAGCGATCCTAGAATGTCTTTATTACCTCTATTCATGAGACAATCAATTCAAATGGCTCTAAATTTAAAACATGAAGGGTTTTGCAGCTACCTTTAGGTGTTTGGATGATGGCAAAAAAAAAAAAAAGAGACAAGAAATCCCTCCCTGGGCATAACTATGCCTTCCAGTTAAGACTTCAGTTTTTGTAGCAAGCCAAGAACCATCCAAGACACAGAGTATCTTCATATCCATTACACACCAAAACAGATTAGACCCCTCATGCAGCAGCGAGCAAATCTCACCGCCCAAAGAAAGCATCCTCAGTGCCTTTAACATTCATATGGTAAAAATTTGTAAAGGTATGAACTGAAGACCAAGTAGCAGCTTTAAAAGCTTTACCTATCGAAGTAGGATATCGAACAGGCCAGGAACCAATAACACTTTTGGTAGAATGTGCCATCACCATAATCAGGTGAACTTTGCCCTTCAGGTCATAGGCTTGATCAATAAGCTGATGGATCTAGAATGGTTGATGTGGAAGCTGTGGAACCCTTCCGTGGGCCTTCAGGAAGCACAATGAGGTAAACGTACAAGGCACAGCAGTTATTTCAGGTACCAAATGACAGAATGAACAACATTAAATGAATAAAGAAAGTTTTCCCCTGGCATCTGCGACTTGTAAAAGGGAGACGTCAACACAACAGTCTGGCTGATGTGAAAAGAAGAAAAACACCTTTGGCAAGAAAAAAAGCCAAGTCCAAAGTCTTACCTTGTCTCTATGAAATCAGCAGGAATTGTTCCTTTCAGGAAAGAGCACCCAATTATGAGACTCTCTTTGAGCTAAAATAGTGGCAACAAGAATGAAAAGGAATATTCCAAATAGGTTCAATGAAGATTTCTGCAAAAACAGAATACCAAATTGAGGTTCGAGAGAGTCAATGAAGTCAACCAGTGGAACAATACTCAAATGTACGGGGTATGCACCAAACAGTAGAAAGAAATTGGTCTCAGGAAAAAAAGACTGCTAATGGCGAACTATGACCCCTAAATGTACTCAAGACCAAAACCTGACTGACTCCAAATTAGAGGAAAGCCAGGAATGCGACACGCAACATATCAAAGAAAAAGAAAACGCTGAGCTTTATAAACATGCAAAATAAGATATCAAAATCCTCTGAAAAATCTTACACAAAGTGGCCGAATCAGAGTATTCACTGTCTAGTCTGTCTGCTGACAGATTCACATTGTCCGAGTACCATTCTCCTGGGCCAGGCTGTGGTTATCAGAATCACCGGGACGCCTGCCACTGCACGCCTGCCTTCTGCAAAACTGATGAAGAAGTTGGAAAGGCGTAAATCAGGGAACTGATCTCACAGCATCACCAGAGAATCCACTGCAAATGCTCGTAAAACCGTGGTCCTGGCTATGAACCTGTCCAGTTTCACATTGAATCTGGATGCCAATATATCCACATTAGGGATGTCATTACCGTGGCAGAGCTCCTCAAACACCCCTGGGTGAAGAGCCACTCGCCCAAAGTCAGTTGTTGAGTACTGAAAAAAAGCCACCTGACAATTTTTCACGTCTGGAATGTAGACAGCCGACAGAGTGGGAACATGAGGTTCTGACCAAGATAGGATGAGAGTAATTTCCTTTTGACTCACCCAACTTTTCTTGCCTCGTTGACTGGGAGGCCCTTCAGGTGCACTAACCCATGCAGAATGCCAAGGCAAATCCCCATCAATTCCAAGATGCTGATGGGTAAAAACCTATTCTGTAGCGACCAAGTCGAGAGAATGCCTGGAACTCATACCCAGCCCATTAGGACCTCCAAGAAAGAGGGAGAATTTGTTTTTCCCTATTCTGAAATCCCTAAGGGTGTCCACCAGTCCAGAGTCTCATCCTGGGGTTCAACTTCATTGGGGACTCCAAACACTGTGTCCTTTTGTACCAATGTGTTACAGACATTCCCTTAGAGGGCAATAGAATGAAACTAAGCAAAATGAGCTTCCTCAAAAGGAGGCCACCATCTTTCAAAAAATCCTCAGGCAAAGCTAAACTGAGGGCTGCATCGGTGTATGAAACCCACATGAGCTTGCAAAACAAGGCATTGGTCTTGAGTGAGAAAAACTCTTAAGACCAAATCTTTGTTCTCTCCAGAATCAAGGCTCTTGTTGAGATAGGCAATCCACAAAGGCATGTTCCGTCTCTCAGTGAACTCACTTTCCATGGGGTTTTGCTGAGCTAATCTTTTTGACGGAACAAACACCTCGTCAGGGTAAGCTCAATCTCATGTAAAAATAATTCTTCAAACAAGGATGTACACAAAAGGACGGAGGATGTTGTGGTGGATGTCTCAATCCAAATTCTTTAACTTTGGAGTAGAGGACTATTAGGAGTTTTAAAATGGCCCGAACCACGTTCACAAGAAAACTCAGAAAGGCCTTCTGGGTATGAGACAAAACCTGACCCTGGGGTTCCTCCAAAGAAGATTCCTAGTATAATGATTCTTCCATATTCCATTCAGGAACTAGACTCCCACTCTGGGGATCACTGCCCTGGACCTATATAGCCCTGGAATGTACAATAAAGTAATTACATTTTTTGCTGAATTCCACCTTTAAAGCTGAACTCCAGGGAAACTAAAAATGGTGTGCCAATACTGCAAGGCTTGACTGTTCATTTAGGTCTAGAGGGCAGCAGAATGCTTACCCGATCTGCTTCTACAGGCTCCCGGAACTTCAAAACCAGCCCCTACAGCCTCTTCTTCTCTAAAAAAACAGGCAGTCTGAGGTCCTGACAACATAGCCCTGCATTGAACATGACAAGGTCAGGGAACATTCCGCTGCTGGAGCATGGGGAGCACAGTCTGCCAGGGAAGGGATGATCAGATAAGTAAAATAGCCTTTACCATTCCCTAGACTAAACGAGCACTTAATCCTAGTAGTGTGGGCAAAGTCCACCTGCAACCAAGAATGTTCAGGCTTCCCAGAGTTCAGCTTTAAGTGTATGTAAACCCCCACAATGAAAGTCTCCTATTTGCATTCTTTTGGTTAAATATACAATTGGCAGATTTGTTATTTGTTTTGCCCTGACATGCAATTTGTAAAAAGCAGTGTAGTCCCTGGGCCTGGGAACGCCTGTACATTCATTCAGCGCAATAGCTGTATATCTCCATAGAGAGATCCAGGCAACTGCTGCCCTTTGACTGCTAGTCTCATGAAATCTGGAGCAAGCTTTAGGGATTTCACTACAGTGGCTGCTCATTGTTCTTCGTGCTGGTGAGTAAGCTGTACATTTTCACTAAAATAATTTACTTTTTTTATATCGTACAACCAATCTAGAAAGTTTACAAACATAACCTTTCACCTTTTCTATCTCTATCTACTAAGTGCTGTATTTGGAACATCAAGGATCTACCAATTAAAAGGTAAGATCTTGATAAAATTTGACTAATATTACTGGCCTCTATGCTTAAAGAGTTTTATCAAAAAGGCACCAATGACATCCCTTTAACTACTTCTCGCACAGCCTAGCTTATTGTCAAATGATGCCCTAGTGGGACATTTGTTGTTCCAGGTGAACGTCATATGATGTCCTCCCGAGACGCGTTTTGGCACTGTCACCAGCTGTGTCCACTGGATACAGCAAATGACTAATAAGTGTACTGGCCCGCTGACAGTAGCATGTGATTGCTGTGACCAATCACAGCAGATCACAAGACAATCTGTCGGATTCCTTTCATGCCATTCATTGTGCACAACCCTGTTGCTGGCTGCGATTGGTCACAGTGATCACATGGTAAAGACTGGGCCAATATTAGCCCATCTGTACCATGTGATTAGCTGTGGCCAAAACTCGCCATGCCTCATACTAAATACTTTGGACTGTCTACTTTCCAAAAAAGGGTAATTTGGGGATATCTGTCCTGGCATTTTCGGGCCTCAAGAAATGAGATAGGCCGTCAGTACATCAGGATTGATAAATTTTTTAGATATATACCATAGTCTGTGAACTCTATAACTTTTCTATAGACTAAATAATATACACTGATTTGGGTTATTTTCACCGAAGAGATGTAGCAGAACACAGTTTGGCTTAACCACTTCATTACTGGGCACTTAAACCCCCTTCATGCCCAGACCAATTTTCAGCTTTCAGTGCTGACGCATTTTGAATGACAATTGCGCAGTCATACAACACTGTACCCAAGTTATATTTTTATCCTTTTTGTTCCCCACAAATAGAGCTTTCTTTTGGTGGTATTTGATCATCTCTGCGATTTTTATTTTTTTGCGCTATAAACAAAAAAAGACAGAAAATTTGGGGGGAAAAAAAGACATAATTTTTTACTTTTTGTTATAATAATATCCCAATTTTTTTTTAAAAAAAATATTTTTTTCCCCGGTTTGGGCCGATTTGTATTCTTCTACATATTTTTGTTAAAAAAAAAAAAAAAATCGCAATAAGCGTATATTGATTGGTTTGCACAAAAGTTATAGCGCCTAAAAAATAGGGGATAGATTTATGATTTATTTTTTTAATTTTTTACTAGTAATGGCGGCAATCTGCGATTTTTTTTTTCAGGCCTGCGATACTGAGGCAGACGTATCGGACACTTTTGAGACAAATTTGGGACCATTCACATTTATACAGTGATTAGTGCTATAAAAATGTACTAATTACTGTATAAATGTGACTGGCAGGGAAGGGGTTAACACTAGGGGGTGAGGAAGGGGTTAAATGGGTTCTAACTGTGTGGGGGGAGGGGACTGACTGGGGGAGGTGACCGATGCTGTGTCCCTATGTACAAGGGACACAGATCGGTCTCCTCTCTCCCTGACAGGACGTGGAGCTCTGTGTTTACACACAGAGCTCCACGTCCCTGCTGTGTCACCGCCGATCGCGTGTACCCGGCGGACATCGCAGCCACCAGGTACACGCATCGGCTTCCCAGCAATGCGCCAGGCACAGTGTTTCCCCGCTGCGTGCCCCCCCAGCAGCGCGCACGGGGAATGTCAACAACAGGACGTCCAAAGTCGTCCACTCGGCACTTGAGAGCCACTCTGTGGATGTCTTGTCTATAGCGTGGATCTCAAGTGGTTAATATTATGAAGGAAGATTTATTTGCAAAATTTTATAGCGAAGAATGAATTTTATAAACAAAGAAAAAGGCTTTTTTATTTTCAAATTGTTTGGCCTTTTTTTATTTAGCATAAAATAAAAAACCCAGTGGTGATTAGATACCACCAAAATAGTTGCATGACTGCGCAATTGTCAAAGTATGACAGCGCTGGCTGCTGAAAATTGGCTGGGGCAAGAAGGAGGTGAAAGTGTCTGGTATTAAAGTGCTTAAAGTGGTTGTATAGTCAAAAAATGTCACTTTCTATTTATAAGTCCATGTCATTATTTTAAAAAGTTTGCAAGTAGCCTTTTTTCTTTTACCTGTATATTTCTTAACTTATTGCTGCATTCTCGAGTGGGGACGTGTACCGCGCATGCGCCGGATCCGGCAAGCTGAGTCTCAGGCTGGACAAATTCTTTGCTTATGTCGGGGCTGCGTCATTTCCTCATGCAGACGTCAGCCCCGACATCCCGCAATGCTTCGGCCCGGTTCTCACCTAGAGCATGATAGTCATCACGTGACCTAGGCTTGCATATTGTGATCGCAGTGCACACGCGCGGGATTTATGAATCAGGAAGGAACTGTGGGCGGAAATTCTCACTGTGAAAGACGCGTTAGACCACATTAGAGATGGTGTAGGCTCACTACAGAAATGACATGTCACAAAATCGGTGATTAATACAGTAAGACTAGTAATGTGATATATTATATAGGGATCAATCGATGTAGAAATACAAGGTCTTTAAGAATATGTAAAGAGTTTGGATGTTACCAGAGGGTTTACAACCGCTTTAAATATAAATATCTCCTGGAATAGCTCATGAGAGCAGAAAACAAACACATCTATAGGGTATACCTGCTTTCCCAACCCAAAAAAACATATCCGGCCTGCTTCTCAGCACCGCACCTCATATCACTCTATTGTACATGTTCCCAGACAATCTAAAAACTGCATGTGCTGTACAGGAATGGTGATTACGGCTTCTGGCACTGAATAAACTAAATATGAGAAGCAGCACAATTTTACTTTTTTTTTATTACAAAGCTGTATGTATTTTCATTTATGTAGCAAATTGTTTCTCCATGTTCTTTCATATAGGGGTTTTATGGAAGCTAATTATTAACAAATGTGCATCAATGTACACCAAGTTACAAAAGCAAAATGTATCTCCCATCTCAATGCCACCGAACTGGTGTGCAAATCTACAAACTCTACTTTTGAAGAGGTTTAAAGCCCAACCCCAGCTTAAAGGGGTTGTAAAGGTAAAAAAAAAAAAAAATCCCTAAATAGCTTCCTTTACCTTAGTGCAGTCCTCCTTCACTTACCTCATCCTTCGATTTGGATTTTAAATGTCCTTATTTCTTCTGAGAAATCCTCACTACCTGTTGGAGAAAGGCTCTTGAGGGGGGAGGGGGCGAGCAGGAGTGTCAGGACACTTTACTTAGCAGATAGAGAAAGGTGTGTGTTAGTGGGTGTCCTGACACTCCTGCTTGCCCCCTCCCCCCTCAAGAGCCTTTCTCCACACCAGGGAGAAAGCCTTGCATTACTGTGTGTAGTTACAGACAGAAGAACAGGAAGTGAGGATTTCTCAGAAGAAATAAGGACATTTAAAAGCAAAATGGAAGGATGAGGTAAGTGAAGGAGGACTGCACTAAGGTAAAGGAAACTAGTTAGGGGGATTTTTTTTTACCTTTACAACCCCTTTAAAGAATAAGTTTACTTTGTTTGAAAGTGCACTTATTCTTTTTGCCCCCTCTGCTGACCGAACAGATCCTCCCCCCTTCCACAGATACGTACTTATTGAGATCCAACAATCGCAGCCTCCGGTGTTTGTTGAAATACAATGCTGCAAGTCCTTCCCCTCTAGGGGTGCGTGTGCCGTACAGCCACATAGAAGTTTACAGGAGACAAAGGTAGGCAAGACTCATAGAAATATATGGGGCTCTACTTTGCAGGTGCGACCAAGGAGAAGGGACTTTCAGCCCTGGTTCACATTGGAGTGATTTGTCATGCAATTTGACATGTCAAGTCACCAGCAATTGCCCCATACGTATAGGTGTGAGGCCGCATTTGCGGCACTGCATTGATTCCCAACAGTCTTTTCTGTACTACTTTTGGCTGGGATTTCCATAGACATCTGTGAAGCAACCCTCACAGCTGTCTCTAAAATCACCCCCAAAGTCGTGACCGACATGCGGGAAAGAAATCGTGTTTCATTCCCGCTGTCAGAGTAAACACAGGTTTAGCGCTAGATATAAACAAAAAACAAGCTGCGGGAAACAGATCTTAACAAGAATAAATCTGCACAGGGGGGAGAGTTGGATCTGTTGGGTCAGAGATGGAGAGGCAAAAAGTGCACTTGGTTTCAAATTGCAATTATTCTTTAAAGAAGAGGTCAATCCTGGGCGGAAAAAAAACAAGTCAGCAGCTACAAACACTGTAGCTACTGACATTTAATATTAGGGCACTTACCTGTCCAGGGAGCCCGTGATGTCGGCCACCCAGCCGGTATTCGGATCGACTATGGGGTGCTGCCACCGCCATTTCTGGTAAGGGAACCCGGCAGTAAAGCCTTTTCGGGGTTCACAGCGGTTTACCTACTGTGCATACGCGAAGCATTCTGCGATTTCTAATTAGCCCAGGGGAGGAGGGGGGGCCAAACTTTGAGGAGATCAAACTTAAGTACTTCCTGTGTGGGTGGGGTTATATAGGGGAGGACTTTCTGTCTGTCTGTTCCTGCCAGTGTTCATTCACCTCCAATGGCACATAATCCAGACAGTCATGATTATGGCCCTTCACTGCACGATAAAACTTGATGCAATACTTACTTCTCCAGCACCGTACCCTGCAGACTCACTGCTCTATGATCCAGTGCCGATCCTCTTGTTTTATTACAGCCTGGCAATGAAATGGCACTTTTGCTCTGACAGGGACATAATACAACTGCTGACTGGTTCTCTTTATGGTATTGATAAAAATATATCACTTACCAGAGCTATGTCATCTCGGCCACAGTCTAAGGCAGCAATCATCACCTGTTCATGTATTATCCATACTGCAAAGCAAGAGACACTAATTTAGCAAGTTATTAAAGCCAGCCAACACAAAAAATTTAAAATATACAAAGTAAAAAAAAATAAGTACCAAAAGTAGATTGGACTGATTTTTTTGTACAACAAATATACAAATAAATGACAAGAAACTAAATCACAAGGCCCCTTAAACATCCAAGATCAGTTAACCTTATCTAGTTTTTCTGATGGTATGTAATGTGTAAAGTTGGTCATACACTGTACAAACCAGGGCTCGGCAAAATCCAGATGCCAGGTCGCAATTGCGACAAGAAATTGTGACCTGGTGCCCGCCGGTAATTAAGGCCGCCGTGATCGCGCGGCAGGGGAGGTGGGAGGCGCACGGAGGCACTGTTATGCACGGAGGCATAACAGTGCCCCACAAAATGCAGTGTCGCCTTGCCCCATCAAATGCAGTGTCGCCTTGCCCCATCAAATGCAGTGTCGCCTTGCCCCATCAAATGCAGTGTCGCCTTGCCCCATCAAATGCAGTGTCGCCTTGCCCCATCAAATGCAGTGTCGCCTTGCCCCATCAAATGCAGTGTCGCCTTGCCCCATCAAATGCAGTGTCGCCTTGCCCCATCAAATGCAGTGTCGCCTTGCCCAATCAAATGCAGTGTCGCCTTGCCCAATCAAATGCAGTGTCACCTTGCCCAATCAAATGCAGTGTCATCTTGCCCAATCAAATGCAGTGTCACCTTGCCCCATCACTCCAGACTCACCATGCCTTGATGCTGGTTCACACACACACACACACACACACAGCGGACATCTCCCATAGTGTATTACGGAGCTGGGTGTGTTTTCGGCGGCTCCGTGTAACAGGATCCCGCCCCCTAGACTGGCTCGTGTGATAGGCGTTTCACTGAATCAATCTACTACCACACAAGGTCTAGGGGGCGGGATCTTGTTAAACGGAGCCGCCAAACACAGACCCAGCTTAGTAACCAACCGTGGGAGATGTGTGCCCCGCCGGCAATGCCGCTCCGTGTGCCCCGCCGGCAATGCCGCTCCGTGTGCCCCGCCGGCAATGCCGCTCCGTGTGCCCCGCCGGCAATGCCGCTCTGTGTGCCCCGCCGGCAATGCCGCTCCGTGTCCTGCTCTGTGTCCCCCGCCGGCCATGCCGCTCCGTGTCCCCCGCCGGCCATGCGTCCGCTTGTGGAATGCCGACAAACTTTTACCTTTTAAAATCTCCATAGGCGACGTTTAAAAAAATTCTACAGGTTGCATGTTTTGAGTTACAGAGGAGGTCTAGAGCTGGAATTATTGCTCTCGCTTTAACAATCGCAGTGATACCTCACATGTGTGGTTTGAATACCGTTTACATATGCGGGCGCTACTCACGTATGTGTTCGCTTCTGCGCGCAAGCTCGTCAGGACGGGCCTCGTTTTCTGGCTCCTAACTTTTTTAGCTGGCTCCGCGATTCCAAGCAAATTTGTCAAACCCTGGTACAAACTGTGGCCAAATCCTCAAGAAATTTGCTTAGTGGTTGGTAACCTCCTGCCAGACATCCTTCCAAGAAAAATCAAAGAAGCCAAGCAGAAAAAAGTCAACCAAACAGCAGCTGCATCCAATCAGATGCTGCCACTGTTTGGGTATTTTGACAGTTGGCTGTTAAAAGAGAAGGTGCCTCTACACTGAGAACCGAGTGATCGAACAGAGAGCTGCAGACTGTCAGTCACAGCTCTCTGCTCTGCCCACTACTCGCTCACTGGAGTGCTGGGCCGTTGAGGGGCCGTGGTGCCCGGCTCAGGCCCTTATTATAGGCTTACCTGTAGCAAAAAGTGGTTTCTAAGGTTTTACAATCACTTTAAGGCTAGGTCTATAACTGGGCTTTTCCAAGCAGTAAAACTCTAGTAATTTATAAATTAATTTATAAAGTAAATAAAATATCCACTCACTTAAGAGACCAAAACAGAGAAAAAAATATTTCTAAATACAATCAAAGCTTTTTTTAAAGAATCTCAGCAACAGTGAAACAGTACAAAGAAAGAATATGTAATTGTACTGGTAAAAAAAAAAAGAGAAAAAGCGAGGTAAAAAACGAGGTCTAGGCAGAACCAAAACAAGGCCAAGATCAAGTAGGATCTACGGTATTAGAGTGTGTCGGGAAAATATGCAGACCAGGGAGGCGGAGGACCGTTATCTATCATTCACATCTATGTATATATTCAGGAATGATTACAATGTTGGGAAAAGCAAAAGAAGAATGATAACGATTCAAATCCAGGCTGCCTTCAAAAAGACACGACAACTTTCCATTCTTTTTAACACAGAATGAAAGAGATGGTTTAGAAAAGACTTTAAGTCTATGGCAAGCAGGATAATACTTCACAGATTCCTCAATTCATGCTAAAAGACACACATCGCTTTTGTGATGTCATTCTGAAAATGTTCCCCAACAATAGTCAAGCTGTACTTCCACCTTGAATAGGATAACATGCTTCTTAGGAGGCATCTGCTGGGATCTTTTATGTTCCAGGAAAAAATTACATTAAAGCAACATTAACATTAAAAGCAGGTGTTAGAACTGAGGCTTTGGGTGCCACATTCAATTTAATTGTGTAATCTGTAGCAGGACCAAAACGAATCCTAAAGGGCACCAAGGCCAGGCATATGAGGGATAGCAATTTATGTAAATTATGCAATTTTTCTATTAATCACAGGTCAATGTTGATGGGGAATTCCCTTCCCTCTTTGCTGGGAGGTTTCTCCAACTTCAGAATAAATTGCTGAACTGCCCAAATATTGATCCATCTATGGCCAGCTTAACAGATGGACCCGCTAGGCACCTTGTATAAACTTTATTAGCTATATACAGTATACAGTGCTGGGGGAACAAAAGTCAGGGTAAGCGCTACTCAGCCATTCACAGGAAGCTTTGTATCCTATAAATCAGGGGTGCCCAACCTTTTGAAGAACGAGGGCCACTTAAGCAACTTGGTAATCAGTCGAGGGCCACAATGAGCGAAGCGGGTTAATGACAGATCACGACTACTCTATAGGTCCTCCGACCCGCCCAGATGAAAGGGGACAAATTCCCTTCTGTTTTCGGCTTGGAGGTAGGCGGTCATAAACACACATCTGTCGCTCTATAGAGGTGAATTGAGGGTCCCATTTTGTCGGGCTGATCGTGTGAAAAGGGCCTAAGACTGCTTTCACACTTATGTGCTGCGGTTTACCCAGACTGTGGGTGCAGCGTAGTGCACCTGTGTCTATACTGCGGGTTAGCTGAACTTTGCCATAGAGTCCACCTGTGGCAAAAGCCGGCACTTTAGAGGAAGCATCGGCTTATGGGGCTCTGCTCCGCCTCCGCTTTCTTCCTCTACCACCAGCTTCATTCACAACACTGATACTGTGGTATGGTGGGTCGGCAACCTGCGATCTGGGCTTGCCAACCCACCATTCCAGAGCAGGAGGTCGCGGGCCACATCAGAGGGCCACTGGTTGGCCACCCCTGCTATAAATGATCACAAGCTTCTATTGACTCGGCTAGCTGAAGTAGCCAAAGTCGCAGAAGGCGACTTATCTTGGTTCTCCTCTTTTTTGGAAAACCGATCTCAAATAGTGAAGTTAGGACCTTTCACTTCTGAGAAACACACAGTATCGTGCGGAGTCCCTCAAGGATCCCCTCTGTCGCCGGTGTTATTCAACATCTATCGTCGTCCTCTTTTTGATATCATCAGCAGCCAAAAACTGCTGTATCACTCATATGCAGACGACAAGCAACTATATTTTCGCATTTGCAATAAAAAGGATCACCACCTCAATCTAGAGACATGCCTCTCTTTGATGGAGGACTGGATGACAAAGAGTTATCTTAAACTCAACGGAGCGAAAACAGAACGTCTCCTGTTTCACGCCAAGCGTAGGAATCAACCTGCAACAACTTGGACCCCCTGCCCATTCTGGGCAAAATCATTACCCCTAGCGCCAAAGTCAAAATTCTTGGGGTCATCTTCGACTCCTACATGACAATGGACGCACAAATAGGGTCAGTAGTCAGCGGATCTCACCATCTGCTGCGCCTACTACGCAGACTTATTCCTTTTATTCCCAAAGAAGACATAGTGGTCGTGGTGGGAACAATTGTAAACTCCAGACTGCACTATGCCAATGCCCTTTACCTCGGACTCCCCAAGTACCAAATCGCTCGTCTACAAGTCGTTCAAAACACGGCCGCTAGACTTGTGACTGGGAAAAAACCTTGGGAATCAATCTCACCTTCACTGAGATCCCTTCACTGGTTACCAGTAAAAAACAGAATTACTTTTAAAGCAGTCTGTCTAACGCATAGATGTATCCATGGGAATGCTATCCATTATTTATGCGAAAAAATAAAAGCTCATAATCCCAATCGCGTTCTGCGATCCACCAATCAAAATCTACTCCAGATACCGAAAGCCAACTACAGGTCCAAAGGAGATAGAAGATTCGCGGTCCAAGGACCCAGACTATGGAACGCTTTACCAACCAGCATTCGGTTGGAGGAGAACCACCTAGCATTCAGGAGAAAGATCAAGACTCATCTCTTTTGATACCAAAGGAGACAGGAACAACTAGCGCCCAGAGGCGATTAAGTTCGCATGTGCCGCGCTATATAAGTTTTTCATTCATTCACAAAAGATTCCTACGATTGGCTAAGGCAGGGATTGTGATGTAAATCCACCTGCCTCAGCCAGAGGAAGCTTTTTATTCATTCATAGAAGACAAAGCATCCTGTGAAGGGCTGAGCAGCTCTCTGCCCGACTCTTGTTCCCATCCTCCAGCCAGAACACAGCGCTGTATACTCTATTAGCTGATGCTACTTACAGTTTATAAAGCACTCACACCAGGAATATCTGTTCGTAAAGGAAATAGTCCATTTGGGCCAATCTACAGGTAGGAACGTAGTCACTCTCTTCAAAGATGGATAAAGGGGATTTGAAGCATGCACAGCAGTGCACATGACTGCAACATGCACTGCTTGTTCCTAACAAAACGGAACTGAGGGGGGAAAAGAGGTTCAGGAGCTCATGGGAAAACGTTACAAGAAAGCAAATACAGTAAGAAATTATTTAATGAAAGAAACATTACAGGGTCATTAATTAGTGGCTGTGTATGGATTTGTTTTTGAAAATTAAGGATATCTTTTAGTGTAATTTTGATCTCTTCCCGCTGGCAATACACATATATGCAGGCACTTGGTGGGCGGACTTGAACACTGATAGGCCACATAGAGGAGTCCTATGTAAACCCTTCTCTGTGCTTAGAGCACACACTCTGTGTGCTCCTAGCACAGTCCCCGACGCACATGCCTGAAGAACAAAACATTTCACTCTCTTGTATGTCATGTGATCATACTTTAATAAAAATCATTTTTGAAGATCTGTGGTGTGCTGACAATTATCTACACTGTGTCACACTTGGTAACACAGGGCTTGACAAATTTGCTTGGAATCTAGGAGCCAGCTAAAAAAGTTAGGAGCCAGAAAATGCGCCCCGTCCCGACGAGCTCGCGTGCAGAAGCGAACACATACGTGAGTAGCGCCCGCAAATGTAAACGGTGTTCAAACCACAAGTGAGGTATCACCGCGATCGTTAGACCGAGAGCAATAATTCTAGCTCTAGACCTCCTCTGTAACTCAAAACGTGCAACTTGTAGATTTTTTTAAACGTCGCCTATGGAGATTTTAAAGGGTAAAAGTTTGACGCCATTCCACGAGCGGACACAATGTTGAAGCGTGACATGTTGGATATCAATTTACTCGGCGTAACAATATCTTTCAGAATAAAAAAGAAATTGGATAACTTTACTGTTTTATTTTTTAAATATTTATTTTTTATTTTTTTACCCAAAAAAGTGCGCTTGTAAGACCGCTGCGCAAATACGGCGTGACAAAGTATTGCAACGATCGCCATTTTATTCTCTAGGGTGTTAGAATAAAAAATATATATAATGTTTGGCGCCCGCTCACAGAATGAAGAGCTTGGGACTTCACAAGGCCGCGGCCTCAATTACCGGCCGTTGCGGACCCGCCGCGATCGCACGGCGGGGGCGCACGGAGACACAGGATCAGCTTCGGCTGCCGACATCACGGGCGCACTGGACAGGTAAGTGGCCACATATTAAAAGTCAGCAGCTGCAGTATATGGACCTCCGCTTTAAGTTACTGTAATCACTAGGGTTGTCCCGATACCGATACTAGTATTGGTATCGGGACCGATACCAAGCATTTGCCCGAGTACTTGTACTGTCAGCGGTGATCAGTGCATGGGGAAGTTACAGGCACCAATCACCACTATATAGATTTAAATGTAATCAATCTAGGTGCTTGTAATTCCCCCACACACGATCACTGCTGACTGTCCCATGTCCTCCTTCAGCCCCCCTCTGTTTTGCTGGAGTCTAGCTCCCTCTGTTTCCCCCGCCGTGTTTCTCTCTCCCTCCGTGCCCCGCCCCCCCGTGTTTCTCTCTCCCTCCGTGTATCCCGCCGTCTCCTTCCGTGCTCCTCCTCCACCCCCCCGGAACTGTCAGGATGGAGAGCGGGGTAGGAGCCGGTAAATCCGGCTCCTAACTGCTCCGAATGGACAGAGTCAGTGATCACTGACTCTGTCCATTCACATAACTGAAACATCCTAACCTTCTGTGATTACAATGTTTCAGTTTATGAATGAAGAGAAGACGCTGTCTTCCCTTCATTCATTTTCAGCGCAGCTGATGCTGCTGAGAAAGGGACTAGTCCTTTCTCTGTCTCAAAGGGGAGATGTCAGAGGTCAAGACCCCTGATAGCTCACCAAACCCCCCCAATAGGGCTGAAAAAAAAAAAAATTGTAGAAAAAAATAAAATTAAAATAAAAAACACACTGACACGGCCCCCCCCCCCCCTAAAAAAAAAAAAAAAGCATTATAAATAAAATAAAAAAAATGTAAAACACATTGTTAAAGATAAAAAAAATAAAAAATACTGACACATGTGATTAAAAAAAAAGTATCGTATTCGGTATCGGCAAGTACTTGAAAAAAAGTATCGGTACTTGTACTTGGTACTGGTACTCGGTCTTAAAAAAGTGGTATCGGGACAACCCTAGTTATCACGATTCGGGGGCATCATATTGATAATTGTGACGTTATCCATTAAAATAAAACAAAAATATGAGCGGATCAATCCATAGACATCTATCAGAATAGAGACATCTTCTATGTAATATTGAACCACACCGAGGGATTTACGCTACCAATAGAGACCCCAGGCTGGGATATCAACCATATGCGCATATCAATCTCCTATAATTAGAGATCACGTCCATCTGGTAAGCGGCAGTGTTATTGTTTGGTGGAGGCACTATCCTGTCAGCACTTTTTCCTGGACTATTGGATTCGTTGAACACTGGGGATTTTTTTTAATTATATTCACATTTCCTGACGCATTCATGGCAGCACACACTGGGTTGTGACTCCCCCCCCCACAACCTGACAGGATTGGTTAGCTATAAATTTGAAGGGGAGACGCCCCGCACCATTCTCTTTTTTTATCCTCACCTGACAAGATTGGACGAACAAGCAAGAAGCATGCCTCTTACCGCAAATCGCCCCAGCAGGTTCAGCCTCTCCTGTTTGGAAGTCCCTCCTGTACAGTCTCTAAATGAGCTTTATGGTGGGAACCCCGTTCTGGTGGTCTCAGGGGCTCTGGAATTATACTGGCATCTGTAGCAAGTTTTAAAGAAGCTTCAAATCTCGCAGTGGCCCCCACTTTCGCTCTGTCTTTCCTTCCAGTGCAGTGTGTGCTTCCACAAAGGTATTTGTATCATTACATTTACCACCTAAGGTTAGTCCGTTTTGTACCTTTGTCTGCCTGTTGTTTTTTTCTCAGCTCTGCTGAGCCCTGTGGTTCCTCTGACACCCCATATTCTCGGGGTCACCGCTGCGTACCTCTTGGCGCTCTGCGCATGCGTGCAGCTCAGTGAAGACGCCGCCTGTCTCCTCTGCCCTCTTCCAAAATGGCGCCGGGCGAGCGGGACGCTTCTGCGCATGCGCGCGTCATTAAAAAAGAAGGAAAAAAGAAACAGTCCTATTGCTCTGTAGTTCTGGCTGCAGCCCTGCTGCTCTGCTCTACTCAGAGTGAAGATTGCACCAGGTGTGGGCAGGCATGTCCCAGATCAGCCTGGGCTAATTGATTACACACACAAAAAAAAAAAAAAGGAACAAATAGGATAGAAGATATAATACATTTATATATTAATTTAGAACATACCATAGGAGAAAGTGTATCCATAATTAAAGCGGATGGTTCACCATAAAAAAATATTAAAAGCCAGCAGCAACAAATACTGCAGCTGCTGACTTTTAATATTAGGACACTTACCTGTCCTGGAGTCCAGCGGCGTCCGCAGCAGAGGATGAGCGATCGCTCGTCACCCTGCTGTTCTCCCCTCCATCCACGGCGAGGGAACCAGGAAGTGAAGCGCTCCGGCTTCACTGCCCGGTTCCCTACGGCGCATGCGCGAGTCGCGCTGCGCCCGCGATTGGCTCCCGCTGTGTGCTGGGAGCTGAGAGTTCCCAGCACACAACGGGAAAAGCCCGTCTTTTGCCCGAGACTGCGGGCCGGAAGTGGGTGCGGATACCTGTCTTTAGACAGGTATCTGCACCCCCCTCCCCCCTGAAAGGTGTCAAATGTGACACCGGAGGGGGGGAGGGTTCCGATCAGCGGATCTTCACTTTAGGGTGGAGATCCGCTTTAAACAATTAATATAATCCAAAAAAAACAAAACGATAGATATATGTATATAAAATTACTATATTAATTTAATAAATAGAAATGTTGGGGGGGAACATATTGTAATGTTTTCCCTTCTCTCTTTTTTTTTCCCCACCTTTTCGGGCTGTCTCTCTGCTATCCTCATGGGGGCCACTGCCCTCGCAGACCACCATCAGCTGACCAGGTATAGAGGCCGTCCAGAAGGTGGTAAGTAGAGGGGAGACAAAAAAGAGAGCCTGGCCACTGACGCTACAGTTTTGGTAGCCCTATCGGGTCAAGAGACGCAAGTTTGCGGCACAGAGGGAGATTCTAGCCATGCTTCCGGCAGAAGGCGCAAGAAGTCGCTCAAGGTTACCCTCTTGATTTCTTCAATCAAGGCATAGCCGCTCGCGTCACAGCACTCCCGTCATAGTCGGTCCCACCGCAGACGATTAGCTTCATCCCAGACAGAACTATCTTACCCGCACCACGGCAAATGTTTGCCAAATATGAGGGGCGCCAGCCTTGCCAGGGGAATTGGCCTGCCGCTCGTGCTTCATTGAAGTAACCAAGGATTCAGAGGCCAGAGTAGATACTGAGCTCCTAGGAGAATCGCCACAGGGATCATATGTGGGCGATGCTTCCCTAAGCACATCGCACGGCCGTTACGCCAGGCTGCAGTAACCCTCTCTAAGAATGAGGAGTGTGAGCAGGCGTCGGACTGTCTCTTTTTGGTTGAACCATTTGCCCATTCAGTCAAGGAAGCGATCGGCTGGGAGGAGGTTATGGCAGAACTTCTGAAGGTTCAGAAATATTTCCCGGTGCTGAAAAGGGGGTCCAGAATCATTTCCCTTCATCGAAGAGCTGGAAAACCTCATAAAGGATAAGTGGGGGGGATCGCATAAGCGGCCCAGTATGAGCAACAAGTTTGCAGATTGTTCCCCTTGTGGGAGTCTAAGATCGATTCTTTGATCAATGCAACTATGGTCGATTCATCTTTAATGCGACTCGCTAGAGACGTTTCTCTACCGATTGAAGACGCAGTTACCTTCCGGGACGCTCTTGATCGTAAAATCAATATAGAACTGAAGAAAGCCTGCTCCACGACAGGAGACGCTTGTAGGCCGGCTATCACCACAGAGGCAGTCGCTAAAACTATTGCTGCATAGGCGGCTAATGTTGAGAATTCCATTCTAGAAGGAGAAGGAGAAGATATTCTCCTCCCTGCAGAAAAATTAAGTTGGCTTACGGCTCCTGAGGGGGCGACTTCATGGCTGGGAAGAGCCTGGATAGCGAAGGCAGCGTCAAAATTAACTGGTGCAAAATTCCATATGGCGGCTCAAGTGTATTTGGCACAAAGATGGACTCGGCCATCTCCAAGGTTACCGGGGGAAAGTCCGGGCTGATTCCCTCCGATAGGAAACCAGAGCTCCAGAAGGGCCCCGCTTACAGGCGTGATCTTCCTGTCAAGTACAGGGATGTTAGATCCTACCGCCCCGGCAGGGAATTTAGGAGGGACTGGAAGACTCGACCCTCCTTCATGTAGATACAGTAAGCCAATCACAGCTGGGGAACAGCAGAAGTCCTTTTTGAGGGTCCGTCTGCCCACCCAGCTCAGGTGAGCACCAGACTCAAGAGATTCGCTCGGATATGGGCAACTCGTATAACAGATCCATGAACACTATCCTCTATCAAGACCGGTCACAATTGGAAATTCATGGGCACATTGCTAGGGAACACATTCCATCCTACCAAGTACTTCCGCACCAGAAAGGGAGGGGGTTTTATTCCCCTTTATTTATGGTACAAAAAAATAAAAAAATAAAAGGGGATCTACGTCCAGTCTTGGACCTAAAGAAGTTCAACAGACGATCAAAATAGAGGCCCTCAGATTGGAAAAGCCTTCAGTCCATTTTGTTGTCAGTAGACGTGGGAGACTGGATGCTATCTCTAGATTTTTCGGACGTTTACCTTCACATCCCAGTTCATCTTACCTTCCAGAGGTCCCTAGGTTCTCAATCGATCAATCCTATTTCCAATTTTGGTGCCCCCCATTTGGCATCGCCTCAGCACCCAGAGCATTCGGCAAGTCAGGGTGTTCCTAGGGGCAGAATAAAATACCAGGTTGTACCGGGTGCAACTCCCTCAAGAGAGGCTGAAGCCCTTGCTCCAGAAGATACAAAGTCTACTATCATGCAGACGTTTAACTGTCAGAGCCTGCCTCAGTACCCTGTGGTCCATGTCAGCATCCATACCCTTGATACAGTGGCCCCTGTGGCACATGCAAGTCTTACAGAACTCCTTTCTCAGGCAGTGGAATAGAACATCAATACTCCAAACCATTCACATCCCGAACTGGGTAAAGCAATTAGTATGGTGGTGGACACACCCGTCCGACCTCGGAGTCCATTCCAAAAGTTCCCCCAAGTCCAGAAGTAGTAACATCGGACGCCAGTCAGGAGTGATGGAGTCCACACTATCTAGACTGAGTAGCCCAAGGACAGTGGCATTTTCGGGCTCAGGGCATAGTGTCAAATATTTTAGAGCTCAGAGCAGCCTTTCAGGCCCTCCTGGCCATTGCGCCTCTTCTAGAGAGGAAGAGTGTCCTGATCAGGATGGACAACGAGTAGCGGTGTCGTGTATCCAGAGACAGGGGGGCATCAGGAGTCGCACGCTTCAGGAGGAAGTTCGCCCATAATGGAAGGGGCACAAGTGCACCTGTTAGATCTGTGGGGAGTATACGTCCCAGCAACACAGAATTCGTTGGCCAACTACCTAAGCCGAGAGACACTTTCAAACAACGAACGGTCCCTGAACCAACAGGTATTCTCCATTCTTACGAAAACTTGTGGAGTACCAGAAGTCGACCTAGCGGCCACGCCAAAGAACTCCAAGTGTCAGAGGTTCCTGTCCAGAGCCCACTTTCCATTACCTGAAGGGACAAACTGCCTAGTTCTTCCATGGAGCTGCGAGCTAGGGTACATTTTTCTTCCAACTTCTCGGATTACAAGATTCCTGTCCCGACTTCGGAAGTCCTCAGCCACGGTTATTGTACCAATACCGTTCCGGCTGGAGAGGCCATGGTTTACAACCCTGCTACAACTAGGTACGCGGCCTCCAATACATCTTCCAGTAACCTGGGATCTCATACATCAGAGGCAATTCTTCCATCCAGCCCAGAGAAGCTGCATTTGCCAGCTTTGAAGCTGAGAGGGCTAGATTAGGGGAACTAGGATACTCTCAGGAGGTAATATCAACCTTAGTACAAGCTCTAAGGAGCTCCACTGATGTCACCTATACTAGGATCTGGGAGAGGTTCGTGTCATCGCAGCAAAGAGATTGGAATCCCATCTCAAATTCTTGAATTTCTTCAGTCAGGGCTTAACAAGGGCCCGGGCTTGGGTACCCTGAAGGTGCAAGTATCTGCCCTTTCAGCCATGACGGGTACTAGATGGGCTCTTCATCATCCGGTCACTCTGTTCCTCAGGGCCTACATTAGATCAGACCACCTAGGAGGCCAGCCTTTCCAACAGGGGATCTCTGTGTAGTACTCGAGGCCCTGTCCAATCCACCTTTTTCTCCATTCAACTTAGTCTCACCGTGGAACCTAGCTCTGAAGATGGCTTCCCGTATTGCTATCACCTCAGTTAAGAGGGCGTCGGAGATACAAGCACTTATGGCTATGGAACCCCTATTTAGTGTTCTTCCCTGACAGAGTGGTTCTGAAGCCCTCAGACCATTTTTATCCAAGGGTAACTTCCTCCTTTCATTATAACCAGGACATCGTCCTTCCATCTTTTACTAATGAGAGGGGCGAGTCCCATGACTAGGATGTCAAGTCTACCATCTCCAGTTACGTCACAGCTACATCTCAGGAAGACGGATTCTCTCTTGATTATCCCACACGGGAGCAGACGAGGTCAGCCAGCTACCTCCCGTACCATTACCTCTTGGTTGTTAAAGCTATCAAAGAGACCTATTCCATCCAGCAACTTACGACTCCTAGAGGGCATTAGGGCTCATTCGACAGGGGCAGAGGCCACTTCTTGGGCAGCATATTGCGGGACTTCACCGGAAACCATAGGCAGAGCAGCAACTTGGTCTTCCCAACAAATCTTCATTTCTCACTACAGAGTGAATTCTGCTCTCCTGGCTACCGTCGACTTCGGCAGATCTGTTCTTAGAGCCAATTCCTCAGCGCTATAAAGAATAAATATTACTGTTTTCTTGCACCCTCCCGACTGGCGAGTTATTTCCCAGTGTGTGCTGCCATGAATGCGTCGGGAAAACTGAAAATTGTATACTCACCTTTCCGTAATTTTCCTTTCCTGACGCATCTTCATGGCAGCACACAGATGCCCACCCTGCTGTTTTATGATGATATATACAGAGAATGGTGCGGGGCGTCTCCCCTTCAAATTTATAGCTAACCAATCCTGTCAGGTTGTGGGGGCGGAGTCACAACCCAGTGTGTGCTGCCATGAAGATGCGTCAGGAAAGGAAAATTACGGAAAGGTGAGTATACAATTTTCCGTTTTTTTTACCTTTGACGCTTTGTTTATGGTATTTCTAAGGATTTTTTGGGTTTGTTCACACGGACTGCTATTTATTCACTTGATAATTTTCAGGTTTCTACCTAATTTAGGAATTAACCCCTTCTTGTCATCTTATTGAGGTCTCACAGACCTATTTACAGATATAATTTTTTTCACTCAGTCAGTATTTCATAATTTTAATTGATATTTATCTAGCACTTCATTGTCACTAATGTCACATTTTAGTCTACAACAGCGCAGCTCTTCCTTTGACCATCTATCCAAATGTCTGTCATACAACAGGCCTAAAAAGCAGCAGAACTTGAGTTTGAACTTGAGAACAATATAGACTAGGCCTGTAACACGCAGAAGGCTGAGCGTTTAACGACGCGTAGCCCCAGTACTGCTGACACAGCAGAAAGGTAAAGAGGGGGCCAGTATGTGCAATCAGCAGCAAGCTTTAAACGTATAAATCAAAACCTTCAGCTGTTTCCCAAAACCAAAATGCCAAACAACCTTATTTCTTTGGTATTGCAAGAGAATTAAGAAAAAGTACTTTCGCTGCCAAAGTTCACAGCTTTGAAAGATAAATGAGCTTTTACTATTGGAACTCTGTTTAATATTGTTTAAAGGTACCAAATAAGAGTGCGGTGCCAAAGTGGGTCGGATTTCCTGCAGGTTAGGTGACCATTTCCTGGAATATGTTTTTCTTGGAAAGGCTGCAGCCCACAGGAGACCTAATTATCAACAGAACGCAATCCTGTTGAGACCAAGCAAGGGGTACCCGAGAGCGCGAGAAAAAGAGCGAGAGAGCGAGAGAGAGAGAGAGAGAGAGAGAGAGAGAGAGAGACGGAACACAAAACAAGTGTTCCTGCGCGCCTGCATAGACGGCCCACTGAGTGATGACAGTTCTCCAAGCCAATACAAAGTTGATTTCCCTGCCAAGGAGGTCTTTTGCAGATCTTTCACAGCAAGCAAATTACAATTAAGCTCACCACGATCACTAAAAACCACATTAGCAGCAAGGGGTTTAATTATCGCTGTGTGCATGGGGGTTTTTTTTTTTCCTGAAGGTCTCTATAACTGGAATTTGCAGCAGCGCTGTGTGCGATATGAGCTCTGGCACACATTTAACCGTTAATAAAAACAATAATTCGAAGACAAACACAATTTGGGGGTTTGTTGGTTTAAATATCTTCACAGAACAAATAAAATAATTAGAACTTAAATAAATCACGAGCTTGGCGTCTGCCAAAGACTGGCGATTCAGAGTTATTTCTTAAAGTTTTGGGAATTTGGCAGCAAGTTTTATACAGAAAGAACGCGATTAAACTGAAAGATTAGCCAGGCGTATATCTGGTTACTAATTAAAGTTACAGGAAAAATCAAAAACTGCCCTTTCCAAATGTGTTCAAAAGCCCGGCATTACAAGGCCATGGGTTCCGTATTTGAGTTCGCATTCTCAGGCCATTAGCTGACCAAATCACCTTTATCCACCCATTCTCAGGCCACTAGCTGACTAAATCGCCTTCATCAACCCATTCTCAGGCCACTAGCTGACTAAATCGCCTTCCTCAACCCATTCTCAGGCCATTAGCTGACCAAATCGCCTTCATCAACCCATTCTCAGGCCATCAGCTGACCAAATCGCCTTCATCAAGGCCAATCATATAGCATACATCCAAAGAAGTCCATCCCTGCCCTTTTAAAGGTTAAGTTCACCCTTCATAGCGCGTTAAACCCATATTTCGGGTGTAACATATTATGAAAGGACTGGCCACCGCTCCTCTGCTTTGACAGATAGCAGGGGATCTCCCCCACCCCCGCCCACCATCACAAAAAAATAAATAGACCATGTGGGGCTCCGTCCGCCTGGCCACGTGACTCATTAAGTGTTCTGTGAATGGTAAACTACTACAGTTTTTCAGGGGGACCTGATTGGAGCCTCCATTCACTCCTATGGGGCAGCGGATGTCAGCAGAAACCCACTACAATCTGATCCGATCCTGTCCGTGAAATCCAGACAGATGGAGACCCTATTTTCCATCCATCTGGTGGATGGGATGGGATGGGATGAAAACGGACAGTCTGTTTTCATCCGATCTCCCCATAGAGGAGAGCGGGGCTCTGAAAAGTTTGTCTCAGCACAGTGACCGCCACTGGAGCGTTCATGGTCTCTTACTGTCAGAGTGTATGGGCTTGCCCGTACGAGGTACGAGCAAACAAATACACTGACAGGTCTGAAGGAGTTTGCATGGCATCAGTGACCTGCTGATCGCTGGTGCAAGGCTTTCCAGACTCCTACAACAAAAAATAAATCATTTTATTACCTGAAAAAAAAAGTGCATTTTTTTTTTGTAACAGGGTGAGCTTATCCTTTAAATACTGCCCCTGTTTTGCATCATCATGAGTGTTCCCCGCCCCCCCCCCCCAACCTCCCACTATTCACTCACCAACAGCAAAATGCCTACAAGATAGAATCACCCCCTTGTATCTTCCATTCTCTTTACCCCCCCCCCCCCACACACAATCTAGCTTTATTTCTTCAACTATACAGGCTTCTAGATGCCATGACTTTTCCATCAAAATCAATAATGCAACAATCAATCGGGGGAGATTGTGAAAGGGGGGGGCTCACGCCAGGGCACTAGATGTAATCCTAGACTCAGACCTGTCCTTTCAGCCCGAAATGTAATTGTTGTCAAAAGCTTGTAGACTTGACCTTCGTAACATCTTTCAAATTCGCCCCTTTTTAACTTAACCACCAAGCTACGCGTTTCGTCATCTAGGACATCATCTGAGGGCGTGGCTATACCACACGACTCACCCTTTATATAGTAAACAGCTTCACACAATCGGTTTAACCCATTCGATAACCTGTGAGCACTACCATGAGTGCGCCCCATAAAGGAAGCCCATCCTTCAATGGTTGCCACCCAACTGGATGCCGCACAATTTATGCTATATGTACAGATAATATAACAGTTATCAACCACCTGTTTTCTGTTATATATGATATGGACCAATTAATTTTCGGCTATAGCCGTCTAAAACCGTCTGTATCATATTCTATAATGTATTGTCATAATATAATAAAATCAGAATGAACTAAAACCTTTTAAACAATAATTGTTGCCCTGATTGATGTACTTGGATATCACCATCAATGATTCAACACAGGCATAACATATTTACATGCCGTGTTATGACTGTACAGAAGTTTAACCCATGGATAAATATAATCTGTGCACTCAGACGGCCGATATAAATTGACTGACATGTCTATGGGGTTAGATTATATTAAATACCATAGTAGATGTGAGCGGATCAGTCATGAGTCATCGTGCCTCACTTTCGATTCACACTACTTTGCTTTAGATGGTGACAGAGGAACACGACTGATACGAGCTGATCGGGATGTGAATGTGCATCAGCGGTCTATCTGGAGGATGTGAGCATTGTTTTACTGACTCAGCTTGCCATACACCCGACTCTTATTACGCTATCACTAATAAGGGAAGTAACATTACATGCCAGGCAGGCTTGAGTGGCAGGTTATGAAGACGGGTGTCTGATTGTTCCGATACATATATCACTCATGAGTGTACATCAGTATTGAAGGATGGGCTTCCCTTATGGTGTGCACCCACGGTAGTGGTCAGAGGTTAGTGAATGGTTTAAGCCGATTGTGTGAAGCTGTTTACTATATATAGGGTGAGTCGTGTTGTATAGCCACGCCCTCAGATGATGTCCTAAATGACGAAACGCGTCAGTGGTGGCTATACGACTAACCTGAACTTGATTCACTGATAAGCACAGCTACTGTTTGAAAATCGCGCCGTCTGGTTCATTGAAATTTTAAGTGCACTTGCTACAAGGGGGGTTTGATATATTTAAAAACATTTTTAAACGGGATAACGCTATGGAGCTCTATATTTTTCCCCTTTCCATATGAATGAGCCCATCTAGCCATTGTCCAGACCCACCTGCTAGCAACTAACCTTGAGAGTGTGTGTCCCCGAGGAGAAGGTAACAAGCAGAGTTCTATCATCACTACATGCTGAATATCCAGCGTTGTCTGGTAAGGAGCTAATCTATAGGGGGATTCTCTCCAATCCCGATTAACCCCTTCAATACCGGGCTTTTATACCACCTCCATACCGGGCCTTTTCTGGCACTTCTCTCCTACATGTACAAATCATCATTATTTTACTAGAAAATTACGCTAGGGTTGTCCAGATACCGATACTAGTATCGGTATCGGGACCAATACCGAGTATTTGCGGGAGTACTTGTACTCGCGCAAATGCTCCCGATACCTAAATAGAATACTTTTTTTGTATTTATCAACATGTTCTGTGAAAATTCTTTGAGTTTTTTACTACTGCGTGACAAGGAAATAAAACATTTTTATTCTTTTATAATGTCTTGAGTTAGAGTTCTTCACAATTCTAAAGAAAATATCCTTAGTCTGTATTGTGGTTTGAAAACTGTCACATGACATTTAAAAAAAGTATCGGTATTCGGTATCGGCGAGTACATGAAAAAAAGTATCGGTACTTGTACTCGGTCCTAAAAAAGTGGTATCGGGACAACCCTAAATTACGCAGAACCCCCAAACATTATATATGTTTTTTTAGCAGACACCCTAGGGAATAAAACAACAGTCATTGCAACATTTTATCTCGCACGGTATTTGCGCAATAATTTTTCAAACACCCTTTTTTTGGAAAAAAAATTGTTTCATGAATTAAAAAATAACAAAACAGTAAAGTTATCCCAATTTTTTTGTATTATGTGAAAGATTATGTTACACCGAGTAAATAGATACCCAACATGTCACGCTTTAATTATGCGCACACTCATGGAATGGCGCCAAACTTCGGTACTTAAAAATCTCCATAGGCAACGCTTAATTTTTTTTTTACAGGTTACCAGTTCTAATTTACAGAGGAGATCTAGTGCTAGATTTGTTGCTGGCACTCTAGCGCACGCAACGATACCTCACATATGTGGTATAAACGGCGTTTACATATGCCGGCGGGACTTGCGTGTGCGTTCGCTTCTGCACGTGAGCTACCGGGGACAGGGGCGTTTTAATTTTTTATTTTTTTCACTTTTATTCCTATTACAAGGAATGTAAACATCCCTTGTAATAGGAAATGTGTGTGACAGGTCCTCTTTAAACAGAGATGCAGGGTCAATAAGACCTCACATCTCTCCTCCAGGCTGGAAACCATGAGATCGGTGAAAAAAAATTCACTGATCTCATGAATGGTTGCTTACAGCCGCAGTCACGGCTTTGTTTACTTACGGGGACCCGGGCGTGACGTCATCACGTCGCGCCTGGGTCCTCCGACGGTCACCAGTCATCTCTAAGCTTCCTGCCGACGCCGGACGATTCGTTCTCCGGGCCCCCGAAGGCACGGGAGAGCCTGGAGAAGCACCGGATGGCGGCGGGAGGGGGGGGGATGTCCCCTCCCTCGGATTGTAAGAACGATCAAGTGGCGGAACCGCCACTATGATCATTCTTATGTCGTGCAGAATCGCCGGCTGAAGAAGAGGATATCTGGATGATGCCTCTGGCTGCAGGAATCATTCAGATATCCACCCGCAGAGCCCAGGACATCATTTGACGTCCACCCAGGATGGGAGATTCCATCTCTGGACGTCAAATGACAATGGGCCAGTATTGAAGTGGTTAATACATTAGAGCCAGTAGTGGCTATAATCTGCTGTCTTCTGTATAGTGATCTTCTCTGGTTTGAACAAAGAACAGGGACAACATACAATATTGCCTATTTGGAAACAATGTTGCCACAATTTAAATTGATGAATAAGACTTTCAGACCAGCATAAAAAAAAAAAACAGGATCTACAAATTCAGCAATGGGAGATTATTGCTGGTATATGTAGCGCTGCCTGCACATGATCTAGGTGGTGTGTGCGTTTCCATATCTCTTTTTGCTTGCTTCCAGCAAGTATTTATGGCAGCAGCTCAACTGTGATTTCCTTAAATTGGTCATATAAATTTTAATATGCATTTCATCTGTTGTTAATTTTGACTTACTTCAGGAGCGCTTATTTATTGTAGTCAGTGGTTTTAGGGTTTCTACAATTAAACTGTTGGCGCTATATTTTTTTTTATTACTCCCAAAACCACCTTCTCTTCTCTTACCAGGCACTCTCTCTCACTACTCCTATTCTAACAAGAGTACGGCCCCCTTTAAGTGCCCAGCCTCTCTCCCTTTTGTTATTCCTTTGTATTCTTCTGGTAGTACGAAGAGTTTAGAGAGGGAGCCTCTCTTTTTATTAATTTCCCCATTTTTTGTATTTTTATTTTTATTTATTTTTTATTTTTTATTATGGCAGCAACTTACTACTCTATAGCATCTCTGAAACTTTGTACCTACAATGTTAAAGGTTTAAATAATGAATCAAAAAGAGGCCAGATTCTATATAGTTTGCACAAAGCCAAGGTAGATATTATACTTCTCCAGGAGACCCATTTCCGTACAGGTGGTGTTCCTGCGTGTCCACGTAAACATTATTCTCAATGGTTCCATAGTTCTACACCGGGTTCAAAAGCAAGAGGAGTGTCAATAGCACTCCATAAACATATGCCAATACAATATCTGAATCATATAGCTGACCCAAATGGTAGATACATTTTTCTTAAAATTCGGTTATGGAATAAGATTATTACCATTGCAAACCTTTATATTCCGAACTGTGACCAAACGACAACAATCTCACATTATCTTGATCTTTTAGCAGATTTTGCGGAAGGAATTATTATTGTGGGAGGAGACCTTAACTTAGCCTTAGATCCCATATTAGATAGCTCCACTCAACGATCGAACATCTCATACTCTCGCCTGAGGGCTCTCAAAAAAAAACTCTATGAACATAGGCTACTGGATCTATGGCGGATCTTATATCCCAAAGACCGTAATTACACATATTTTTCATTGGCCCATAAAACATATAATAGACTGGACTATTTCTTAACTGGACAAAGGGTATTAGAATGGGATCCTTCAATGGAAATAGGCTCATTTACCTGGTCTGACCATTCACCAGTATTTCTAACAATAAATCCACCACAGACTCACGGAACAAATTGGTCTTGGCGTCTAAACGATACACTTATGTTAGATCCAATATGTCATAAGGCAGTTATAGAAGCAATTAGTAATTTTATCTCTGACCATGCCCAGGATGAAACCGCACTCCCCTTAAAATGGGAAGCTCTAAAAGCAGTATTACGGGGTCTGTTTATTCAACATGGCTCACGACTTAAAAAGAAAAAATCCATAATTATCCAAAATACTTTATCAAAGCTTCACTCTTTAGAAACTTTACATAAAACCAGTCATCGTGCAGAAATATTAGCTAATATTTCATCCAGAAGGGCCTCTCTATTGCAGCTATTTGAAACATCCCATAAATCATACGAACAGAGAAGAGCTCTGGAAAGATATAAATTGGGGGATAAATGCGGGAGACTATTATCACGAACATTGCATCCCCGTTCATCCCAGACCTTTATACCCAGTATAAAAAAGCCATCGGGAGAAATTACGTCAGACCCACAATCTATTCAACATGTTTTTAGAGATTACTTCTCAGGTCTCTATAACTTAGCTCCATCACCATCTTTGGAAGATGTAGTTGGAGTCAATCAACAAATTGAAGATTATGTACAGGAAACAGCTATCCCAGTATTAAGTGATGACAAAGGAACATTGTTAGATTGTCCTTTTCAACTTCAGGAATTATTGGATGTGATTGCCGATATTCCATCAGGAAAGAGTCCAGGCCCAGATGGATTCACTCCAAAATTTTACAAAACCTACAAGGAATATCTATCTCCATTTTTGCTCCAAGTATTAAATTCTATCTCCCCTAGGAATCAATTCTCAACTCAGACATTAGAAGCGCATATCACTCTGATTCCGAAACCGGAAAAGGACCTAACTTTATGTTCCAGTTTTCGCCCGATCTCATTAATTGGGATAGATTTAAAAATCTTTGCTAAATTAATTGCATTACGTCTCCAACCTCTCCTTCCAAACCTGGTACACTTAGACCAGACGGGTTTTGTACAAGGTAGAGAAGCACGGGACAATACTATAAAAACTTTTTTATTAATGAACTATGCTCAAACAGCAAAAATACCAGTATGTCTCCTTTCAGTTGATGCAGAGAAGGCCTTTGACCGAATTGGATGGCCCTTCTTAAAACAAGCATTAATGCAAATAGGTCTGGGCCCAAATTTACTGCACAAGATCCTGGCATTATATACTAAACCTGAGGCTAGGATAAAGATCAATGGATCGTTATCAACAAGTTTCACCATACAAAATGGTACCCGACAAGGATGCCCACTATCACCTTTACTTTATGTCCTGGTAATGGAGCATCTAGCAATAGCAATTAGACAGAACCCTTTGATTGGGGGCATACAGATAAACCAAACGGAAATAAAATTAGCCTTGTTTGCTGACGATCTATTGCTATATGTCACTAATCCACAGGTTTCCATACCGGCTATTTTATCAGAATTTAAACGTTTTGGGACCCTTAGTAACTTTAAAGTAAATATATCAAAATCAGTTATTCTCAATGTGTCACTCAGTCCACAACAAGTGGCGGTATTGAAAAATAGTTTTCCACTCAAAATCTGTTCTTCGGTATTAAAATATTTAGGTATTTTTATCCCCTCTGACCTGAACCACTTATATCTAACAAATTATATTCCTCTTATGCAACGAACCTTACAGGATTTAAAAAAATATGATCACAATCAATATTCGTGGTTTGGGAGGATTAATATTCTAAAAATGGATATAATACCGCGGTTTTTGTATCTCTTCCAAACCATGCCTGTCTCTATCCCTAGATCTTATTTTTCTACTCTACAGTCGGCCTTTACAAAATTTATTTGGGGCCATAAAAAACATAGATTGAAAAAGAAATTACTATCACTACCCAAAGTGAACGGAGGAGCGGGTGCACCTGATCTTTACCATTATTATGTAGCGGCAGTATTAACAAGGATAGTGAACTGGTTCCACTCCTCCAATACTAAACAATGGGTACTAATAGAGCAATGGCTAAATCAATTTGATCTTACCGCCCTCCCTTGGTTAGACCTTGAGAATAGTGATATCTATCGAGATTTATCTTCTACTATGCCCTCCCTAACATCCCACCTATTAAAAATTTGGACCAAAACAATTCTACAATTAGAACTTTCCTCATTAGTGGGACCTATGACACCTTTATTTGGTAACCCACGATTTCCGCCGGCTTTAAAACGTAAAGATTTCCTCATTTGGAACAAAGAATTACATCGAAGCCCTCACTTACGCAATGGTTGGAATATCGGCAACTATTATCTTTCTTGTCCTCTCTTCCCTCAAATACATTTTTGTATAGAGACACAACTCAGTTTGAACTTCTATTGCTACAAGACTCAAAACCAAAACATGTCTTATCTTCAATCTATAAGATATTAGCTATAAAAAAACACCCTGAACTTCCTGAATACATAAGGAAATGGGCGAATGAGTTAAATGTTCAAATTGAAGATGCAGAGTGGAAGAAAGCATTTAATTTAACACATTGTATGTCACTAACAATTAAAGCACAAGAGACAAATTACAAACTTCTTTCCAGGTGGTATTGGAGCCCAATATCATTAAAGCGTATATACCCAGATAAATCAGACATATGTTGGCGATGCCATATATTTAAAGGTTCATTGCTACACATTTGGTGGGAATGTCCCCCAATCTTAAATTTCTGGGAAAAAATTATGCAGCTATACACTTTAGTTACTGGGGAACCAATATTAAATATACCACAAATCACTTTGCTATCAATACTACCAGGATCATATAAGAATATTAAAAGGGGTCTTTTGAGACACTGGTTGACAGCAGCAAGATTAGTTATACCACGGCACTGGCGCTCAATACAAACTCCATCAGTTAAGGAATGGGCCAGTGAAATGGATGGTATAGAAAAGATGGAATCACTTTTAGCACTTGAATTGGATACATATGAGGAACACCTTCAGACTTGGGTCCACTGGAGAGTATATAGAGAAACAACAAGAATTTAGAAATTACTTGTAGGAACAGAACAAATTAGTGGTGAGTGGTGGGGGTTGTTGCTACCAATCCTTAACCTTGCCCTAATTTTTATTTTTTTTTTGTATTTTTGTATATATATATTTTTTTTTTTTTGTATTTGGGTATGTTGTCTTGTCTTGTCTTGTCTAGTCCAGTTTTGTTTGTCTTGACCTGTCTTGTCATGTCTTGTCATGTCTAGTCTTGTCTTGTCCAGTCCGGTTTTGTATAGTCTTTTTGAACAATATATGGAAACAAAAATATATCAGAAATTGATTAGATGAAATAACTATATTACTTATCTGAACACATCAATGTCTGTATTATATTCTATAATGTATTGTTATAACATAATAAAATCAGAATGAACTAAGTGCCCAGCCGTGGGTGGCACGCGCCCGCGACCCGGTCCGAAGCTCCGTGGCCGTGGCCAAGGGACTCACGGACCCGATTGCTGCCGGTGTCCCGCGATCGGTCACAGGAGCTGAAGAACGGGGAGCCTTCCCCGTTCTTCACAGTGGCAGTGTCACTGATCATCGGTTTCCTGATATAGGGAAAGACGATCAATGACATCACAAGTCCAGCCCCGCCTCCCTACAGTTATAAACACATATGAGGTCACACTTAACTCCTAAACTGCAATTGTCATTTTCACAGTAATCAATGCATTTTTGTGGCACTTTTTGCTGTGAAAATGACAATGGTCCCAAAAATTTGTCAAAATTGTCCGATGTGTTTGCCATTAATAAAAATGCCATAAAACTATAATTTTGCGCAAAACCAATCGTTAGACGCTTATTGCGATATTTGTTTTACCAAAAATAGGTACAAGAATACGTATTGCCCTAAACTGAGGAAAAAAATATGTTTTTATATCTTTTTTGGGGATATTTATTTTAGCAAAATTAAAAAATATTGTATTTTTTCAAAAATGTCGCTCAATTTTTTTTTAAAAGCGCAAAAAATAATAACCGCAGAGGTGATCAAATACCACCAAAAGAAAGTTCTATTTGAGGGAAAACATGGACGCCAATTTTGTTTGGGAGCCTCGTCGCACTTGTCAGTTAAAGTGACGCAGTGCCGAATCGCAAAAAGGGGCAAGGTCCTTTAACTGCATAATGGTCCGGGTCTTAAGTGGGTAAAGTAGTTGTAAACGCTGAAGCGGAAAGTTTTACCTTCTGCACTCACTAGCAAGAATGAAATGCACTCATATTTACATTTAAAACAGGAATGTGCATCAAAAGGTAAAGCAGTTTGACATGTTCATGTAAAATATAGCTGAATACATTGCACTAGTCCAGGTCCTCCAATATCCATATAGGCGAGAGAGGACGCATTAGGGGTTGACCAATGTAATTTTTTCAGGGCCGATACAATAGAGATATTTTTGGACACCTTTCAGGCCGATAGCAAATGCCGAAATTTTGTACCTTTAAAGTTTTCTTTTTTTTTACACTGTCCTTTTAAATGTTTTAGCTTTTATCACTTTTATTGCTGTCACAAGGAATGTAACATCTTTGTGACAGGTCCTCTTGATGGAGGGATCTGGAGTCTATAAGATGCCAAACTCCTCCTCTGCACTTGAAAGTATTCAAAACAACAACTTGAAGCAATACCGGTACGTTTATGGTCGATACCGATACTTTAAAACAGGGTTTGACAAACCCCGGGCGCTAAGGTCGCCATTGCGACTAGAAATAGCGACCTGGCGCCTGGGGCATCCTTTGTCTCCGTGCTCCCCCACCTCACCCGCCACGGTGCGCTGGCCGGTAATTGAGGCCGCAGCTTTGCGGCCTCCTGCAGGCCTATGCTTTCTTTCTTTGATCTGACGCCATCTTGTGATGGCCCTTGGTATGACAAGACAACCAGCAATGCTAATTGAGCCTACCCTGTCTGTTTTCACTGCCATCTTATTCCCTCTAATTAGAACCCCCAAACATTATATATTTTTTTTATTATAACACCCTAGAGAATAAAATGGCGGCCGTTGCAATACTTTCTGTCACACCGTATTTGTGCAGCGGTCCTACGAGCGCACTTTTTTGGGAAAAAATGAATTTTTTTAATAAAAAAATAAGACAGCAGTAAAGTTAGCCCATTTTTTTTTTTATATTGTGAAAGATAATGTTACGCAGAGTAAATTGATACCCAGCATGTCACGCTTCAAAATTGCGTCCGCTTGTGGAATGGCAACAAACTTTTACCCTTAAAATCTCCATAGGCGACATTTAAAAAATTCTACAGGTTGCATGTTTTGAGTTACAGAGGAGGTCTAGGGCTGGAATTATTGCTCTCGCTCTACCAATCGCTGCGATACCTCGCATGTGTGGTTTGAACACCGCTTTCATATGCAGGCGTTACTCACGTATGTGTTCGCTTCTGCGCGTGAGCTCGGCGTGCGTTCATGGCTCCTAACTTTTTTAGCTGGCTCCTAGATTCCAAGCAACTTTGTCAAGCCATGCTTTAAAATACGTGAATATCGGCAACCCAATAATCATGAGCTCACAGTACTACAATCCTGGGTGTCCACTTGAAATAGATCCCCTCATTTCCTATACTGGTAACATCCAGGGTGCTGATGAAAGCTGAACTTCCAGACTCCTCACTCTCTCTCAAGTTTAATCTACATTTATTTCTTTGGTGAAATTATTATGTGTTAGTAACAGTGTCAACGGACCTCCAGTTGATGAAGACTCACTCAGGAGATGGGAAACAGGAAGTCCAATCCGCAGCCATAGCCTTGGGTGTGACCAGAGCAGGAAGAAAAAAAAAATCTCCCCAATGGGGACACAGGCAGCAACAGAAATATGACAAATAATCCCCTCTCCAGTCTATACAAAATATAATATGTTGGCTGGAGTTCCACCAAGTGGAAGATGAATTTGCGAATACATGGGTTGTCTATATAAAAAAACGTAGACAAAGGCGGCAGGTTTCCATGATAGTAAAAAAAAAAAAAAAAAAAAGAACTGTACATTTCATCATTTTTTGCCAGAAGATGGAAAGATCCGCAGCCACAGAAAGTAATGAGAAACACAGTTTTTATTACAGAATGTAAAGCCCTGAGCCGCTCACAAGCACATATAAACTTCTCCCGACACCAATTGGAATGATAGGGTCTCGCTGGGGATATTACGGGGGAACAGGTGTGAGTAACGCCAGCCCCTCGCTGAACTGAAATTGATGTGTATAATAAACTTACTATCGTCTCCGAGTTTGGAAGCGTGCTCGTTTAGCAACTCTTCACCGACTTCAATGATGTGTTCACCGTTCCTGTAGTTCTCCTCCCGCCAAGTCTTCATTTTGTCACGCATTTCTGGAAAAGGTAATGTCAGATGTTGAGCATATTATATGGCAGCCTGGTCAAAAAAGTACAAAAAACAATATATAGTGCGATTTATAGATGTGCAGAGTTTTGTAAAATGTATCCTTAGATTACAGAATTGTAATGATCACACAAACACACATGTCTAGGATAATTACACCCGAGACTGACACACATTACAATGGATCCATTACCTTTATATTGCAGTCTTTTAGGGTAAATATGCGTCTATAAAGCCGAGACGCAAGGCATAATACACAGATGGAATACATACAGTACATAGGAGCTGCTTTACCTGCGACATGATTCGAATTTCCATCCAGTCTGGAGCTTACACAGCTCTGCCACGGAGCACAGCCCTGTCTGGCACATGAATGCAAAAATCATAACGCCAACACCTATGACATGCAGTTCCGGGCATGTGGTTTTCATTTTTTTACTTTATGCAGTGGCAGTTTTCAGTGCGATTGTCAAATGGTAGTTGCTCAGCGGTTCAGGCGTAATTCCGATACGACTCAGAGATGAGATTGTGAATATCTCTGTGGTCAATGCAAATTTAATACGGCTGTGATTTACACTCGGCCTTCATATGCTAGAAATGCAGTCCAGACACCTCAGGGCAAACCTCCCTCCCAGACACCTCAGGGCAAACCTCCCTCCCAGACACCCCAGGGCAAACCTCCCTCCCAGACACCCCAGGGCAAACCTCCCTCCCAGACACCCCAGGGAAAACCTCCCTCCCAGACACCCCAGGGAAAACCTCCCTCCCAGACACCCCAGGGAAAACCTCCCTCCCAGACACCCCAGGGAAAACCTCCCTCCCAGACACCCCAGGGAAAACCTCCCTCCCAGACACCCCAGGGAAAACCTCCCTCCCAGACACCCCAGGGAAAACCTCCCTCCCAGACACCCCAGGGAAAACCTCCCTCCCAGACACCCCAGGGAAAACCTCCCTCCCAGACACCCCAGGGAAAACCTCCCTCCCAGACACCCCAGGGCAAACCTCCCTCCCAGACACCCCAGGGCAAACCTCCCTCCCAGACACCCCAGGGCAAACCTCCCTCCCAGACACCCCAGGGCTAAACTCCCTCCCAGACACCCCAGGGCAAACCTCCCTCCCAGACACCCCAGGGCTAAACTCCCTCCCAGACACCCCAGGGCTAAACTCCCTCCCAGACACCCCAGGGCTAAACTCCCTCCCAGACACCCCAGGGCTACTAGAACCCCAGGACTCCCTCCCAGACACCCCAGGGCTAAACTCCCTCCCAGACACCCCAGGGCTAAACTCCCTCCCAGACACCCCAGGGCTAAACTCCCTCCCAGACACCCCAGGGCTAAACTCCCTCCCAGACACCCCAGGGCTAAACTCCCTCCCAGACACCCCAGGGCTAAACTCCCTCCCATACACCCCAGGGCTAAACTCCCTCCCAGACACCTCAGGGCTAAACTCCCTCCCAGACACCTCAGGGCAAACCTCCCTCCCAGACACCCCAGGGCAAACCTCCCTCCCAGACACCCCAGGGCAAACCTACCTCCCAGACACCCCAGGGCAAACCTCCCTCCCAGACACCCCAGGGCAAACCTCCCTCCCAGACACCCCAGGGCAAACCTCCCTCCCAGACACCCCAGGGCAAACCTCCCTCCCAGACACCCCAGGGCAAACCTCCCTCCCAGACACCCCAGGGCAAACCTCCCTCCCAGACACCCCAGGGTAAACCTCCCTCCCAGACACCTCAGGGCAAACCTCCCTCCCAGACGCCCCAGGGCAAACCTCCCTCCCAGACACCCCAGGGCAAACCTCCCTCCCAGACACCCCAGGGCAAACCTCCCTCCCAGACACCCCAGGGCTAAACTCCCTCCCAGACACCTCAGGGCAAACCTCCCTCCCAGACACCTCAGGGCAAACCTCCCTCCCAGACACCTCAGGGCAAACCTGCATTCACCCCAGTTCACATCGGCGTGATTTGACATGTCAAAACGCATGCCAAATAGCAGCTTATTGTTAGCAATGGCACTGTGCCAATTGGTGCAACGCCGACTCTGCGGCACGCACCGATTTCCAAATCATTGTTCCTGCACTACTTTGGCTGACTTCGGAGGTGATTTCAATAGAGACCTGTGCATGAACCCGCACAGATGTCTTTACAATCGCTCCTGAATTCGCACTGAAATGAGGGTTTGAAATTGTGCAAGTTCAGGTTAACTCACACGATTTCAAAACCACTTCTATGCAAAAGTAATCTTAGGCTCCATTCACATTTAGGCGTTTTGTCGCCCTACGCCCGACGCTGAAGGAGCCTGACATACGCTGGAGGGGCGAATTTACATTGTCGGCTATGGAGATGGTTCACATCTCCACGCCGAACGCCCAAACACCAGACGCCTGAAGCCTGAAACAAGTCCCGGACCCTTTTTTTCAGGCGTCTTGGGCGTTCGGCAATAGCCGACAATGTAAAACATCCCAGCTCCAGCAAAAAGAAAAGGGCGTTTTGTCGCCGCAAATTGTGGGGACAAAACGCCTTTTTCATGTCACCCAAATGCGCTGCTCCCGCAGACGCCTAGGTGTGAATGCAGCCTTAGAATGCCACTATATTCTTTGCTGTGCAAAGAATATAGTGGCATATAGTGGAATATAGTGGCATATAGTTTGTAACGCAGCGCTCCAAACTCGCACAGGAACCTTCTTTTTAACCAGATCAAAAATAAATATTGCACCGCAAAGAACTTCAATAAAAAAAACATGTATTTTCAGATGACATGCGAATCTATGCCTTTCGGGTTGCATCCGATCCACATAAGATTCGCATTAGTGTGACCAAGGACTGAGGCTCCATTCATGAATAGGACAGCCCTTAAAGTGGTTGTTAACCCACCAATGTTAAATTACAGTATCCTTTTTTAATGTATGTAATGTGCTCCTGTGTCTGTGCCTTATAAAAAAATGCTGTATATACCAGTTTACAAAGCGCCAATCGGCGCTCACTTGACATGCCGGCTTTCTCCTCTCTCAGCTGCAGCAAGCAGGGGCGAGGATCCCCACTGACCTTAGTCAGGAGAGGAGAAGGAGGGGAGGAAAAAGCTGGTGTGTCACATTGGTATATACTGCATTATTTCTATAATGCACAGACACAGGAGAATATTACATACATAAACAGAGAAGATACTGTAACAAAATAACAGTAATTTGAGCAGAAGGAGGGGGGGGGGCAGGCACAGACACAGAGCTGACAGGCAGGGAGGAAGGGGGGGAGAGGACGGAGGAGAGGATAGAGGACAGGAGATGACAGAGGCACGTAGACTGAACACAATGTCAGGGTTTTAGCAGCAATGATACCCTACTCTCTGTAAACTGACCACGGTGTATCATGGCTCCTGAGCCCTGACATCATGACCAGTTTACAGAGGGGATAATATAGCAAGGCAGGATCAGCCAGGTATTTCAGGTGATCAAATTATACAGCACAAGCACTGTGCTGTATAACATGTTTTAAAGAAACAGGATCTGTATTAATTTATTTTAGGTTAAACACTTTAAGGCTTCATACAGAATCCCCTGAGAGACCAGTAAAAAAAAGTGTCAATGACCCAAGAGAGATGGAGCCAGCCCCTCCCACCCCCCTTTACAGCCCAGCGCTCCAGTGAGCACTGGAGGGGAAAGCTACTGACAGTCCCGACTCTGCTCAGAGCAGAAGGGAGAACTGAAGGATCAGAGATGTTCAATTGCCTTTTTCTCACTACAGAAATGGCGGGGGACAGATTTTTAGCCTAAGAATAGCAAGTTCAGAAAATACCTGTTGATCTTGCCAGAAATGCAGCCCGCCTTGTCCCTTCCTGTGAAGGGAAAAGAAAGCACAAGCATCCTTATCTTTGTGTAAACTACTAATTCCTATGAATCCACCATGTAAAAGGCAGGTGTACCGTCAGATTCGAGGACCTGTCACAATGTGTAGCGGAAGTAGTGCTCTGTCGGTGCCATCTTGCTACACCCCATACCCGTGCACAGTAAGAATACAGTGAGAAGGGAGCAAGCGGACATCTTGTTACACCCACCTGAGTTTTGCATTTTACACTTATTTATAACAGTAAACTGAGGTTCTACAGTGAAATACAGTACTTAGAACTTCTTCTGACGGTTTACATGTTGAATTTTAAAATCAGCCAACTTCTGTCAGATTAGAAAACCTGTGAGATGAGGCGGCCAAATGTCACTTCCTGCCGTGTCGCTGAATCTGACAGAACACAGGCATGTTGGAAATCCAGCCTGTGTGACAATCATGGCTGCCCCCATAGATACAGTGGAGGGTAAAGCGTAGACATGAACAGACAGGAAATGTGTTATTTGCATAATTACCAGGTGAAGATAAGGCTGCTTTCACACTGAACGCGCCAGCCGTTAGTGGTAAAGCAGTGCTTTTGCGCAGCTTTTTGTCCGCTAGCAGGGCACATTTAACTCCAAAAAAATGGGGTTAAAAACTCCTGTGTTGCGGCGCTTCCGAAGAGCTGCCCATTCATTGCAATGGACAGGAGCACTTTGGGAGTGTTGTATACAGTACTCCCAAACCACCCCAAAGATGCTGCTTGCAGGACTTTTTTTTAAACGTCCCACAAGCACACGGCCCAGGTGTGAAAGCACTCATTGCAATGAATGGGAGGCAGTTTGCAGGCGCTATTTCTAGCACTAACATGCCTAAAACGGGTCTAAAAGTATATATATATATATATATATATATATATATATATATATATATATATATATATATATATATATAAAAAAAAAAAAAAACACACTACACCTGGACTGGTGAGCTCCAGTATATTAATTTTTTTATATTTTTTGAGGAATATAGCATTTCGGACCGCAAGAGAACTCCATGGTACAAATCCGCTATGCTCCGACAGCTCAAGGACTGTGAACCTTTGCCGGAGCAGCAAAGTAAAAAACAGGCACGTTTATTAATCTATATGAAGCTGGACTACATTTCAGTAATAAATTAGAAGAGTTCATTTGAGTCTTAGGGCCCTTTGCTTCCTTGCTGAACAGAAACCCGATTTCTTCCATGAAATCAATGGAAACATCTTGTGAAAAAGCCACAAAAGGATAAAATGAATTCATTGCACGTTGCAGAGCATGATGAAAGGCGAGATTAGCGAGACACCGAGAATCCATCTAAAATATGAGCGAGTAGAGAGAAAATGATTTTCCATGTGTACACAGAACAACCCCGACAAGGGCTTCACTTGCCAGGAGCAATCTCATATCTCTCATAAAGCTGTCAGTGTTTTTACATGGAGGAGTTTTTAAACCTGACCAAAAACCACTCTTGGGTAGTATTTCCTACAAAGCCAGCTAAGAACAAGCACTTCTTCACATACAGACCCCTGGAAATTATAACCGAGAAGTCTAAGTATCAGTGAGCGTCAATACATCTGAAAACCTGGCAAGGGTCAAAGGCATAGAAAACACAACGAGCCGCCAACTTTCCTTACCTACCGATAACTTGGCGCTCGCCGACATCCCCACACCAGTGTAAACTATGGCAGGAGGAGGATATGCCATCACGTGGCTAGCTTCACTTCTAACATTTGTCACCCAAATGTGGAATTAGCCATTCTGCTAATTCCGGAAAACAGACCTTTATAAGTATTATTTCTCCCAGGAATAGTCATAAAAAAAAAAAAGATGTTCTAACACATCGCTCTCCGACACTTTACACTAGTCAGTGGACTTTACATGGGGTGTTTGTCTTATGAAACATCTGCACTGGACAAGTTAAGAAGAGGTGTTAGCTGAAAGTTTTATATCATAAAAGAGTAAAACGAGTCGGTGGAAAGATACCTTTTTCTTCTTTTTTTTTTAAAAATACACTTGGCACACTTCTACAAAATGCAGAATACCATCAAAACAAAAACAGCTTAGCTTAAAGAAGAGCTCTTCAGCATGTTTCACACGGGCTTCATCTTCTATAAGAGCAGCGGGTACAGCAAGATTTTATAGAGCTTTCAGCTGTTGAAGCTTTTAAAGCACCCTTCAGCTCCAGTTTGTAAATGTTGAACAGATCTTAATGGGAGTGCCGATTGTCACTTTAAACAAGCTGCTAGCAGGCTTCAGCTTTACTTAAAGGAACACTAAAGGTTAATTTTTTATTAGATACATTGGATTGCTGTAATCTAGAGCATTTAAATATCACTTACCTCGTTTTTCCTTTTGACCTCCAAAATACAGTAATCCAGGTTTGAAAATGCCATTTCCTGTCTCTCCTCTTCTTGCTTCCCACCAGCGTCTGAGCCATTTTGCATGGTGGAAAGCAGAATGTGCTCACCCCCTCCCTATGACTACAGCCCTGTGTGAAGATGCTCTCTTATCCCTCACAGGCATGGAGGCTAAGCCTAATGGGAACTGTAGTTCCCATTAGGCCGTGATGTAGCAATAATAAATGCGCACCGCAAACCAGGAAGTCAGTGAGAATAACGATTCAGGAGTGATTGAGGTGAATAACTCAGCTCAATTTCAACAGGTATCAAACTAGTTATAATGCAAAACATTAATTTTTACTTTATCAGCTACTCTCAGACTTTAATTTAAAGAGGAACTTTAATTTAAAGAGGAAAATATTTTTGTCTTTACAACCCCTTTAACCTCTTGGTGCCCCCAGGCCATTAATGACGTCCTTGACTTTGTGAGGGTATATATGATTGATGCCTGTAGCTCTTCTGGTGGACGGCTTCCATCCAGTGTGGCATGGCTACAGATAAGATCTATGATTTTATATTTCTGTGAGGTTTGCATTTGGCTTTTTAAAGTGGTTGTAAACTCTTTTTTTGACTTTTACCTACAGGTAAGCCTATAATAAGGCTTACCTGTAGGTAAGGAGAATATCTCCTAAACCTGTACGGTTTAGGAGATATTCCCCTCGCAATGCGCCGCTGATTGCAGAGGCGCATGCGCAGGGGGGATTCTCAGCTAAAGGACCGGCAGCCGCCAGACCATGCCGAATTGAATACTCCCGTGCGCATGTGCGGGAGTGACAACATCGTCGCTCCAGCCAATCACAGCGCTGGAGCGGTAATACCCGGAAGACACGCCAGGCATGAGGACATCTCGCTCAGCGTGGACCAGGTAAGTTCCTCTCACCTCGTTCCGAGGTAAGTATTTCATAATGAGCTAATATGCTGTTCATATTAGCTCATTATGGCTTTTCCTTTGCAGGAGTAAAAAAAAAAAATTATGCAGGTTTACAACCGGTGTATTGGCGATCATGGCATGTCGGCAATATTCTGCCGAAACCATTTGGAGTTTGAGGCGATGCGCCGCAATACTGCCAGCCATCACCAAAAAAGCTCTAAGAATCAAGCAACTTTTGAGAATCGATCATAGATCGACGGTCAGACATTTCTGCCATTTACCCCAGCTCAAGCACATATCATGTGCTCTGATTAACACTAGATCGGCAGTAAAACACCGACTAGAAATCCGCGACTTCATTCAACAAAATGACCTAGACTGTCTCTTTATTACAGAGAGCTGGCTCACAGCCGACTGTAACACCATTCTAGGAGAACTGGTGCCAGAAAATTACCGTATTATTACGGAAAACAGAATAGGGCAAAGAGGAGGCGGCCTGGCGGTGATCCACAAGACTCATCTTACGATCACCAAACCAGTCCGCCAAAACCCTCTTCCATTCATGGAAACCCTTACTCTGCAACTGCAAGCAAGTTCAAAGGAGACCGTCCACATTCTGCTCTGCTATAGGCCGCCCGGCCCAAAACCGCAGCTGCTATCATCATGGACGGATTTCTTCTCCACTTACACCCTCAACAGCAAACATCTTTTGCTGCTTGGGGATTTCAATCTTTGGGCCAACTCCTCACAAGACCCCATTGCCGACGCCTGTATTGACCACCTGGAAGGATTAGGGTTACAGCAACTAGTATGTGGGCCCACACATGCTTCAGGTCACACACTCGATCTTATTTTCAGACAAGCTCTGGAAATAAAAATTTTGGAAAATGAAAAATTGCCATGGACTGATCACCATGCAATTATATTCAGTATTTCCACCATCCCCCCCCCCGCAACAAAAACATCAAATCCAGTGACAATACACTGGACTAGATGTCAGAAGAAGCTCCACTCGGAACTCTTCAAAACTACTTTAAGGAAGAAAATAGAAACAACTCAGCCGCATCAAACGGCCGTTGAAACATTGGATGCCATAAACTCGGCCATGCTACAGTCAGCCGACTTGGTAGCGCCGAAACGAATAACCCGCATTCGGAAAAACAACCGCAGCTGGTTTAACAACCAGCTGTCGTTATTGAAGCAAGAACGCAGAAGGGCAGAATCTGCCTGGAAAAGATGTTCTTCAGAGCTAAACTTATCCATCTACAAGGCGACTACGAGAAAATACCACAAAGGAATTTTCGAAGCCAAGAAAAAAAGGGATTTTTAATAACAGCTTACCTGTAAAATCCTTTTCTTGAAGTACATCACGGGACACAGAGCGCATAGTCATTACATATGGGTTATATGGGTACCTTCAGGTGTGGACACTGGTGTAATCAACTTCACAGGAAGTTCCTCCCTATATAACCCCCTCCCACTGAGAGTGCTCTAGTTTTGTAGCAAGCAATTTCTCTGAGGTTACACAATGTTCCCCAAAAAGAGGGGTGGGAGCTCTGTGTCCCGTGATGTAATTCAAGAAAAGGATTTTACAGGTAAGTTGTTATTAAAAATCCCTTTTTCTTGATCGTACATCACGGGACACAGAGCGCATAGTCATTACATATGGGATGTCCCAAAGCAATGCTCCATGAAGGGAGGGAGACCGTAAGGCCAAAAATAGCCAAACAGAAAATATATCAGGAGGTAAAATAGCTCCACCAACAGAAAAAAAGGGGCGTGAACCGGGCCAGAGGATTCTATACTGCTGCCCGTAGGACCGCCTGCCCAAATGCTGCGTCCGCAGCCTTTGTGACGTCCAACTTATAAAATTTAGTAAACGTATGTACGGAAGACCAGGTTGCCGCCTTGCAAACCTGTGCCATAGAGATCTGATGGTGTGCCGCCCAAGAGGCACTCATGGCCCTCGTAGAATGGGCCTTAACTGATAAGGGCGGTGGAACGCGCTTCAGACCATAGGCCTGAAAAATCAGCTGCTTAATCCACCTAGCCAAGGAAGACTTGGCAGCCGGCTGACCCTTCTTGGGGCCATCCGGGAGAACGAAAAGCACATCTGTTTTCCGAATCTTTTCTGTAGCCTTGAGATAGACCCTCATGGCTCGGACCACGTCCAAAGTATGAAGCAGTCTTTCCTCTCTGGACTGGGGAGTAGGAAAGAAGGATGGTAGGACTAGGTCCTGATTCAAGTGAAAACTGGATATGACCTTAGGAAGGAAAGAAGGCTGAGGCCGCAGAACCACTCTGTCCTTATGCAGAATCAGGTACGGTTCCCTGCAAGACAAGGCTGCCAGCTCGGAGACCCTTCTGGCCGAAGCCATAGCCACCAAGAAAACCAACTTTTGGGTTAGCAGCACAAGAGGGATTTCTGTCAGAGGTTCAAACGGCTGCTTTTGTAAAGCTGACAAGACCAGATTTAAATTCCAGGGGCAGAGGGGAGCTCTAATAGGGGGATTTACATGCAAGACCCCCTGCAAAAAGGTTTTCACAAGCGAATGTGTGGCCAAAGGCCTTTGAAACCATATCGATAAGGCAGACACCTGCCCCTTTAGAGTACTAAGAGCTAACCCCTTGTCAACGCCAACCTGGAGGAATCGCAAGATCCTGTCAATAAAAAACTTGCAAGGATGCCCTCCTTGAGACTCGCACCACTCCACATAGGTTCTCCAGACTCTGTAATAGATATTTCTAGAGACTGGCTTTCTAGCTTGAATTAACGTAGATATGACTTGGGCAGAGAGGCCTCTGCCCTTAAGAATTAGAGATTCAGCCGCCAAGCCATCAAATTTAGCTGCTGTGAAGCAGGGTGGTAGATCGGGCCCTGAGACAGCAAATCTGGGAGCAGGGGGAGTGGCCACGGTGCCCTTACTGACATCCTCACGATGAGTGCGTACCAAGCCCTTCTGGGCCAGGCTGGGGCCACCAGGATCACCGGCCTGCGCTCCACCCTGATCCTTCGTAGAAGGCGGGGAATCATCTGTAGTGGAGGGAACGCATACAGGAGAGAAAACTGGTGCCAGGGACAAACCAACGCATCGGTCCCGTAGGCCGAGGGGTCCCTGGCTCGGGATACGAATTTGTCCAATTTCTTGTTGAATCTTGTTGCCATGATGTCCACATCGGGAACTCCGAATCTTTGGCAAATCTCTTGGAATACCTGGGGGTGAAGAGACCACTCTCCCGGGAGTAACTGTTGACGACTCAAAAAATCTGCTTGAGAATTGTCTATCCCTGGGATGAACACTGCTGAGATGCAGGGTACATGGGCTTCGGCCCATGAAAAAATTAGGTTTACTTCCCTTTGAGCCGCCAGGCTCCTTGTGCCCCCCTGGTGGTTTATGTATGCCACCGCCGTGGCATTGTCGGACTGTATCCTTACTGGCAGACCCTGCAGGGGAAGAGTCCAGGCGACCAGGGCCAACCGAGCAGCTCTGATCTCTAGGACATTGATGGGAAGCAGACTTTCTGCCTCTGACCACTGTCCCTGCTGGGTCCGTTTTCCTAAGATTGCCCCCCAACCTGTTAGGCTGGCATCTGTGGTTACTATTTTCCACGAGATGGGGCAAAAGGTTTTCCCTTTTGATAATTTTTGAGGGATCAGCCACCAGTACAGGCTGTGCCTGACTCCTGGAGAAAGAACTAATGGACGGTCTAATGCCTGTATGGACTTGTTCCAAGCAGAGAGAATAGCTGCTTGCAGAATTCTGGTATGGATCTGGGCATAGGGCGCTGCTTCGAAGGCGGCCACCATCTTCCCCAGCAGTCGCATGCATAGGCGAATAGTCGGCTTCTTTTTGCCTAAGACTATTTGAATCGTTTGAATCAACGACCTGATCTTCTTTTGAGGTAAAAATACCCTCTGGCATTCTGTATCTAACCGAAAGCCTAGATATTCCAACTGTCTTGTGGGTTGTAACCTTGATTTTTCTTGGTTCACAATCCACCCGAACTCTTCTAGATGCCGCACTGTGCGGACTACTGCATGATTGAGGTTGGAAGCTGAACTGTCGATAACCAGGAGATCGTCCAGGTATGCTAGGACCAAGATGCCTTCTGTCCTTAGGACGGCTAGCACCGGGGCTAACACCTTTGTGAATACCCGTGGAGCTGTTGCCAACCCGAAAGGGAGGGCTACGAACTGGTAATGACTTTGGTTTATCGTAAAACGAAGAAACTTGTGATGTGCTGGGTAAATCGGCACATGCAGATATGCATCCTTTATGTCTATAGATGCTAGGAAGTCGCCCTGATGCAGGCTGGCTGTCACTGAACGTATGGAGTCCATACGAAAGGTCTGAATCCTTAGAAAGCGATTTAGGCGTTTGAGGTCTAATATAGGCCTGACGTCGCCATTGGGTTTTGGTATAACAAAAAGGTTGGAGTAGAATCCCAGACCCTTTTCCTGGGTTGGTACTTCTACAATTACTCCTTGGAGCAAGAGGCGATCCAACGCCTTTACGAGAGAGGCCCTCTTTAACGGGTCGCTTGGAAGACTTGACCCCTGAAAATGAGGAGGGGGGATTTCTCAAAACTCTAGTTTGTAGCCTGAGGCTACTACGGACCGAACCCAAGCGTCGGGAATTCTGGCCTTCCAGACTTCGGAGAAAAACTGAAGCCTCCCCCCCACCCAAGAGAGTGGGGGCGCCCCTTCATGAATCTGACTTGATGACTGGTTTAGCCGGCTTGCGAGACCAGGGCCTCTTGTTTGCCGCGGCTTGTCCCTGTGGGCGACTATTAACTGCTGAACGCCCGGGAGGCCGTCGATACTGACGAGAAGTCGAAGGGGCCGAGCCTACAATGGCCTGTCGTTTAAACGTGGGCCCACGCGGTCTTTTCTTGACCGGTAAGGAAGTACTTTTTCCACTTGATATGGTGTGGATATATTTATCTAGGTCTTCCCCGAATAGTCTTCCCCCATGAAAGGGAAACCCTGCTAAAATCTTTTTGCAGGGTGCCTCTGCTGACCAGTTCTTTAGCCACAAAAGACGACGCATGTGAACCATCAGTAGAGATGAACGAGATGCCTGTTGGATGGAGTCCTTAATAGCATCTATTGCAAAGCAGAGAGCCCTAGGGAATTCTGCTAATTCATGAGTATGCTGAGCCGGCATGTCCTTTAATATATGTTTTGCCTGATCCTTCAAGGCCTGACAAAAACCAATGGCTGCTACTGCTGGCTGAACCATGGCACCTACTGAGGTGAAAGCTGCTTTCAGTAGGGTCTCGAATTTCTTGTCGACCGGATCCTTGAACATATGGACATTTTCAACCGGACAAGTCAGGGATTTATTCACGCAGGAAATGGCTGCGTCCACTGTAGGGAGAGCCCATTTCTTCACATATTCCTCTTCCATAGGGTAGAGAATAGAGAATCTTTTAGGAGGGACAAAGATTCTATCAGGTCGAGCCCAATCCTGGTAAATCACGTTCCGCAGAAGGGGGTGCATTGGAAAAGATGCACAAGTTAATGGAGCCTTTAAAGAACCCAATGAGGATACCTCCGGGGCTACTAGTTCTGGCACTGGAAGTTTAAAGGCAGTGCGAACCATATCTGTCAAAGACTGGATCCACAGGCCCTCCGCTTGAGAGGCCGAAAAATATTCATCTATAGTGGAATTTTCCCTGTCTGAACCGTCGGGACTTGGGTCTGCCTGATCCCCTTGTGGGTCCCGTTCCTCTGTAGAGGAGACCTCCGCATCTGAAAACCCCACACTGGGTGAGGGGGATCTAGCCCGCTTGCTACTTGGGCAAGGACGGGAAAACAACGCAGTTAACCTTTTCTCTAGCCCACACATGGTGGCTGCTAGCATTTCTTCCGTCACGTAAACGGGAATGGGTGGATCGGGGGCCGCCTCTGCCCCCAGCACCCCCAATGGCTCTTGTACTATGCCACTCGGTGTCCTGACTGGCGAGGGTGGGGCCGTAGAAGCCTGGCCCAAATCCTCTGACCCCGATGGAGACCCTTTTTGCTTTTTGGCACCTTTAGCAGCCTTGGCTGGTCCAGATCCCTTTGGAGCCATTGTACAACCTTGGGTCACCCCTATAGCCAACACCTGACTGTTGCAGCTAGGAGTAACCAATATGAGGGCAGGTATGAGGAAAAATGAAAAAGAACTTATTTTTCTTTTTTTATTTTTCTTTTTTTTTTTCAAAAAAAATTTCTTTTTTTTTTTTTTTACCCGCCTGGGAGGTGGCAATACTGAGGAAACCTGTGAGTATTGACACACCAATGCCCGTTAGCCGGAGTCCAAGGTAGACTCAGATACTGCTGGATCTAAGGCTGAGTCTCTTTAAGCAAAAAAACTTTTTTTTTTTTTCTGGTCAATAGTGGACCTAAGTCCTAGACCTGAAGATCCACAAAACCGCCACTAGGTGTCCCTGTGTGGCCAAAAGACCCAGCTGCACGCTCTGTATCCTTTCTTCCTCTGCCTTCAGGAGGAAAGACCAGCCCGAGAGAAGTTTTCCCTTTATACAGACCCTGACGCTGCTGGCCCGCCCCCCCGACGCACGCCGACGCTATAAAAGGCGGCGCGTATGCGCGCGCGCACAATCGCGCGCACAATCGCGCGCGCACGATCGCGCGCCCCACGCTGAAACCACATGGAGGAAGCAGAGCAGAGGAACAACATGGACCAGCGTTATGCAGCACCAACAGACACCAGGTAAGCACTAATCTTATTGTAGTGCACACACAGCGAGGAAGCTGTCCCCTTGGGCTTCCTAAGAAACAGGAGTTTTTTACCAGCAATTTCCTCTTTAAAACATGTGGGGTTGCAGTATCAGTGTTAACAGGCAGACCTGGGGTGAGTAGCAAATATATAACTTACACAAGTATACATATATCTACATATTATCTGGGTAAACATTAGAATCCCATCCTGCCTCAACAGACATAGTGGAGATAGTGGCTGATGCACCAGCATACTGTTAGCCAACCCAGAACCCCCAGGGGGATACCTACTGTCGAACCAAGTCCCGCAGGTTCCCTCTTACCTGCTCCACGCCGCAGGGTATTGCAAAATGCAAGAGGCCCAACCTTCCCCCATCTCCGTGGGTATTGTCTTGGACCTTCAGGGACCGGGGTCCTGTGTTAAGGAACCCACACCCCTGGACCTATATAGCATCCTGGCATCAGTAGCGTTTAGTTCTTGGAAGAGACTAAGGCACTGGAGCCCAGAATCCAGCCCTCCAAGGAGAGGCATTATAGGCAAAACCCCACTCCAGCAGGGCCCGGGTACCGTACATCTTGGCTCTGAAGCACTTCGGACGGATCCGGCTAGCTATCCTGGGTCCCGAGACCTCCGAGGGACAGCTAGACGTGACCAACACCTAAGACACTGGCGAAAAAACTAGAGCACTCTCAGTGGGAGGGGGTTATATAGGGAGGAACTTCCTGTGAAGTTGATTACACCAGTGTCCACACCTGAAGGTACCCATATAACCCATATGTAATGACTATGCGCTCTGTGTCCCGTGATGTACGATCAAGAAAGTATTTTTCGGAGGCTATCAACGGTGCCCTAAACCGCCCCCGTGAACTCTTCAAGATGGTCACCCAGACCATGAAACCAAGTTGCATTGAAGCCCCCAGTTCGGACACACAAGAATTTTGTGATGAACCATCGGATTACTTTGTTAATAAAATCGAGGCAATCCGTGAAAGCATTCAGCAAAACAATTCCCCCCTCAGCCCCCCCTGCAGCCTCTCACATAACACCCATAGTAATTCTCCGATATCAGGTAAGTTTACCCTGGAACCCATCCCCATTGAGACCACCAAGAATATCATTGGCGCTTTGCGTAATGGCACAGCGCCAAATGACATTATACCCACTAAACTGCTGAAGGAATGCGCCTACATCCTGGCTCCTCCCATCACGCAGCTTATCAACCAGTCTTTCTTGGAGGGCATAGTGCCCTCACAATTGAAAGAGGGTACAATCCTACCCATCATGAAGAACCCCTCCCTGGACCCCAAGGACCCACTCCACCGCCGTCCCATAACAAGCCTCAACACACTTTCAAAAATAATGGAAAAAGTAGTGGTACAACAGCTGCAACAGCATCTAGATACCTACAAGCTACTTGACCCATTGCAATCTGGCTTCCGTCCCGGACACGGGACGGAAACAGCATTGCTGAAAGTATGGGACGATGTTCTCAAGGCCGCAGACGAAGGAGAATCCTGTCTTCTAGTTCTGTTGGACCTAAGTGCCGCTTTCGACGCGGTAGACCACAAACTGCTGCTGACTCGGCTTGTTGAAGTAGCCAGAGTCGCAGAAGGCGATTTATCTTGGTTCTCCTCTTTTCTGGAAAACCGATCGCAAACTGTGAAGTTAGGATCGTTTACGTCTGAGAAACGCACAGTAACATGCGGAGTCTCCCAAGGCTCGCCTCTGTCACCAGTGCTGTTTAACATTTATCTTCGTCCTCTTTTTGAGATTATCAGCAGCCAAAAACTGCTTTACCACTCATATGCAGATGATACGCAACTGTACTTCCGCATCTGCAATAAACAGGATCACCACCTCAATCTAGAGACATGCCTCTCTTTGATAGAGGACTGGATGACAAAGAGTTATCTTAAACTCAATGGAGCGAAAACAGAACTTCTTCTGTTTCACGCCAAGCGCAGGAATCGACTTTCAACAGCGTGGACCCCCCCGCCTATTTTGGGCAAAATCATCACCCCTAGCGCCAAAGTCAAAAGCCTAGGAGTCATTTTTGACTCCTTTATGACAATGGACGCACAAATAGGGTCAGTAGTCAGCGGATCTCACCATCTACTGCGCCTACTACGCAGACTCACTCCGTTCATCCCTAAAGAAGATTTAGCGGTCGTGGTGGGAGCAGTTGTAAACTCCAGACTGGATTATGCAAATGCCCTTTACCTCGGACTCCCCAAGTACCAAATCGCTCGTCTGCAAGTCGTTCAGAATACGGCCGCCAGACTTGTGACAGGGAAAAAACCTTGGGAATCCATCTCACCTTCACTGCGAGCCCTTCATTGGCTGCCAGTTAAAGACAGAATTGCTTTTAAAGCTCTCTGTCTTACGCATAGATGTGTCCATGGAAATGCCCCCCTCTATTTATGCGAAATAATAAAAGCGCATAACCCCAATCGCGTTTTGCGATCCACGAATCAGAACCTGCTCCAGGTTCCGAAAGCCAACTTCAAGTCCAAAGGAGAAAGAAGATTCGCGATCCAAGGTCCCAGACTATGGAACGCTTTACCAACCAGCATTCGGTTGGAGGAGAACCACCTAGCATTTAGGAAAAAGGTCAAGACACATCTCTTTTGATATCAAAGGAGACAGGAACAACAAGCGCCCAGAGGCGATTCAGTTCGCATGTGCCGCGCTATACAAGTTTTCATTCATTCATTCATTTAATCGTAATAAACCCATTGATGCTGCACTTGGCTGGAGTCTGCTTGTGTTCCTTCTTTTGAATTTCCAAGCTTTGTTCCGGCCTCAGGTGGAACTGTCTACTGAAGTACATCACCCTTCCTATGGAATTTTTATGAACATTTTATGAACTAGATCTGCTACACAAGCGTATCTTTACATTTAACCAAGCTAACTCAAGTGGATGGTGCATTAGCATTTGTTTCAATTGTGATTTATAGCACCAATGTAGAGTCCAAAACACAGGCACAATGGAGGCACACATTAGGAAAGGAAGGGGATGGGTGAGGTCTGAGTCAGGTTGACCCCTATCCTTTACAAAACAAACCCTACAACCCATGTACTTTCTGCATGCACCGACCTGTCCCTTTTACACCATTAGGAGAATCTGAGGATTAGAAATGGTAAAGAAGTAGAAGGCCCCTTTCACACAGGCGGACTGATCAGGTCCACCTGCCATTTTTTTTAGGCAAACCCAATCAGACCATCCATTCCCCTCTATAGACATGTGTCAGGCTGTCTGTTGGCACCTGCCGATATCTGGTCTGATCTTATCTGCTAATAACAGATGGATGGGGATCCGTTGCCCATCCAAGTGGTCCATTTACATCCAACCACCAATAGAGGACAGCGCTCTGTCTCCACTCTGCATAAGCAGAGCAGGCATCGACAAGCCATCCGCCTGTTCAGTAGGGATCAGCAGACAGATTCCTCACTGAGCCCACCCCATGTGAAAGGAGCCTTACAGATACATATTTATAGTTTTAACCAACTAAACTATTTGCAAGTTAAAATAAAAATAAAATAAAAACACACCACAACATCTGTATCAAATTTTCTTTTTTTTCTCTCCATAAAATGGAACATTTTATCTAGTTACAATAATTAGATTTGATCAGGACGCCGTCCCGTCCCCCAGCACAATGTTATAAGGCTATTCAAAAGTCAGTGATGAGTTGTATAGTCAAAGAAGCAATAGATATTCGGATTGAAGACGTTTTAACCAATTGCAGAATATAAAGTCACAAACTTCTATGCTTTTCAGTTCTTTTAGTAGGATTTACAAGTATGCATGCTGTAAAAAGAACGATTAGATGGGAAACTCTTGTTGTGCCTTTAGTAGATCTGCTTTAACGTCCCCCCCACCCCAGCTGCATGGTCACTTTTCCTTTGCTCCCCTATCAATATAATCTGCCTCTGTGAAAGTTCGGAGTCTTTTGATCGGAGCTCAATAAAACAAGGAATCACAGAGACCAGCACACCTAAGGTTATAATGCACATTAGAAGAAGGGAAGTCTATGCAATAACCCACCTTTTACATGTTGCCTCCATGTTGATACCTTTTTTTTTTTTTTCTCCATCTTTTCCCAAGTGGTCATTTGACCACAAAACTCCAGCAATGGTGTCCGCCTGTACAAGGCTGGCCATGGCGCAGAAAACTTAGAGCAGTGAGGTCACCCCACCATGCGATGCATAGTAGCCCATTATGCTTTACCTTTACAGGAATATAAAGAGGAAGTAAAACCCATCGGGTTTACTTCCTCTTTAAAGCGGAGTTCCGAGCTATTTTTCGTTTATTAAAAGTCAGCAGCTACAAAAAATAAACAGTGACTCACCTGTCCCACAGTCCAGCGAAGCGGCCGCACGGAGAGCCACTCTTCTCCTCGGCACCTCCATTGGAAGTGTGGGCACCCTGCCATGACAGCTTGCGAGAGTTGTGCTGCGCTCTTGGAGTGGATAGGCATTCTGGGACCTGTCACATGTCCCAGGAGATCGCCTAGAGCAGTGGTTCTCAACCTTCTAGAGCTGTGACCCCTTGATAAAATTTCCCAAGTTGTGGGGACCCCCTAACAGTAAAATCATTTTTGTAGCATGGGTTGTCAGCACCCAAGGCAAGACAAGTAATTTGCGCCCCTAACACACAGACATTTAGCGCTACCCGAGTCCTTTTAACGGCAACCATCACAGGTAGTGTTACTCACTGTGTCTCCGGCTTTACTGTGTGGTGTCTCGTAGCAGTCACACCTATGCGGAAATCAGGAGACTGGGTCTCCTCCAGCCTCCCACTTCACATTCCTCACCAGTAAGCTGACCTCTAGTCTCTGCCCCCCAGCCATGTCATTAACTGAATGGGCACCTGCGAAGAGGCTGAGTGGGTAGCTGTGGGCTCCAGAAACAGCCCTGCTGGGTGGCCGCAAACAAGGCTGGGATAGTGTTGTGGGCTTCAGAAACAGCCCAGGATTCAGTGATCCCTGGCAAATGATAATTTGACCCCCAAGAAGGTCCCGACCCCCAGGTTGAGAACCACTGGCCAAGAGGGAGAGACCACCTAGGGGGAGAGGAGTCACCACCTAGACGGCCCTCTAGGTGGAAGGGGGAAGTAGGACAGGAAGTCCCCTTAAAAACAAAAAACCCACCTCCCCCCCAATTTTTTTTAATTACATTTGGGATGTAAGGGGGCGAGGAATATTTAAAGCGGTAGTATACCCTCTTGTCATACTTTCACCTACAGGTAAGCCTACATTAAGGCTTACCTGTAGGTGCTTGCAATATCTCCTTTACCTACATGGTTAAGGAAATATTTGCAGAAAAGCAGGCGCATGTGTGCCATAGACAGCGGTGCAGGCACACTGAGCACGGTGGATCTTGAATGGGAGCCTGCCGGAAAAAGGTGCGCATGCGCGGGGATCGTAACGTTCCATGCACATGTGCAGGAGTGACGTCATCGCCGCCCTGGCCAGTCACAGCGCCGGAGCGGCGATATCCGGAAGTCACTCCGGGTATCATGGCGGCGACGGAGGAGGATGTGTCCGCCGACAGCTGCGGGGGCTTCGAAATAAGGTAAGTAATTGATAATGAGCTAGTATGCTAGTCATACTAGCTCGTTATGCCTTTGCCTTGCAAGTTTTTTATAAAAAAAAATTGGGGTATACAACCGCTTTAAAGCTAAAGTTCCACTTCTGGGTAGAACTTCGCTTTAAAGGGGTTGTAAATGTAAAAAAAAAAAAATCCCTAAATAGCTTCCTTTACCTTAGTGCAGTGCTCCTTCACTTACCTCATCCTTCCATTTTGCTTTTAAATGTCCTTATTTCTTCTGAGAAATCCTCACTTCCAGTTCTTCTGTCTGTAACTACACAGTAATACGAGGCTTTCTCCCTGGTGTGGAGAAAGCCTCTTGAGGGGGGAGGGGGCAGGAATGAGTGTCAAAACACTCTGTACTTTGCAGATAGAGAAAGGAGCTGTCTATTAGTGGGCGTCTTGACACTCCTGCTTGCCCCCTCCCTCCTCAAGAGGCTTTCTCCACACCAGGGAGAAAGCTTTGCATTATGGTGTGGAGTTACAGACAGAAGAACAGGAAGTGGAAATTTCTCAGAAGAAATAAGGACATTTAAAAACAAAATCAAAGGATGAGGTAAGTGAAGGAGGACTGCACTAAGGTAAAGGAAGCTATTTAGGGAAAACATTTTTTACCTTTACAACCCCTTTAAGGCATTCAGAAGAGAGCAGGGGGTAGGGCCGAGCCAATCTGTGTGTGTCAATGGACACAGAAATCCAGCCCAATATTGAGCATGCACGGGCAATCAGAAAAGGCGGCTCTAGAAGAGGATCGGCGCTGCTCTGTGCAAAATCATTGCACAGAGCAGGCAGGTATAACATGTTAGCTATTTGAAAGAAAAAAAAATGGCCTTTAGAATCACTTTAATGCTACAAATTATTTAAAACCACCTGAAGACCAGCAGCAATCAGTCTGCAGATCATCAGTGGGCCATGGAATTGTATGCGATAAACTGATTTAGCCACAAATTTTATACACAAAAGCATTGTGCTTTCTACTTGTTACCTGATGTGACCTAAGCAACCAAATGCAATGGGTGAAGTGGTGTGTAGGAGTAGATTATGGGCTCACTACACTACTTCATGTCTCATAGCAAAACAAACAGACCGTACGGCAAACTGTGGTTATCAATTCCCTTCCATTTTAAGAGTAGATGAGTTTCTCAAATTAACTGTAAAACAGCACTTAAGTCAAGAAAAACACATCTAATTGCAGCCAGTACTTAAGACGGCATTAAAAGCTTTACTAAAACTGTATTTTCTTTCAATCGGAAATACCGGAGGAAAAAAAAGAAAATAATATATGATGTTCCACATAGAAAATTTAGTGCTCCCAGACTTCCTTTTGGATGCTGCTGTTTCAGATCACTTATTTAACCTGGCTCTCTTCTTGTTTTATCTGGTCGGGAATATTCCATCTCTTTTGTGGAAAATATATCTTTTTTTTTTTCTGTGTGTCTTTCAGATATAGATACAGACCCAGGAGGTTTTTTTTTTTCTTTATTAAAGAAGACTTTATTAGTTGTGATGTTTACAGCAAATGCTAATATAGATGACCTGTTACTAGACTGCGTGCTGACACTCTGCCATATTCTAAGCAAGCAGATGTTACAAAGTAAGCAACGTTCACCGTACAGAATTCTAAACTACACACTAGGGTTGTCCCGATACCACTTTTTGGAGACCAAGTACCGATACTTTTTTTCAAGTACTCGCCGATACCGATACTTTTTTTTAATGTAATGTGACAGTGGCAGTATTTTAAAAAAAAATTGGGGGGGGGGGGGTGGATTGCCAGTGTGTTTTTTTTTACATTTCATTTTAATTAATTAAAAAAAAAATGGAGTTACTTTCCGGTAACATCCTTTTTCAGGAGTCTTTCAGGACAGCACCTTAGAGAGATCCCGGCTCCTCCTCTTCTAGGAAACACCGCCTTCTTCAGATCTTTAAAGCCTCATCCTCCCACTGGCCCTTCAGTTCTTACAGAGTACCTTCGGCCAACTGGGGAGACACAAGACAACGTTATACAAGAATTATTTATCTTACCTGACGTCCTTATGTGATGAGTCTTCCAATCTCCAAACCCTGGGTGGGTATCGGTGCTGTCCTGAAAGACTCCTGGAAAAGGATGTTACCGGTAAGTAACTCCATTTTTCCCGAGTTCGTCTTTCAGGACAGCACCTTAGAGAGGATAAGCGAGTACTTTACCTTAGGGTGGGACTACTGCCTGTAGCACCTTACGACCAAAAGCTTGGTCCTGTGCTGACAGCAGGTCTAGTCTGTAGTGCTTTACGAATGTAGCAAAACTTGACCATGTCGCTGCTCTGCAGATCTGCTCCGGAGAAGCACCAGCCCATTCCGCCTGTGAAGTCGCCACTGCTCTAGTAGAATGTGCCCCGATTCCCACTGGAGGCTCCATCCCCTTTAACACATAAGCTTGAATAATAGCTGCTCTAATCCAGCCCGCTATAGTACGCCTGGAGGCTCTAGAACCCTTTCTAGCCCCTGAAAATGATACAAAAAGGGAGTCTGATTTTCTAAACTGTTTGGTGCACTCCAAATATTGAAGGACGCACCTCCTTACATCTAGGTTGTGAAAAATAAATTCTTTTTCCCTCACCGGGTCTGAACAAAATGTTGGCAGAATAATTTCCTGGCCCCTGTGAAACTTCGAGGCCACCTTTGGCAAAAAGGCCGGATCGGTCTTAAAAACAATACGATCCGGTAAAACTTGAAAAAAAGAAGTTTTAATTGAGAGGGCCTCGAGTTCACTTACTCGACGTGCCGTCGTAATCGCTACCAAAAATGCAGTTTTGAGAGTGATTAACTTCAAAGAGCATGAACCCAATGGTTCAAAAGGATCTCCCATAAGGGCCTGCAAAACTAAGGAAAGATCCCACACGGGAAAAGGGGTCATACCAACTGGCCTCTGCCTACTCAAAGATTTAAAAAATCTCATTATCCAGGGATCCCCTGCTAGATTTTTCTCTAAAAATACACTCAGGGCTGACACCTGTCCCTTCAAGGTGCTGAGAGCCAGTCCCTTATCTGCCCCTGCCTGTAGGAATTCTAGCACTGCTACAGAACTATGTATGCTAAAGGAGCTTTCAGAGCACCATGAATTGAATCGTCTCCACACCTTGTGGTAGATGGCTTGCGTTTCCTTTTTCCTACAATTTAGGAGGGTCGCAACCAAACGATCTGAAAACCCTTTTCCCCTTAGCAACTCCTCCTCAGAAACCAGACCGCAAGGCTCCACCTCTCTGCGTGAGGGCAGCAGACTGGACCTTGAGTGAGAAGGTTGTCCCGAGCTGGTAAAAGCCAGGGGGGCTCTACCGCCAAGTTCTTTAGGATTGAAAACCACGGTCTCTTGGGCCAATATGGGGCAATTAGAATTAAGGTTGTGTTCCCCTGTTGAAATTTCCTCAACACTGCAGGGATCAGAACCAGAGGGGGGAAAGCATAACACCTGAAAAAATTCCCAGGGATTTTGAGCTAGTGCATATCCCTTACCAGCGTTACCTGTTAGAGAATGTCCGCCTTGGCGTTCTGCCTGGAGTACATCACGCAAAGAGCGCATGGCCCCCCATCATCTGGGTATCCTGAAGTAATCCTTCAGGTGTGGACACAATCGCCCTTCACGTTGTTCTGCTGAGGAAGTTCCTCCTAAGCAGTTCTGATCCCCCTTGAGATGTTTAAGCCAACAGCAGGACATTGATCTCGGCCCATGAGACATGTTCCCAACAAGAGGGGTGGGAGCCGCACCTCTGTGTCCCGCCTGATGTACTGCCGAAGGATTTTACAGTAAGCTGTTACGAACCCTCTTGATCGTGGGACCCAGAGCGCATATCCTTTATGGAATGTCCCAGCACTCTAAAGGGCCAGGACACTAAGCAAAAAATAGCCAAACAGAAACTCATTCAGGAGGACTAAAATTGCTGCCATCCAACTGAACGGGCCAGAGGATGCCCTGTAGACCGTGCCCAAATGCTGCTCCGCAGCCTTTGCTGGCGTCGGTTGTGACCGTCCTGGAACTATAAACTTTAGTAAACGCCTATGTAGGACAAGTTTGCCGCTTTCCAAACCTGTTAGACTTGACTTGGTGACCCAGAGGCACTAGGGAATCCAATGACCCTCGGAATGCTTTCCCAACTTCAAAATGATAAGGGACGGTAATGCGCCTTCATAGACCATGGCCGCTGCCCTGCAGAAACAGCATGGCCTTGTCCACTTTTTGCACCTTCTTGGGGGGAAGAAGACACCTTTGATCTGTTGAGTCCTTGAGAATAAATCCCCATGGCTCGGAACATCCAAAGGAAGCACTTTCCTCTGTGACTGGGGAGTAGGAAAGAAGGATTAGGGATAGGTTGATTCTGAAATTATATGAGCCAACCCAAACTTTCCAGAATGTCCCTGCTGACTGTAAGTCCCGACTCAATTGCTCTGGGGAGGGAGCGAACAATAGTAGGTCGTCCAGATATGCGACATCAGGATTCCCCTGAGTCGCAGAAGGCAAAAACCTCTACCATCACCTTTGTGAATATGCAGGGGGAAGATGACAAGCCGAAAATTCCAGGGAGAGGGGAGCTCTGAATTGTAGGTGGGTTTACCTGAAGACCCCCTGTGGTTTATTACTAGCCTCAGGAATTTGTGGTCCAAAGAAGGTAAGCCCTTTGAAACTATCGATAAAGCAGCGGGGAGAAGAGCTTTTACTGAAGAGAATCCAAACCTCCTTGTCACGCTGGAGGAATAAGATTGTAAAAAAAACTTGGTTGAGGATGTCTTGAGACTTTCGCCCAATGGCTCCACAAGGTTCTCCAGACTGTAGTAGAAACCCCCGCCTATTTCCCTGGTTTCTAGGAATTAACCTGGACAACCAGAGGCCTGCTGCCTTCCAAGAAGTTAGAGGATTCAGCCGAAGCATCAAGATTTACACACTTCTGGAAGCAGGGTGGTAATTGAACAGTCTGAGGGCAGGGGGAGGGGTTGGCCAACGGTGCCCTTCGGACTGATCCCAAGATGAGTTGCGTACAAGCCCTCTCCCAGGCTGTGGGCCAGGATCACCGGCAATCTTCGCTCCACCTGTCCTTCGGAAGTGAATCATCTGTTTTGGAGGGGCATTCAGGAGGAAAACTGGTGCGGGGCAAAAAAATGCATCGGTCCCCCGAGGGGTCCCTGGCTCGGGATACTTTGTCCCCAATTTCTTGTTGGGGAACCTGGGTGTTCCATGATGTCCACAAAATCGAAACCTCTTTGGCAAATTCTTTTTAACCTGGGAAAGACCCTTCTCCCCGGTCTAGAGAACTGCCTTGACGACCAGGTCAAAAAATCAGAATCTATCCCTGTGAACACTGGAGGCAGATACATGGGCATGCAAAAAATAGTTTTACTTCCACTTCCCCTGAGAGCCACCAGGCTCTTCCCCCCTGGCTGATGTATGCACAACCGCCGTGGCAGATTGCGGACTGTATCCTTATGAATGCAGACTCCGCTGCAGGCCAGTCCAGGCCAAGAACAGCTACTTCAGTAGGACATGATGGGAAAGCAGAGGATTGTCTTTCTGCCTTGACCTGCCTGCTGGGTTTCCGTTTGAGTCCCAATACTCCAGATTGCGGGCCCCCACCTGTAGGCTGGCATTGTGGTAAGATTACCCTGGGAGCAAATCCCAGGTTTTCCCTTTAACAGGGAATCCATCCTCTTATCCATGGGATCAGAGAGTACCCCCATGTCCTCAAAGGCCAGGTCTGTGTGTCTAGAAACCTGGGAAAAAGCTGCGTCAAGTTTAGGCGTCTTATTCCAAACTAAGGTTTCTCCCTCCTCAAAAGGAAATCTTCTTTTCAGCGCCTTTTTGAGAAAAAAAGGTTTCCTTTCCGGATCCTGCCATTCTCTTGATGGCATCGACCAGAACCAACTGTCATTGGACTGGGATGTAACCTTGATTTTTCTTGTTCACAATTCTTCTAATGCCTGTGCGGACTACATTTGAGTTGGAAGCGAACTGTCATAACCAGGAGATCAGTATGGGACCAAGATGCCTTCTGTCCTTAGGACCTGTATCCGGGTGCTGTAGATAGCCCGTGGAGCTCCTCAACCCCTCGAACTAGAGAATGACTTTGTTTATCGTAAAACGAAGAAACTGTGAGTGGGGTTTGTGCACATGTATGCATCCTCTTCATGTCTATAGATCAGCTAGGGGAAGCGCCCTGATGCCTGGTTGTCACTCAATTTCGTCTGCCGACCCTACCGGTCCCTCCGCACCCATAGCGGAGGGGTTCGGTGATCAGGTGAAACCGCCTGTTGTAGGCGGAGGTGCTCTGGCAACTGAAAGTTAGCCATTGAGGTTTTGGTATAACATTGAAAGGTGCTGAAAGTAGAATGCCGCCAGACCCCTTTCTTGCTTGGCTTCTACAATACCCTTGCATCCATACACCCCCTTACGAGAGAGGCCCTCTTTAACGTCCCTTGGAAGTCTCCCCTTAAATGGGACCTGGACAGGGGATTTCTCGAAACTCTAGAGCCATGGAGGATTAGCTATTTCTAAACGGACCGAACATAGAGAGCAGCAGATTAGTCGAATCCTGGCCTTCAGACTTCGGAAAAAACAAGGGATCACCCAGAGAGTGCGCCCCTATGATCCCCAGGAATGACTGGTTTAGCCCTTGCGACCAGGGACCCACTTGTTTGCCGCGGCTCTCCCACCGGATTAACTGTTGAAAGGGGAACTGAAAAAGGGGCCGAGCCTTGGCCTTCGTTTAAACAGCTGGGCCCACGCTGGTCCTTTTCTTGACATCACGGTAAGAAGCGGCATATTTCATTACTTGATATGGTGTGGATATATTACCTATCAGGTCTGGCAATCCCCGAATAGTCCCCCCTATAAAGGGAAACCCCCTGCTAGAGGGAGCTTTTTGTAGCAGCAGTGCCTCCTGACCAAAATGTTCTTTAGCCAAAAAGAGACGGTGTCAGGAGAGGGATGCTCTGTGGATCCCGTTAATAGATGTACTCCAAGAAAGCCCTAGGAATTCTTACAGAGTAAGCCGGCATGTATTTAAAAATCCTTCAATTATCTTTCCTCGATCATTCAAGGCCTGACAAACACCAAGGCGGCTACTTGGCAACCATTACTATATGGGATGGTAAATCAGCTGCTTTCATGTAGGGTCTCGAGTCGGGAGACATATGGACTTCAACACAAGAGGGATTTATTCAGCAGGAACTCAATGGCTGCGTCCACTAGTAGGGAAGCCCATCTTTACATACCTTTCCAAGGGTAGAGAATGTAGAAATCTCAAATTCAAATCAAGGGAGCCCCCTCAGTTCCGCATGCTTGAAAGGAGCTTGAATGGGGCCTTAGTACTGATGCCCAATGAGGCTGTATCCGCTATAGTCTGGCTGGAAGTTTACAGTGCAATTGAACCATATTTGTCAAAGTGGACTGGATCCACAGGCCCTGCCTTGAGAGGCAAAAATATTCGATCCATAGTGGAATGTGCTGAACCGTCGGGAGGTCTGCCCATGGCCCTTAGAATGGGTCCCTTTGCCGACAAAGAGGAGAACCTCTTCAAACCGCAGGCCTGAACGATTAATTGTTTAATCCATCTTGCGATGGGGATCAAGCAGCTGCTGACCCATCTTGGGCCCTTCCGGTAAAACGAACAACACATCTGTTTTCCGAACCTTCTCTGTACTATGCTTTAAGATAGGCCTTTATGGCCCTGAGAATATCCAACGTATGCAGCAACCCCTCCTTTCTAGAGGTGGGTTTTGGAAGAAGGATGGAAGTACCACATCCTGGTTCAGGTGGAAAACCTGGCACCCCTATAGCCACACTGACTTTGGTAGCTAGGAAGAACCATATGAGGGCGGAACCCCGCCCTATCCTTATGAGAGAAAATGAAAAAGATATGGTTCTCTCTATATTTCAAGAAAGGCTGCCAATTCCGATACTCTCCTGGCCGAAACTATGGTGATCAGAAATACCGACCTTGAGTCACAGCCCGTCCGGAGTAAAACCAAAGGTAGACTCAGAACGCTGCTCTCAAGGGAGTCCCTGCAAAAAAACCCCTTTCTGGTATAGTTGGACCTAGTCCTAGACCTGAAGATTTAAACCGCCACTCCCTGTGTGGCAAAAGTGGCTGTATCCTTTCTTCCTCTGCTCCAGGAGGATTAACACGAAAGACCCCTGAGAAGAAGTCCTTTAACAGACGACGCTGCTGGCGCCCCCCGCGCACGCCGGCCGGCGTCACGCGCGCGCGCGTAAATGCACACTGATAAGCGCGCATGAAATCTGCCGCAGATCGCGCTTAATGCAACGCCTTTATCCACTCCTAGAACCCACATGGAGGAAGCAAGCAGTAACTCTATCCAATGGTATACTTGCGCACCAACAGGGTAAGCACTATCTCTATTTAGTCACACACAGCCTACGTATGGGCCCTAAGAAACCCAGCAACCCTGTAACAAGTAAGTTTACAGGCCTGGAGGCCGGCTTTCTAGCCTTAACAAGTGTTAGGGTAGGGATTAGAATCCCATGCCTAACAGACATAGAGATAGTGGCCACAAGCATTTAGCCAACCCAGAATCCAGGGGGATACCTCTGTCGAGTCCCGCCAGGTTCCCTCAAATTTAGCTCCACGCCGTAATGCAGGGTATTGGCAGAGGCCCATCGGGCCTTCCCCCATCTCCGTGGAGTATTGTCTTGGACCTAGAGGACCGAGTCCTGTGTTAAGGAACCCACACCCCTGCCTATCATCCTGCCAACTTCAGGACTTTTAGTGGAGAGACTAAAGCCTGGATCCAGCCCTCCAAGGTTACCACTCCAGCTGGGGCTACCACATCTTGGATAACCAGCCTGGACGGATGGCTATGATCCTGGGTCGAGACCTCCGACAGGCGGGGGTGAGACACTAACTGCACTCTCAGTGGGAGGAAATGCATATAGAGGAGTTATGATTGACACCAGTGTCCACAGAAGGTACATAAACCAACACTATGCGCTCTGTTCCGTGATGTACAGGAAATTCCCATTTCTGAGCTAGGCATCTATCCCTCCATCGTACCTCTTAGAGACATGAACCTGTCCAGCTTTCTTGGCGTTGAATCCTGATGGCCATGACCTCCACGTCTGGCACTCCCCACTCTCTGGCAGCTATTGTCCTGAAAAAAAAAAAACTCCTGTGGACTGCAGAGACCACGCCCTCCCCCGGCGACAGCGGTTCTGGCGACTTAGGAAGTACGCCTGCAAGGTTGATCCACCTTCGGGAATGTAAGTCGCCAACAGATATGCAGGGTACATTGAAACCTCTGGCCCACCGAAAAACCAAGCTCCTCTGCAACTGAGCCGAGTGGAGCTTGCACTCTTGGTTCCCCCTTGGTGGTTCACCTATATGCCACCGCTGTGGCCGACGAGTTGTCTGAATGACTTCTCACCGAGTGACCCCTGTAGATCTTTTGGAATGTCTATGCCAGGAGGGCTAGTGACCGACTGCCGCTCAGAACTTCCCAGACCAATTGATGAGGCAGCTGCCTCTCACGACCCCAGGTCCCTGCAGAGTGGGAACCCAAGTTCCTGTGTTGCGGCGTGAACTTGTTCAAGACCGCTCTGGATATGGGTAGGATCCACTTTAGCCTTGAGACCAGTTTGCCCCCCTTCTCCACCACTGGGCAGAACCAAGCTGCTAGAATTGACTGCCTGTAGGACACGAGTAGTGGAATCCAATGCCCCGTTGTGGTATTGCCTTCGAACAATGAAGCCATCGCATACATAAGGGGACGGAATAGTTGGCTCTTTTTTGCTTATAGAACCTGGCCGCTGCCCTGAGATCAATCCTTGTTGATAGCCTCGACCTTCTACCAGGGGCAGGAACATCCATCTTCTGTTCTGTGAGTCCAGAATAATCTCGTGCCGAAGATATTCCAACTGCTTTGACGGGATAGGTTGAAATGCTGATCTTTCCCCGGTTTAGGACTCAGCCGAACCTCTCGAGGTACTTTCCAGAACCATGAGGGCTGACTACGCATTCCCGACTCAAGCTCTGAGGGAGCGAGTGATCTTATGATTAAGTAGGTCGTCCAGGTATGCTAGGACCGAGATCCCTTGGATTCCTTTGGACTGACTAGAATAGGAGCTAGGAAAAACCTCTCCATCACCTTTGTGAATACCCGGGGGCCGTAGATGACCAGCCCGAAGGGGGGCTCTGGCCACAAATTGGAAGTGAGTACGCTGTATCACCTGCGTTTAAGCGTAAAAACAAAAATATTTGATGTGGCCTGAAAGACCTTGGGGATACATGAAGGTAACCATCCTTTATGTCTATAGAAGCCCGATAAAGCCTTCTGGAGTGTGGCGGAGAAGAGCTGCTGACCAAACGGATTCTAATCCGGAAAGAGCTGAACCTCTTGTAGACCGTAAGCTTTTTAAAGGTCCTTTTAGGTCCAAAATTGGGATCTGACATTGCCGAATGAGCCTTGCGTATGACACAACAGATGTGGGAATAGAAAACCTAGCCCCTGTTCTTGGGCCTGGTACAACTGCTACCAATTATGCCCTGGTAGGAAAGCAGGTGATTTTTCCACATGCTGCCCGCAGGTTGAATTAACAGGCCCTTCCTTGTGGGAGGAAATTTTAGAGAATTCTAATCTGTAGCCTGCGGATGATCCCACAGATGACTCGGAGGTAATCCTCCCTCTGTCAGGGACCGAATCTTCCCCCAGAGGCCTGTCCTTGCGATCCAATTGTTAAAAGTTTGATCGCGCAGGAGGAAAAAATGCCCCCCCTCGTACTGTCCTGAAATTTGAGGGCCCTGGAACCGGGGGGAGCTGCCCTTTTAAACGCAGGACCCCGGAACTTCTTTTGACTGGTAAAAGGGTACTTTTGCCACTTGAAACAGTCTGAATGTATTTATCCAGATCTTTCCATGGAAGGGCAAACCTGCCAGCAGTCTTTTACATGGGGCTCGGCCGCCCAGTTCTTCAACCATAAGAGCCTTCTCATATGCACTAAAAATAGTGACAACGAGACGCCTGCTGGATGGAGTCTTTTTATAGCCTCTACCGCAAAGCACAGAGCTCTGGGAATATCCAATAACTCCTCTGCCTATTGGGCAGGGATGTCTAAGCATCTGTTTTGTCTGGTTCCTTAATGCCTGAAAAAAAACTCCAATTGCAGCCACTGCTGGCTGTAGCCAGGGATGCTGGAAAAAGTGTCTCTAAACGTTTATCGACCGGGACCTTTAAACATTTGTATGTTTCCCCTTAGGCCAGTTAATGATTTATTCACCCATAAGATGGCTGCGTCCACCGTTGGAAAAATGTCTTTTCCATAGGGTAAATAACAGAAAACCTTCCAGGTGGTCTCCCATCCAGGCACTAACCAGGCCCTACCCTGCTTAGCCTCCGAGATCAGACGAGATCGGGCGCTTTCCGGGAGATGCGGCCTCAAGGACCTCACGGGTAGTTGAAAAGCAGTGCCCGAACCGGGACCTGAACCCTGGACCCTCAGACCAAAAGTCCGATGCTCTACCAACTGAGCCATCCGGGCCCCTTTTAAAGAGCACTTGGTCAGGGGAAAGAGTGCCTGCAAGCACAAATATTTCCTGGCAGACGTGCATAAAGACCACCCTCTCGTCAGCTTTAGGCGGCAGAAAAAATTCTGTCCGGTCGTCCCAATCCTGGAAAAACCAATTCCTCTAACAGAGGATGGACCAGAAAAGCTGCGTTGCTTAAAGGCGCTTTTAAAAGAACCCAAAGAGGATACCGCAGGAACCTGAGGCTCTGGAAATGGCAAATTGAATGCCAAGCGGACCATGTCTGTCAAAGACTGGACCCACTGACTCTCCGCCTGGGAGGCTGAAAACGATTCTTCAGTGGTAGATCCTCTAGGTTCTGTCCCTTTTGGCGATGGGGATCTAGTCCGCTTCTTGCCAGAAAAAGAGCCAGCGATCATAGCTGTTAACCTCTTTTCTCTAGCCCCCCTAGGGTGACGGCTAGCATCTCCTCTGTGATAACACAGGGTTGGGCCGACCTGGGCCAGCCTCAGCACCAGACCCCCTTAATGGCTTATCCAGGGTGACCCCTATAGGAATAACCTGTGGGGAAAGTATTGGCATATTATCAGAACCAGAGGAGGAACCCCTTTGTCTTTGCCTTTGCCTTTTCTCTTTATTTTTTATTTTTATTTTATTTTTATTTTTTTTTGTGTTTTGATCCTGAACCCTTGGAAGCCATAATACAAAACCGAAGGACTCCGCTTACAACAGACTGTTATAGCCAGGAGTACAAAAAAATAAGGTTTAGGGGACAATAGGATCACTAATGCCCCAAAAACGGTGGGGCTCAGTATGTTTTCTTTTATATATTATTCACCACATACAGCCCCACCCCCAACATGTTTGCCAGCATTCAACCTGTTGCCAAGGGGATTTTGGCTTAACAAAAAGTATTGGAGCTGACTCCAGCATGTAGTACCCCTTCTCGCCACCGGGAGTCACTGTGCTGCCAGCTCTACGTCCTCTCTCTCCAGCTCAGCTCTGAACTGAGCTAAGAACGCGCCTGCTGTGTATAACAGCAATTGAAGGCACGCCCACTCTACACTGCAGTCACACTCCCCGCCCCCTCCCCCTCCCGAACGGCGCGAAAATTTTCTATATGCATGCGCGCGCGCGACTGTCGGGGGAGGAGAGCCCAGGAGGAGAAGCACTCTGGAGCCCAGGAATGCAGGTTGGAGGACACATCAGGCGGCAGATTTGAATCCCGGCAAGGTAAGGCTAACACAGGCCCCTAAGGAGTCCCTTTAGCCTAGAGACAGATCTGTTTTTTTTTTGTTTTTTTTTTAAAAGATCTTCAACCAGCGAGCAGCAGGTAGCTAGCAAACATACATAGATAGATAGGGGGATCAAGTTATGGGGGGAAACATTTCAGGGCATCCTGTCCATCAGACATAGTGACCATGGTGCCAATGCAGAGCATACTCAGGCTACCCCCTTAAGATCTCCCCTGGAGAGCCTGCTGTCGAACCAAGTCCCGCAGGCTCCCCTCTTACCTGCTCCATGCCGCAGGACGTTTTGCAAAACGGTCCAATCTTCTCCCATCTCCGTGGGTAGCGTAGTAGACCTTCAGGCCCTGGGGTCCTATGAAGGTACCCACTGTCCTGGACCTATATAGCACCCTGGCAAACAGGAACTTATGGTCTTTACAAACTCCAAGTCCTGGGCCCAGGGTCCAGCCCTCCAAAGAGGAGCATTATAGGCTAAAACTGCCTGTAGGACACGAGTTTGGAAGGCCCGTGGGTACTGCCTCGAACACTTTGGCCACGCATGGCGAGTTGCTCTTTTTTGCTTGGAACAACTGAATCAATCGGTTATAGCCCGCCCTTAATCCCAGGGGCAGGATCCATCTTCTGTTCTGGTCTAGTGCAGAATTCCAACTGCTTTGTATTCTGATCGGTGGACTCAACAACCTAAGACAGGTACTGGCGAAAAAAAACCATGAGGGCTACTACCATTCTCTAGGGCGAGGATCTTATGGAGTCGTAGGTATGCTAGGACCGAGATCCCTTGGACTTCCTGTTGGACTGACTTAGGAGCTGGAGTGATACCCGGGGCCGTGCCAGCCCGAAGGGGGGCGCCACAAATGGAAGTCGCATCACTGCTAAAAACAAAAATATTTGAAAAGGGTACTCCATAAGGTAACCCATCCTTTATAGTAATAGAATATGCCGATCTTCTGGAGTGTCGGCCTGTGATGTACCGAGAAAGAGCGAAACACACTGTGGAAGCTAACCTTTTAGGGGTCTTTGCCGATGAATCAGATTGGAACAACCTACCCCAGGGTTCCACTGACCTTTGCTTGGGCTGGTGTCCTTCTCTCCATTATGGGTAGCGGTTTTAGAGGCCTCTGCCTCCGACATGCTTCCCGCACGGTAACGGTGAGCCTTCTTGGGAGGAAATCCCAAAATTCTAATGCTGTAGCTGCTACAGCTAGATCGGAGGTGACCGCACCAGCCGAGTGCCTGGTTCCTTGCCCATTGTCTAGTTTGCGCACGTCCGGAGGACCGGCCTGAAATTTGACGCAACCTGGAACGTGTGTCGGACCCGCTGCCCTTTTAAACCAGGACCCCGGAACTTCTTTTGACGGTCACCCGGGTACTTTTGCCACTTGGTCTGAATGATTTATGATCTTTCCATGAAGGGGCCAGAAGTCTTTTACATGGGGCTCGGCCGCCCATTCCAACCATAAGAGCATATGCACTAGTGACGAGACCCTGCTGGACTTTTTATAGCCTCTAGGCGCGCGAAAGACAGCTCTGGAATATCCAATCTCCATTGCAGGGATGCTAAGCATCTTTCTGGTTCCTTAAAAAAAAAACTGCAGCCACTGCGGCTGTAGGGGATGCTGGACTCTAAACGGCGACCGCGACCTAGGTAAGTACAACGTTTCCCCCCAGTTTGATTATTCCCCATGATGCTGCGTCACCGTTGGAAAAATTCTGGGTAAAAACAGAAAACCTCCAGGTGGTCTCCCAGGCAGGCACCCTGCTTAAGATAGACGAGATTTTCCGGGCGGCCCAAGGACCTCACCAGGCCCGATCCTGAACCCTTCCTCTGAAACAAGTCCGAACCACTGAGCCATTTTTAGAGCCTCACCAGCTAACAGCCCTGGCAGACGTTAAAGACCACCCTCTCGTCAGCGGCGGCATTCTGTCTCCCCAATCCTGGAGGAAACACCATTCCTCTAACTGACCAGAAAAGGCCTTAGGCGCTGAACCCAAAGGGAGCAGAACCTGAGGCTTGGAAATAAATTGAATCCAAGCGGACCATGTCTGTCAAAGACTGGAGACTCTCCGCCTGGGAGGCTGTTTTCCCTAGAAGGGGATCTAGGCTTCTTGCCAGAAAAAGAGCCAGGGATCATCTCCTAGCCCCCCTAGGTGCGGCTGCATCTCTCTGATAACACAGACGGGCCAAGCTTAATGGCGGGTGAATATATGTGGGGATATTGGCATATTTCATTGTCATTTTTTATTTTTATTTTATTTTTATTTTTTTTGTGTTTTGAAACCCTCCAGAAGGACTCCTGTCTTACACAGACTGTTATAGCTACTAAGAGGGGACAATCACTCCCCTGGGGCTAGTAATATATTATTCACCACATACAGACAACATGAGATTCAACCTGGCCAAGATTTTGGCTTAGTATTGGACTGACTCCAGCATGTCCCCACCGTCCTGTGCTGCCAGCTTACTCTGCCAGCCAGCTCTGAGAGCTAAAATGAACGCGCCTGCTGATAACAGAATTGAAGGCTCTCACTCAGTCACACTTCAACGGCGCGAAAATATAATGCTGCGGGGGAGGAGAGCAGGAGGAGAAGCACTCATGGAAGGACACAGGTTAGGACGATCAGCTCAGTTATGTTGAATCCCGGACAGGTAAGTAACACAGTAAGAGTCCCTTTACCTGACAGATCTGTCCATTCGGAAAGCGAGCAGTAGGAGCAAACGATAGGGGGGATTTATCATTTCAGGGCTCCTATCCATCCGGTGCTGCTACCAGGCCCCCCTGACAGATTCCCCTGAGGGGGGGGAGAGCCTGGTAACGTCCCGAGGCGCTCCATGAGGACGTTTTGACGGAATCTTCTCCCATCTCCGAGTAGTACCTTCAGGCACGGAGGTCCTATGGGGGGGAGAGCGGCACAGGAACTTATGGTCTTTACAAACTCCAAGGGGCCCAGGGGCCCTCCAAAGGGGCATTATAGGCAAAACCCCACGGGGGGGGGGGGGGGGGGTGCCCGGGTACTGTCCATTTGGCATGGGCTCCTTGGACAGATCCGGTTAGGGAATCCCAAGATGCAGCATTCACCAACACCTGACACTGAAAAAACAGGGGGGGAGCGGGGAGAGCGGCACGGATGGACGGGGGGGGGAGCGGTACGGGTACTGAACGGAGAAGACGGCACGGAGAGGGGGGAGGGAGAGCGGTTCATGGACCTGGACGGGGGGGGGGCGGCATGGATGGACGGGGGGGGGGGGGGAGAGCGGCACGGATGGACGGGGTGGGACCCGAACTGCGGCACGGATGGACGGGGGGGGGGAGAGCGGCCTCCCACGGATGGATGGGGGGGGGGGAGAGCGGCACGGATCTGGACGGGGGGGGGGAGGAGCGGCACGGATGGACGGGGGGGGGGAGGAGAGCGGCACGGATGGACGGGGGGGGGGGGGGGAGAGCGGCACGGGATGGACAGGAAAGGGGGGACACAGGGGGGGGGAGAGCGGCACGGATGGACGGGGGGGGGGGGAGAGCGGCACGGATGGACGGGGGGGGGGGGGGGAGAGCGGCACGGATGGACGGGGGGGGGGGGGGAGGGCGGCACGGATGGACGGGGGGGGGGAGAGCGGCACGGATGGACGGGGGGGGGGGGGAGAGCGGCACGGATGGGGGGGGGGGGGAGAGCGGCACGGATGGACGGAGGGGGAGAGCTGCACAGACGGACGGAGGGGAGGGGGAGCTGCACAGGACGGACGGAGGGGGGGGGGGAGCTGCACAGACGGACGGAGGGGGGGGAGCTGCACAGACGGACGGAGGGGGGGGGGGGAGCTGCACAGACGGACGGAGGGGGGGGAGCTGCACAGACGGACGGAGGGGGGGGAGCTGGCACAGACGGACGGAGGGGGGGGGAGCTGGCACAGATGGACGGAGGGGGGGGGAGCTGGCACAGGACGGACGGAGGGGGGGAGAGCTGGCACAGACAGACGGACGGAGGGGGGGAGGGAGCTGCACAGGACGGACGGAGGGGGGGGGAGCTGGCACAGACGGACGGGGGGGGGGGAGCTGGCACAGACGGACGGGGGGGGGGGGGAGCTGCACAGACGGACGGAGGGGGGGGGGGAGCTGCACAGACGGACGGAGGGGGGGGGGAGGAGGGGGGGGGAGCTGCACAGGACGGACGGAGGGGGGGAGAGCTGGCACAGACGGACGGAGGGGGGGGGAGCTGCACAGGACGGACGGAGGGGGGGGAGCTGGCACAGATGGACGGAGGGGGGGGAGCTGCACAGACGGACGGAGGGGGGGGGGCAGCTGCACAGACGGACGGAGGGGGGGGGGAGCTGCACAGACGGACGGAGGGGGGGGAGCTGCACAGACGGACGGAGCGGGGGGAGAGCGGCACGGACAGAGAGGAGGAGAGCGGCACGGACAGAGCGGAGAGCGGACGGGGGGGGAGAGCTGCACGACGACAGAGGGGGGGAGAGCGGCACAGGGACAGGAGGGGGGGGAGGAGCGGCACAGGGACAGGAGGGGGGGGAGAGCGGCACAGGGACAGGAGGGGGGGGAGAGCGGCACAGGACAGAGGGGTGGAGAGCGGCACGGACAGAGGGGAGGGAGCGGCACGACGACAGAGGGGGGGAGGAGCGGCACAGGGACAGGAGGGGGGGAGCGGCACAGGGACAGGGGGGGAGAGAGCGGCACAGACGGAGGAGGGGGGAGGAGCGGCACGGACAGAGGGGGAGAGAGCGGCACGGACAGAGGGGGAGAGAGCGGCACGGACAGAGGGGGGAGAGCGGCACGGACAGAGGGGGAGAGAGCGGCACGGACAGAGGGGGAGAGAGCGGCACGGACAGAGGGGGAGAGAGCGGCACGACGACGAGGGGGGGGAGAGCTGCACAGGGACGGAGAGGGGGGAGCTGCACAGACGGAGGAGGGGGGGGGAGCGGCACGACGACGAGGGGGGGGAGGAGAGCGGACGGACAGAGGGGGGAGGGAGAGCGGCACGGACAGAGGGGGGAGGCACGGACAGCGGCACGGACAGAGGGGGGGAGAGCGGCAGGAGAGGGGGGGGAGAGCGGCACGGACAGAGGGGGGAGGAGAGCGGCACGGACAGAGGGGGGGAGAGGCAGGACAGAGGGGGGGGAGAGCGGCACGGACAGAGGGCGGTGGACGAGAGGGGTGGAGAGCGGCACGGACAGAGGGGAGAGAGAGCGGCACGGACAGAGGGGGGGGGAGAGCGGCACGGACAGAGGGGGGGGGGGGAGAGCGGCACGGACAGAGGGGGGAGAGAGCGGCACAGACAGGGGGGGAGAGCGGCACGGACAGAGGGGGGAGAGCGGCACGGACAGAGGGGGAGAGAGCGGCACGGACAGAGGGGGAGAGAGCGGCACGGACAGAGGGGGAGAGAGCGGCACGGACAGAGGGGGAGAGAGCGGCACGGACAGAGGGGGGGGAGAGCGGCACGGACAGAGGGGCGGTGGAGAGCGGCACGGACAGAGGGGGAGAGAGCGGCACGGACAGAGGGGGGGGAGAGCGGCACGGACAGAGGGGGGGGAGAGCGGCACGGACAGAGAGGGGGGGAGAGAGCGGCACGGACAGAGGGGGGGAGAGAGCGGCACGGACAGAGGGGGGAGAGAGCGGCGCACGGACAGAGGGAGGAGAGCGGCACGGACAGGGGCGGTGGAGAGCGGCACGGAGAGGGGGAGAGAGCGGCACGGACAGGGGGGAGAGGACGAGAGGGGGAGAGAGCGGCACGGACAGAGGGGGGAGGAGAGCGGCACGGACGGGGGGGAGAGCGAGAGAGCGGCACGGACAGGGGGGGGAGACGACAGCGGCACGGACAGAGGGGGAGAGAGCACGGACAGAGGGGGAGAGAGCGGCACGGACAGAGGGGGAGAGACGGAGGGGGGGGGAGAGCGGCACGGACAGAGGGGGAGAGAGCGGCGCGGACAGAGGGGGGGGGAGAGCGGCACGGACAGAGGGGGGGGGAGAGCGGCACGGACAGAGGGGGGAGAGCGGCACGGACAGAAGGGGGGAGAGCGGCACGGACAGAGGGGGAGAGCGGCACGGACAGAGGGGGAGAGCGGCACGGGGAGGTGAGCGAGAGGGGAGCGGCACGGACAGAGGGGAGAGCGGCACGGACAGAGGGGGACAGAGCGGGGAGGAGAGGGGGGAGAGCGGCACGGGGGGGGAGAGCGGCGGACAGAGGGCGGAGAGCGGCGCGGACAGAGGGGGAGAGCGGCGCGGACAGAGGGGGAGAGCGGCGCGGACAGAGGGGGAGAGCGGCGCGGACAGAGGGGGAGAGCGGCGCGGACAGAGGGGGAGAGCGGCGCGGACAGAGGGGGAGAGCGGCGCGGACAGAGGGGGGGACAGCGGCACGGACATTTTGTGCACAGAAGCAACATGTGGACTTAAAGTGGATGTAAACCCTCCATACACACAGTGAAGTGAACATCCTCAGATGATACACATTGATGAACCAAATCTCTCTAAATAAGTTTAACATGTATATCTGCTGTATTGACATTTATATACTGTTTAGAAAATTCAGGTATACAGCCAAGATAGCAAACATTGCTGATTGGAGGAAAGGCACACACCCCCTCTCATCATAGGCTGAGACTCTCAGAGGTGTTTTGTAACAGGGCCAGCTCCCTGCTAATCTATTTTAGCAACCTCTGACAGAAATGTCAGGCTGATAACAGAGGAACAGTTCAGGAGAGAGCTATGGGACTTAGCTCTTTGAACAGAGATCACAAAATACTGCAGATATATGTGCCCAGCTCAATTTTCATGAATCGGGTTTACATCCACTTTAACTGTGGTGGTCATTATTGCTTGCCATCATTTCCCTCCATTCAGGATGGTAATGGCAAACCACAATGCCTTCCCAGTCCTGGTTGAAATCAAAAGCACCAGAAGTGACCTGAAATTTAGGATTTAGAGCAGGGGTCTCAAAATGGCGGCCCTGCAGCTGTTGAAAAATAAGTCCCAACATGCCTCTGCGAGTCATGCTTGCAACTGTCAGCCTTGCAATGCCTCATGGGACATGTAGCTTTGCAACAGCTGGAGGGCCGCCAGATTGAGACCCCTGCTTTAGTCACGCGCCTTTTAGGCAGCAAGCCTCACAAATTTATGTGAACCTAGATGCCCTGGAACACACCCTGTCAAAGCCCCCGTCAAAGAGGGAGAAGGACAGGCTTACCAGAGAGTTCTTCAGGAGTCAACCCCCAATAACCACCTGGTGATCAAGAGCCTGGAAAGTAAAAATAAAAAAAGAAGGAACCCTCTGATCAGGTGGACCTGAATCAAGAGTGAGACCGCTGACCCAAAGGCCATTGAGGCAGGATAATTGGGCAGCACAGTGGCTAGCATTTCCACCTAGCAGCACTAGGATCTTTGATTGGAATCCCAACACCAACACTAACTGAACGGAGTTTGCATGTTCCCCCTGTGCCTGGGTGGGTTCCACCGACTCGTTTCCTTCCACACTTCAAAGACATGCTTGTAGGTTAATTGGCTCCTGTCAAAATTGGCCCTAGTATATGTATGAATATGAGTTAAAGGGGGTTGTATGGCTTTGCTTTTTTTTTTTAACAAATATGTTATACTTACCTCCACTGTGCAGTTCGTTTTGCACAGAGTGGCCCCGATCCTCGTCTTCTGGGGTCCCTCAGCGGCTGTCTCAGCTCCTCCCCACAAGAGCTAACTCCCTTCATGGGAAGCTCTCTCCTAAGGGGGTTAGCTTGCGGGTGCGCTCCTCGTCATACACGCTGCGTCCATAGACACAGCGTGTATAACTTAGTCCCACCCCCCTGCGGCCGCATCATTTGATGTGATAGACAGCAGCGCAAGCCAATAGCTGCGCTGCTATGAATCTATCCAATCAACAGCCAGACTTCATGGAGAAGAGGACGCCGGGGGACACGCACAGCAGGTGAAGTAGCTCAGGTGAGTAAAACGGGGGGGGGCTGTCATTGCAAGGTGTTTTTTCACCTTAATGCATAGGATGCATTAAGGTGAAAAAACACAAACCTTTACAACCCCTTTAAGGACGTTAGACTGTAAGCTCCTTGAGGGTAGGGACTGCTGTGAATGTACTATTGGCTAGATTCACGTAGAGCGGCGTAATTTTGTGCGGGCGCAGCGTATCACAGATACGCTACGCCGCCATAAATTAGAGAAGCAAGTGCTGTATTCACCAAGCTAAGTTACGGCGGCGTTACGTAAATGGGCCGGCGTAAGCCCTCCGAATTCAAATGTGTTTGATGTGGGCGTGTTTTATTTAAATTAAGTCCGTGGACGTATCCCAGTGCGCATGCTCCAAATTACGCCGCTAAGACTCATTGGTTTCGACGTGAACGTAATTTACGTCCAGCCCCATTCACGGACGAGTAACGCAAACGACGTAAAACGTGAAAAATTTGACGCGGTCCAGACGTCCATACTTAACCCCTTAAGGACCGCCGCATGTACATTTACGTCGGCAGAATGGCACATCAACGTATATATACGTTGCTGCCTTGACGTGGGGTCGGGGGTCCGATCGGGACCCCCCCCCCACCCGGTACATGCTACGGTCCGGTTTGGCGTGGGAGCGATCCGGGACAATAGTCATGAAAATAAAGAAAACTCTTGGAATGAGAAGGTGTGTCCAAACTTTTGGTCTGTACTGTAGATGAACGTGGTTTCAGCCACATGGCTTGAGCGACGCAGGCAGAGGCCACATACATAATAATGCACTAGGTTGGGAGCAGCGCCTTTTCTTCTCCTTGATAATGCTCAGGATACCACAGCTATAGTAGAATCACTAACCTGGAAAATAAGGAAAACTGAATACCCAGGAAAAATCCACGCAGACACAGAGAGAACATGCAAACGCCATGCAGGACGTGGCTGTATGGCAACCGTAAGTGGCAAAGGAGCAGTCCGGGTGAGATACAGATAGAATTAGCTTGGACCGACCTGTGTCCCAGGACTGGGCAGTTTTGGTGGAGGGATTGGATGCTTGTAGAGGCTCTTTATTATTTGTGCTTGTGAGAAGTATTTTTGGCAGAGAAAGATTGAACAAAGGTTGTTTAGCAATATTACACTTTTTTTAAATCTTTTTTTCTTTGCTGTTAAAGCGGTCTTTCACTCGTTTTTCGTTTTTTTTTTTTTTAAGTTTTAGGCTCCTCTTACCTGTGTTAAATAGCAGCCCGTGTGTCCCGATTTCTTGGCCCCCAGTATGCGATTCTACTGCCAAACGATAACTTAGATTTCAGTCTTCAGGCAGTTTCCATCTTCATTCATGGCACGCTGGGCACGTTGAAGCCCAGCACTAATCATTTCCGGGATACGGCGGTGAATGCTGGCTTGCCGAGTCACGTGACCGCGGTAATATCGCGGGATTTCAAGAGAGATCGTCTCCTGGGAACATCACATCTAATTCCCAGGAGACTCTGCGCATCGGGGGAAAGATAGGCACGCCCAATAATCCGCGGGGAGAGGTGATTGACAGGCAACATTGGCGAAAATATAAAGGTAAGCCTTTATAAAAAAAAAAACACCGATTTGTAATGGTCACTGGGAGACAGTAAGGCTCATAGAGAGTGAAATATAAGGGTGAACTTCCGCTTTAAGTTTTCCCATTGGAAGTGGAAGGTGCGGATGACAAAGCTGATGATTGATAACTGGTGCCTAGATAAAAGCGCAATCAGCCGATCATGAAAAGGAGTGACTGTCTTATTTTACAATTGTTTTTTGGACTTCAAGTTAAATCACATGTGAGCGCTGGGTGTTCTTTTATTTAAGGATAAAAGTTGTCATAGCATTACCTTACCTGGACTTGGTAACAGTGACTGTAAATTAATTTTTGATTCATGGTGTCAGCCATTACTTATTTTATTTGTTTAAGTGCTGGTTAGTTGTGGTGGCATTCCAAGGCTTCATGTACACGGGACATTATTACAACTTCTACTGAACGATTTAAAGGGGTGGTTCACCAAAAAAACTTTTTTTAACATTAGATTGAGGCTCGTTTTGTCAAGGGGAATCGGGTGTATTTTTTTACAATCGAAGCAGTACTTACCGTTTTAGAGATGCATTTTCTTCTCCGCTTCCGGGTATGGTCTTCTGGTCTGGGCGTTCCTATTTGATTGACAGGCTTCAGACAGGCTTTCGACGGTCGCATACATCGCGTCACGAGTAGCCGAAAGAAGCCGAACGCCGGTGCGGCTCTATACGGAGCCTGCGCACCGTCGTTCGGCTACTTTCAGAAAATCGTGACGCGATGTATGCGACCATCGGAAGCCTGTCAATTAAATAGGAACGCCCATCCCCGAAGACCATACCCGGAAGCGGCGGAGAAGATGCATCTCAAAAACGGTAAGTACTGCTTCGATTGTAAAAAAAAACACCCGATTCCCCTTGACAAAACGAGCCTCAATCTAATGTTGAAAAAACGGTTATTGGGTGAACTTCCACTTTAACTTGACAGATAGTAACCCATGTTTAAAACGTCAGTTTTGCCGCATTTACATGCCACATTTGTGTTTAGAAGCATTTTCAAATGGCCAAAAATGAAAAGTGCCTGTAAACGAAATGCAGCTAAACGCGGGTTACTACATTTAGACGCATTTGGTGTCTGAATCTTTGGCGTCTGAACTCTTTTTTATGCCTTCAAAAAAAAGGCCTATAGACGCAACTGCCTAAAAACGTCAATAAACGAACCTGTGTACATGTACACTTAAGATAACATTAAATGAGTTCAGGAACAGTTGAAAAAAGCATCCAACTGCCTCTGAACGGCCGTTTAGCAGCAGCAGTGTACATGGGGTCTAAGGCACATAGTTAAGTTTTTTGCATGCAAAATATTTTGTGGTTAATTATTGTTGGGAATGAGGCTGCTGGCCTGATATTCAACTTGAACCTCCCTGGCGGTATTCCCGAGTCAGGCTCGGGGTGAAATTTCCATACCAAAAGTGGTAACCTCGAGCCACACTCGCGATCGCATCGTAGGATCCAGGCAAAGGTACTTACTTTGTCCCCTGGATCCTGCGATGTCTCCCCGCTGTGTATGCAAGCCTTGGCCTCTGCTCGATCACAGTGGCGGGCTTCGTTCCCTGCGAGCGTCACGACACACGGGGGCGGAGCCCGGTGCCAAATTCAAAAAGTGAAAAACACATACAGTACACTGTAATCTAACAAAATACATCAAATCAAATCATTTCACATCCCTTTTGTCCCTTGTGCTTTGTTCACTGCTCTGCATGCAGTTTTATAATATATATATATTATAAAACTGCATGCAGGGCAGTGAACAAAGCACTAGAGACAAAAGGGATGTGAAATGATTTGATTTGATGTATATTGTAAGATTACAGTGTACTGTATGTGTTTTTCACTTTTTGAATTTGGCGCCGGGCTCCGCCCCCGTGCGTCGTATATATGGTTCTATCTGCCTGGAAACATGAGATTGTTCACAGCAACCAAAGAGTGGTTTTAGAGCAGCTAAAAAACAGCGATAATAAATTAGAATCACTTGCAGAATTGAGCGATAGCAATTTGTGGGGAAATTCGTCATCAAACACTGAAAGTGACGACAGCGTTAATTCTGCAACTGAGTACATTTCTGTGTTTTTGATTTGATTACATATAACGAAGAATATTTTTTATTATATTATTTCTTATAATTATTTATAGTTATTTATTATTATTTTATAAATTATGATTTTGTGTCTCAAACTTTATCATACCCGGGATGTCTACTAGACTCTTGTTTGGACAGATTTAAGTGAATTATTCTTAAGAATTACAGGCCTACAATATAAAACGCCAAATTTCCATGCCATATACCACTTTCAGCATCAAAAATCTGACAATCATACTGCCAGGGAGGTTAGCCGTTTCCTTACCAGGCCTATTCTGGCACTCCTCTCCTACAAATTACTCACAACCCCCAAAAGCTATATATGTTTTTTTAGGGAATAAAATGGTGGTCATTGCAACTTTTTATCTTGCATAGTATTTACGCAAACTTTAGGACTTAAAAATCTCCATAGGCGCCGCTTACATTTTTTTTTACAGGGGAGACAATGCGGCGATACCTCACATGTGTGGTTTGAACAGTGTTTACATATGTGGGTGGGACTTGCGCGTGTGTTCGCTTCTGAGCGCAAGCTATCGGGGATAGTGGCGTTTTAAATAATTTATTATTCAAAAAAAATGATTTAACTTAATTTTTTTGATCACTTTTATACCTATTACAAGGAATGCAAACATCCCTTTTTAATAGGAATCTATTGTGACAGGACCTCTTTATGGAGAGATGTGGGGTCTTATTTCCTCCAGGCTGGAAAGCATGAAACCGTGAAAAAAAATTCACCGATCTCATGCCAATTGCGGCTTTGTTTATTTCCGGGTACCCCGGCGTGACTTCATAAAGTCACGCCCGGGGCCAACGACGGCCATAGAGATGACTGGTCACCAGACATCTCTATGCTTTTCATCTGGCGCCGGCCGATAGTTTCTCCGGGTCCCCGATGGCACGGGAGAGCCCGGTGAAGCACTGTAAGGCAGCAGGGGGGGGGGGCGTCTCCTCCAGTCGCCTATAAGAACGATCAAGCACCGGAACTGCCGCTATGATCATTCTTATGATGCACAGAATTGCCGGCTGAAAATAATGATATCTGAATGATGCCTGTAGCTGCACCCATCATTCAGATATCCCCCCTGAAAGTCAAGGACGTCCGTCCGGCGTGAAGTGGTTAAAGGGGTTGTAAACCCTCATGGTTTTTCACCTTCATGCATTCTATGCATGAAGGTGAAAAACCTTCTGGGTGCTGCAGCCCCCCAGCTTTACTTACCTGAATGCTGTCATTCTGCAGCCCGGAAAGAGCATACCAGCTATAGCTAATGCCTCATGTCCTGATTGGATAGATTAATAGCAGCACAGCCATTGGCTCGCGCTGCTGTCAATCAAATGCAATGATGCAGTGCAGAGTCCTGCTTTCTGTGTGAATGGACACAGATGCACAACCCGGGAGCGCACCCCCACAGGTGTCCACCAAGGAGAGCGCTTCTCCGACGTGGACACTCTATGCGGGAAGGTGCCAGGTGCGCCACTGAGGGACCCCAGAAGTCACGGATTGGGGCCACTCTGTGCAAAAACAAACCGCACAGTGGCGGTAAAGATGACATATTTGTTATTTAACCACTTCAGACGCGGACCATATTGCTGGTCAATGACCGGGCCACTTTTTGTAATTCGGCACTGCGTCGCTTTAACTGACAATTGCGCGGTCGTGCCACGTGGCTCCCAAACTAAATTGGCTTCATTTTTTTTCCCACAAATAGAGCTTTCTTTTGGTGACATTTGATCACCTCTGCGGTTTTTAGTTTTTGCGCTATAAACAAAAATAGGAGCGACAATTTTACTGTAAGTAATATCCCCCGAAAATATATAAAAAAAAACTTTATTTTTTTTTCTCAGTTTAGGCTGATGTGTATTCTTCTACATATTTTTCGTAAAAAAAAAAAATCACAAGCGTTTATTGATTGGTTTGCGCAAAAGTTATAGCGTTTACAAAATAGGGGATAGTTTTATGGCATTTCTATTAATATTTATTTTTTACTAGTAATGGCGGCGATCAGCGATTTTTATCAGTACTGCGACATTATGGCGGACACTTTTGACACATTTTTGGGACCATTGGCATTTGTATAGCGATCAGTGCTATGAAAATGCATTGATTACTATAAAAATGCCACTGGCAGGAAAGAGGTTAACACTAGGGGTGAGAAAGGGGTTAAGTATGTTCCCTGTTTGTGTTCTAACTGAAGGGGGGGATGGGACTGACTAGGGGAAATGACAGATCGCTGTTCATACATTGTATGAACAGACGATAAGTCATTTCTCCCCCTGACAGGACCGGGAGCTGTGTGTTTACACACACAGCTCCTGGTTCTCGCTCTGTAAGCTTTACAATCCCTTTAACTTGTGAATTTATGTAACCAATGTCCATATAAACAGGCTGGACGAACACCAAAAACTTTACGAATGTAGAAATAGTTTACTGCAATACACTGGTATAAGGAATAAGAATTTACCTTCCCAGGTCACATCAAACATGTCGGAAACCTTTGCCATTTTCTAGTCTGCAAAATACAAAAATCACAAATCATTCTGTCACTACAATTTTCATCAGGTCACATTTATCAGAGCAGCCAATCAGAAGGTACCAATCTCCCAATGGCCAAGTCTGCATTACCAAAAAAATATATATATATATATTTTTTCTAAACTGTCGGTCTTTTTATGTGTATTTAGCAAAAACTATAAAACCCAGTGGTGATTAACCACTTGACCTCTGGAAGATTTTATCCCCTTCATGACCAGACTATTTTTTGCTTTTCAGTGCTGCTCTACCTTTTACCTGGAGATTGAGCAACGCTGTACCCAAATGAAGTTTATATAATTGAAAGCCCAACTGTGTGTAAAGTATGCTGCTTTTAAAGCGGAGCTCCAGCCGCGATTTTTTTTTTTTTTAAGTCAGCAGCTACTAACAGTGTAGCTGCTGACTTTAAATAAGGACACTTACCTTGTCCTACTTGCCCGCGCTGATGGGCCCCCCGATGCTGGTCCCACGATCGTTCCGGGTCCCGCACCGCCATTCACACTATGGGAAACAGGCAGTGAAGCCGTACGGCTTCACTGCCAATTTCCTACTGCGCCTGCGTGAGTCTCACTCTGGCTTGTGAATGGGCGCGCTGCTCTCTGAGAACACACACAGTTCCCAGAAAGCAGCGCGCCCCATTCACAAGGAGAAGGACAAGAAGAAAAGGCACCGCGGAGTGGAAGAGGCAGATTACGGACTTCCGCATAGCAACAGCTATTTCGGGTGAGTATTTTATTTTTTTTCAGGTTTTTTTTATTTAATTTTTTTAAACAACATGTTGTTTTCCTGGGTGGAGCTCCGCTTTAACTAACCCTGCTTTGCAGGTATGAGAAACTGACAGATCCTCCCTCTGTACAAGAGCTTTGTGTTGTTTACCAACACACAGGGCTCTGGTCTGTGATTGCACACATCCGACCAGTAAGGATGAGCTCTGGCGTGTTCGCATGGTACACATGCAGAGCCCGCCAGGAAGTCGGCACGGCGCTGCGCTAATCACAGCCAGGGAGAAATTTCCCGATCTTTACAGCCGAGCATCGGGAAATGTCTCTCTGGCTGTGATTAGGGCAGCGCCGTGCACACTTCCTGGCGGGCTCTGCATGTGTACCATGCGAACACGCCAGAGCTCACCCTTACCGACCAGTAGGTCCAGTAGGGTTGGGGGAATTGATTGATTTGATTTGTGAATCGAGTTGCAAGGTCAAATCGATTTAGATTTTCAGCAGATCGATTTATTCAATTTTTTTTTCACCAGGACCGGCGCTGACACCGCAACGTTCCTGAGAAGCTGCGGGCAGGAGTTTTTAGGAAAGGCCATGGCTTCGGCCTAGTCTGCAAGGCCAGATGCCACGGACTAGGCCGAAGCCACGGCCTCCCCTAAAAACTCCTGCCAGCAGCTCCTTAGGACCGATGCGGTGTCCATCAAAAATATTGTGAATTGATTTTTTTTTTTTTAAAGTGGAGTTTCCATCCCAATTTTTTTTTCATTATTGTGCTCATTAGACCTAAAAAAAGAAAAAATGCCTGTTGCTATGCGGTCCCACGAAATCTGCCTTTGAATTCACCTAGGATTCTGACATCATCTCCCTCTAATGCTTCTGGGAAATGTGTGTCATAATTTCCCAGGATGCAGTGCTCTGTCCAATTATCACTCCCCATCCAAGACTTCCAGGAAGTAAGTGCTTGTAGGGTTCACAATACCCACAAGCAAAATGACAACGGTGTGGACATAGTTTTGTAAACTATCTTTTTTGAATAACTATGCGGAGCGGCGGCGGATTGTAAAATAGTAAGTGACCGGATTTATATTATAAAAACACAGGATGAAAGGACATTCATATACAAAATGCTAATTGTGGTTGGAACTCCGCTTTAAATCTCAGATTTTTTGCTGACAGGCTCCCACCATGTACAATCACAGCAGGAGCCAGTGACGTCTGGGTACGGTGCTTTGACTACAGCGGCCGCTCATCCGCAGTACATTGCGGCTGAACGATCCACAAGTCATTAACCACTAGAGCCCGGAAGAATTGGCTGCCGGACGTCACTGGCTCCTGCTGTGATTGTACATGGTGGGAGCCTGTCAGCAAGTCCAAGCCTATAATTATTGCCCTGGACCTAGAGCTGGGCGACAAGCCATTTTTTGCGATTCAGCACTGCAACGCTTTAACTGACAATTGCGCGGTCATGCGACACTGTATTCAAACAA